>JAJHZJ010000658.1:745393-1335393 GCA_023548195.1 Bettongia penicillata ogilbyi
ACTGATGGTGAGGGTGCTAAATAGCAAAACAAGTTACCAAACAAGGTTATGGGTCACAGGAGATCTATATCCATGAAACATAGATTGCTGGGCTTGAGGGCATGATCATTAAAAAGATCTTGAGTCTGGCTCTCTCCAAGTTTCAGGTCAAGAGCCAACTCCTGGAGAGACCGTCCCTCATTCTCTCAGTTGCTAGCATTCCCTACTACTGGATATGACTTGGCATTTATTTTGTGTTTGTTTTATAGTTACTTATAAATTGTGAAAATATTGGAGAATCTAAGCTCCTTGAGGCCAGGGATTGCTTAATTTTTTCCTTTGTTTCCCCAGCATCTAGCACAATGCCTGACACACAGTAAACTTTTAAATGCTTGTCAAAGTGGCATTAAAGAAATGGAACAATTAGTGCAAAGCAGAGATGCCATTTGGAATTTATTACATGAAAATTAATCTAAAATCCTAGCGTAAGAGGGTTAGCACCTGCCCAAGAAAAGGGCATAGAGAGCACCCATACCACTACCTGTTATCTGAATATTCACTGAGAAAGGATTTCTGCAGGCTGTATGCAGAGACCATGGGTAGAGTTGGCAAAGTACAACTATTAACAGGAAAAAGATAAAATAAAATAACACTTAAAGTCCTTGGTCCAAAAGAAAGTAGAGATAAGAAGACCAAAGTCTCATAATTTTGGGAAACAAAGCTACACTTGAAAATGATAGTACCACTAAACCATATCAGAACTTAAAAGTAAGGAGAACTAGGTAGAAGGATAGAATACATGATGGGAAAAATAGGAGAGAGAAACAAAAGGAGCGAAAGAATTGTATGTTGATTCATGTTTACAAGAAACATGCATCATTGGGAATGGGATTTTGGGGAAAGGGTTGGTGATTATAAATTACAAACGTATATAACATGTAAACGCATACCTTTTCTAACAATGATAATAAAAATCCTGAGAATATACCTTCCTTAAAAGAAGCTTTATAAAAAAATGCTCTTCTTTCTGGAATGGTAGGTATAGTACTGCCTAGAAGCCCCAGGGATGAATTAAATGACCTCTGTTAGCCTTTGAGTCAATGATAAATTATGTCAGTGTAGATTCTGTGTTCTGGGAGAAAAGGTTGTCTAATAAACTACATTTCACTGTGAGTCTTGGGCTTGCTTTGAAATCTGAACTTAAACCTAACACAACCAAATTTTATTATCAAGGATGGACACACTCTGAAGTGTTTGCTGAATAAATGCTTGTTGAATTGAAGTCTTTGGTTGGATCAATAAACACCTAAAACTAATTTTAAACACTTAAGTTTCTACACCCTTTCTTCTGCTCTCCCTTTTCCCCTGCCCCTGATTTTGGGAGGGAATTTAATACAGATTTCTCATGCTTGCTCTTCAATTAAACTATTTCATTTTTTAAAGAATGATTTAAATTTCAAGAAAACTTTGATACTTTCCCACAAGTCCTTCTTAAATCTGTAAGCCATTTTATGAATTTCTTCTCTTTCCAAAATTTGAATTTGTTGTGCAAAAGCAAGACAAAACTTTTGGAAAGGGGAAATATAGTAGACATGATGATGTCCACCACATTTCCTCGGAGAATGCAGAAACCAGTTTGTTAGGACAGCCAAACTATTTAACTGGTGTGTTTTCTGCAAATTAGGTCTCCTTGCCTGTTAACCAATTGGTGGCATGCAAGAAAACTCCACAGGAGTAACTTTTGTAAAAGCAATCAATAGCTTGGTTTATTTTCTATGACAAATCAAATTCAGGAGATTGGAATGCTGAGGCAGTTGACTCGTGTTTTTTTTGTTTTTGTTTTAACCATAAGAGGAGTTCTCTTTCAAAATAAGATATTTTCTTCCCACTGAAAATGTAATGTGTAGCTGTCTCTTAGATTGATTTTCCCAAAGTTCTTGATGAAAACATTTGAATCAGTGACTCTGGTTCTCAGAGTACAATAGCCATATAGTATTATCTTGACTATTCTTAGTAAAGGTTGAGGAATAGGGAAAGGACAGAAATACAAGGAAAGTTTAACTAATACGAAAGACTCCTTTCAACCAATATTCCCATTGTCTTCGAGCAAAACTTGTGTTGGAGTGGTCAACGAACAGCATCATTGATTGGAGCTCCCTTCATCTCTTACTTAGTGTCTAGTTGAGATGCTAATAGTGTCTAGCATGATGTAGTGGACACTCAATAAATATTTGTTGGTTGATAAATTCATTGATTAGTGAGCATTGAAGTAGTTCAAAGACAAGCAAAGCAGGAGGGACAAGAGAGATTTGAACGAATCTTTATAATGAGTCATTGAATCCTCAAGGAGTTAAAATTAAGGGAAGAATGTATTGTAGTCAAGTTTATTATTGCAGAGATTTGAAATACTTTAGCCAAATCATGATCCCTAAAATGTGGTGAATATGTATAGTTAAATTAAAATAAACTGTTAAATAAGATGAGTGCTAGTCTCATTCTCCAATAACAAAATTTTAAAGGGACTAACTATATAATTAGAGGAGATACATTTTAAAAAGACTCTATGACATTAAATATTAATTATCTGGAAGTTCTAGACCATTTTCCTTTTCCTGTAGCATTTCAACAATTGGTCTCTGAAATGATGGGCATTTTGGCAGAATCTGATACTATCAGTCTATGCTTTAATCTCTTTTGAGTTTCACAGGTGTATTTTTATTATTTTCCATGAGCACTCTCTCTCTCTCTCTCTCTCTCTCTCTCTCTCTCTATATATATATATATATATATATATATATATACATATATATACATATATATACATATATATTGTATAGCTATGGTTCAGTTGTTTTTCAGTAATGTCTGACTCTTCATGACTCCATTTGGGGTTTCCTCACTTACTTCTCCAGGTCATTTTATAGATGAGGAAACTGAGGCAAATACAGTTAAGTGATTTGCCCAGAGTTACACAGCTAGTAAGGTCTGAGGCTAGATTTGAACTCAGATCTTTTGGAGTCCTGGCCCAGTACTCTATCCATCTAGCTGTGCCACCTAGGTGTTCTCATATATACAAATGTGTGCACATATAATATTCCCATTTATTGGGTTGGAGAGATGAGTAAACATCACATACCTATATTCATCTATGTATACATCTACCTTCAAGGTCTATTTATTGACTCATATATGCATACAATATGCATGAATCTACAGATAGAGTAATAGATTGTTAGAAGTGGAAGAAATCTTATAGATAATTTAGTTGACCACTATTATTTTACTTTTGAGAAAGCTGAGACTGAAGGTCACACAGTGTCAGAGATGGTACTTAAGCCCATAACTCTGAGCTTCTAGGTAAGGTTTATTTCCACATAATCTGTTCCCATTTATAAAAAATATCTCTTTTGGTGTGTATGTATGTGTGTTTGTGTGTGTGTGTGTGTGTGTGTGTGTGTGTGTGTGTGTGTAGGGGCGGGGTGGCCCAGACCTATGATTTCATTGTCATGGGGAGCTCCCAGTGTAGATAAGCTCCCTTTATCAATGCACATCAGCAACTTTTCTGTAATTTACAGTGACTTGTGGATACTGAAAGGTTGTATTTTGCCAATGGTCATACAGCTAGTATGTGTCGGTGGCAGAAATTAAATCCAGGTCTTCATGACTCAAGCTAATTTTATGTCTACTATATTATGCTACTTCTCATAAATATATTTGGACATATGCATATATATACATATATAATATATATATACACATATGCTATGTAGATGTCTCATTCTCTCTTTATATATGCCTACAGACTCTCTCTCTCTGCCTTTTTAGATACATGTACACACATAGATATCTACATATACTACATTATATATAATGTGTATACATATTATATATATATGTACACAAATATACTGTAATGTATACATACTATATACATGTATATGTGTGTGTATAGCAAGTAGTAGATAGAAAGCTAGCCTTGAAGTAAGAAAGATTTGGGTTCAAGTCTCACCTTTAATATATTGACTGTGGGACCCAGGCTAGTCATTTGACCTTTCAGTGCCTTAGGGAAGTCTCTGAGATTATAAATTGTAGAGAAGTTGATGATATGCCTTAGAAGAGATAGTTTCTTCATATGTCTTATCCCAGTAAAATCACAAATCTAGTCCTTATTCTCTATATTATTCATATATCATCTAGTGGCCAACTCTTACTGCTGTGCCATTGCTCCTAACCTTTTTAATATTCTCCAGGAGATCACCCCTCAATTAATGCCCCCATCTTCAACGTTTTCCCAACTACTCTTTCCTACTGCCTTCAAACACACTTAAGTCTCCCCTGTCTTTAAAGAAACTATTTGCTGGGCCCCAGTAACTTCCAAGCTACTGTCTTATATGTTTCTTTTCCCTTTCTTAGCCAAACTCAGAAAAAACTCAGGATTATCCTCAACTCTCTTGCCCTCACCCCACATATCTAGTCCATTCCCAAATCTGGTCATTTTTACCTCCATATCTTAGATCCTTTCCCTTCTCTGTACTCATATAGCCACTAACTTGGTTCAGGCCCTCATCAGCTCTCTCCTGTGTTACTGAAACAGATTCTGAAGTAATCTTGAAAAACAACAGGATCATAGGATTTAGACCTGAAAGGGACCTTAGACATCATCTAATCAAGTCATAGAATGTCAGAGAACATGAATTCTTAAGCTAGATTCCATGAACTGGTTTAAAAAATCTTCCAATAACTCTATTTCCAAAAAGTTGATTTCCTTTGTAATTCTATGTTTATTTTATGCCTTTAAAAACATTGTTTTGAGAAGGGAGTCATAGGCTTCACCAGACTGCTGAAGTAGTCTATGACACAAGAAAAGGTTAATAATAAGAATATCTAACATTTATATAGCACTCACTGTATGCTTGGAACTGTGCTAGGCACTTTACCATTATTTCATTTTATCCTCACAACCATTGTGAGAGATTGCTGTTTGTTTGGTCATATTCGTCTCTCTGCCACCTCATTTGGAGTTTTCTTGACAAAGAGACTGGATTAGTTTGCCATTTCCTTCTCTACGTCATTTTATAAATGAGGAAACTGAAGCAAACAGGGTTAAATGACTTGCCCAGATCACACAACTGCTGAGTGTCTGAACCAGATTTGAGCTGACTTCGGACGCACATCTCTCGTCACCGGGCCACCTAAGATGAACCTTTGGAGCTTGTCCATTCCAAAGCCTTCATTTTATGATGTGGACCCTGAGGTTCAGAGAGGTGAATTTGCCCAGGGTCACACGGTTGGAGAGCACAGTCTTAGCTTTTTAGTTTCCTGGTACGCAGCTGACCTGCTTAGCTTAAGCTCCTCAGTGCGGCTTGCCAGTGTCTCCCAAATCAATCTTCTGCCTATGAGAAGGAGGAGATTTCATTCTTCATTTTCCCTCCTCTCAACTGGACATGGCCCCACCAGGCCCCTCCTGTTATTGACAATAGAATGAACAAAGCTCTGTGCTGGGTGTGAAGGATGGAGAGAAATAAGGAAGAAAGTTTTGGTGGGTTTGGATCTTTCCTCGATGAATTGTATGTGCTTTTAAAAAGCTGCCTGGTTGAAAAATCTGAGCCTGCCTGGCTGAAAACCTACAATTTAAAGGTCTTAGGGGAAAAGTTGGTATTTGGGAAACTCACAACTCCTTGCTTTGCTAAGTGTCTTCCTAAGCCACCTCTTGTCAAAGGAAGGGAGCAAATAAAGAGAGAGAAGGGGGAGATGTGTAGGGGAGGAAGGAGCTCAGAAAGAGAAAGGCCTTTGCCTGGCTTGAGCCTTTGTGCAGCGCATTCAAACTCATTTGTACCCTTTGTAATCTTAATTATTTGTGAGAGCGGGATAACAGGAGTACCGAGCTCACCCATTATTTCCTGCATAAAAAAAGGCACACAGAAGCCGCTGATCATTTTTGAATTAGCAAACATGATACTAAAAAAAAAAAGCATAAAAAAATTCATTAATACCATCAGGGATTAGGAGGCTGATTAAAGTGTAGCTGTTAGCGTATGCAAATGAGCGATAGGCATTTATCGGAGCCAGTGCAAGCTGTCTCAGAGCTGTAAAGCCCATGTATGTTTTTCAGCTGATTAAAATAGTTTTAAGTTCTAGAGAATTTTTTTTTGGTAGGGAATAAGAAAAAAAAGCTACTGTCGTCTCTACTTTCCCTTTTGGCAAAATTTCTCAAAGTGCACTCCAACCATTTCCACTTGACTGCGTTTTCTCTTTTCTCCTCTCTTGGAGAGCAATGAGAATTCAGGATGAAAATGAAAAAGCAAAGTGAGCTCCTTTTTTCTTTTGCTTAAGGTTTCTTCCCAACTTCCAGGGCAACCCAAGCTGGTTGATCCAAAGTCAGGCTATATTGCTGTCAGAACTCAAAATCCCCCTCTGGCACCATTGCTGAAAACTGGAGAAGATGGAGAGAGGGCATGTATGATTCCACCAGGGAGGCCCTAAGCAGAAGACCATGAGGAAGTTTGCCCCATCATCTTTGAGAGATTCAGGGAAGCTCAGCTTGCAGCCTGGCACGATGAAAAAACTTTCAGGAAAGACGGTGATGTCTATGGGTAGCTAGAGTGAGGAGAAAAGGAACAGGTTTAAGATGACACAGTCCTAAGATAATTCACTCCAGAGTCTTTGCTTTTGTGAGGTAGGGGGTGATTTCAATGCTATTTTCCTGGGAAAAATGGGTATAAGGGAATGTACCCACTCCTTCCCTTTTTACTAGTCCCAGGCCCTCATCCTGTTCCTGCCCCTTACTGGCCTGGAAAAAAACAAATCAAATACAAATACAAAATGAAACAAGCTACAGACTAAACAATTACTTCTAAACATGATAGGATCATAGGATTTAGATGTAGAAGGGGATTTAGAGATATCTAGATCAGAGATTTTTATTTGTTAGGGACTCCATGAACTTGGATCTGAAAAAAAAGCAACCTTTATTTTCATCAATTCCTACCTGAAATTTAGCATTTCTTTAAGTTTTAAATATGGCAAACACCCACTCTAGTATTAGGCTTTAGCAAACTCCCAAAGGGTCCTATCATACACACACACACACACACACACACACACACACACACACACACACACACACACGCACACACACACACGGATATGGACTCCTGAATTCTAGACTGAGTATTTTATTTTACAACTAAAGAAACTGAAATCCAGAAATGTCAGCGTTAAGAATAGGTCACACAATTATGACATAGCAGAGCTATGGCTGACAGGCTCATCTTCTGTCTGATAAATCCAAGGCCTTTTCTACTGTATCATCATGCATGTTCCTCATTTACCAAATGAGGGGAGTTGACTAAAAGTTTTCTGTTGTTATAAATTTGAGAATAAATCAGTTCATATCTTATAATTTGAATAAATCAGTTTATATTTTTAAAAGATGGCTCCTTTTCAGTCCCAGTATCTTATTTCTAAGATTCTATCTGAAATGATAGGAAGTCAATGATAAACAAAGGTCCTTGTTTGTCTTTATCCTTATCATGCCCAGAAGAGCTTCATGGAGAGAAAGATTAACTGAGAGTATTTGACAATCATAGTAGAACTGTCCCTGAGGAAAAACAGCACCCTATGTGGAGACAAGTTTAAGTTCTGTTTTTAAGTGTTTCCTATTAGCAAGTTCTCTTGGCACACTGCTAAAACTATAAAATGCTTCTTACCTATAGTCTAAAGCCCATTCAATGAAGAGTGATCACTGATACACACATTCCTTAAATTATAGCATCATAGAATAATAGACTTAGAGCTGGAAGTAATCTCAGAAATCATACAGTCCTTCCCTTTTCAGATAAGCTGAAACAGAGATACTGAGAGACTGACCTCTCAGATCCCACAAGTAATAAGTAGCAGAACTGGGATTTGAACCCACACGCTCTCTGTCCAAAGTTAGCCTCACCATATCTCACTGACTAACAAGCTGTTAGCTATTTATTATACATGAATATCAATTCAATGTTTAAAGGTCTATTCTCTCAGTTATAGAAATATGCTCTGTACTTAAGCTTGGTAAAACAAGGTCTCTGCCCTGAAGCAATTTTTTGTTGCAAAATTGTTTATTGTTAAAAAGGTGACTTCTTTTCAGGCTCAGATTAATTTCTCAGTCTGATAGCAGTATTCTTCTTATGATAGAGTTGAATAAGCAGGTCAAGTAACCTGCATTCTTCTTGTAACTTTGCAGTGCCCACTCTGGCTAAGTGGGGAATGGGAAAATAGCTGGGGAAATAGCATTGAACTGGAGCTCCCTCCGTCTTTTGCCTAAAGGAATTGAGAAGACCCCAAGGTTTGAAAAAATATTCACAATGACATCTATGTCCAAGTTGGGGAGATGTCAGAGGTACTCCATATATATTTCTTTATTGGTAGAACATGCTAATTGAAAAGCAATGCACCATGGGAAGACTGGAATTTAATCCATCATTGTATAGTAGAAACAATACTAGCTTTGTTTTACTTGTTCTAATATATGGATGGAATAAACTATTCCTTCACTTCAACCAAGCCAAGAGGCTGGGACTGTTTAAGTTTCTCTGTCTTCTCTTTGTGATGACCAAGGAAAGCATACAGGTATCTACAGCAGTGAACTTGATATTCTTCTCATTTTTCTTGATCTTGGCAGATATGGCATCATTTCACCTGGTTGTGAGCAAGAAGTCTTTGATGGCCTCAATTTTGCAGGGTATGGCAACAGAGTGGGTAAAGAAATGTGTGGCTGGATTTAATCCTACTCTGCAACTTAGTACCTGTATTAACTTGGGCAGTTCATAGCATCTTTGGATCTCAGTTTCCTCATCTGTAAAATGACAGACTTGGACTGCAATATAACTGAGTCTCCAGCTCAAAAATGTTAAACTGAATGTTTGATGCAACCTTATAATATCAATGAGGCAAGGGATAAGTGGGAGCCAAGAATAAAATGTCCTGGAGAGTAGGTCAACAAACTTCACATGATGCCAGAATATTGGTTGCAACTCTCTAGGAGTATATCTTTTGAGGATTTCTCATAGCTTGTGTATATTATATGAAAACATGGGTAGGATAGCTTATGCAAAGCAATGTCAGAATGGGAGGGCAAGAAAGATGTGAAATACTGGTCGTTGATTCTTTCCTTTGCTTTAGAAAAATATATGTGAGAAACTGGGCAAATTTAGAAAAACCTCATAAATTCAGTCTAGCTGGGAGTGGGCAACATGATGAAGACTAATTCAAATGAATGAAAAGAATAAATTACCAAATATATTTTTTGAATGCTACTTTGTCAATTTTAAGTACTTACTTAAATGCCAATTAGGATCAGTGGAATATGCTTCCCACAAAATGAAATCATGTTTGTATTTTCTTTTTTCTAAAACAGGCCCTGCTTAAGTAGATCCCTTAAATTGAGGGCTTACAAAAGGTCCCAAGGGTCAAGAGGTCCCAGTTTGTGCCTGCTTTAATGAAGGGCTACAGCAAGGAATCAACCTACTCTCTGAACTATCAAAGTTTGTTTAGATATTACTGTAAGTCCTTATAAATTTAATTTAATGTAAATGTAAAAGTAATTTAAATTAAAAAATGAATTCAAATTAAAAATTTAAAAATACAAAATTCTTTAAAGTGTATTAATTACTTCTTATACTGTTAATTCCTTTAGAAAAACCTTGATTTGGAGATAGTATAAAGGTAAACATATTCAACCAGCTCAACTTTAATGTACATTTATTACACACAGGTAAGATACTCTGCTAGGTGCTGGTTGATGAGATTAAGTTTAGAATTTTTAAAAAGAAATACTAAAACTCATACTTACCATGGATATAGCTTAGTTTTTTTTGCATATAAGAATAAAAATATGGATGCTGTAAAAGCCTAACCAATTAAAGACTTAATTCTTCTTTGATGCTCTATAACAATAATGAAGATTTATTAAGTATCCACTCTGTGCAAAGAAGTGGAAAATATTAAAAAATATTTAGATAAGACATGTTCCCTGCCCTCAAGAAGAGTATATGATCTGGTGGGTGTCACATGACAGCAACACAGGCAGTTATATAACATCACATAATAAAAACATTAGAGAGCCAGGAAAACTATAGATTTTTCCAGATATGACATTTAGTTTCTATGAATAGTTCCTGGCACAGATATTACAGCACAATAAATCCAATCAAAGCATGTTATAAAATGCTGGAATATTAGAGATTGTAGGCTTGAGATGGAATATGGTCTTTGTTCATGTGTAGAGGGACTGAAATCTTAACTGGAAGCCACAAAGATGCTCTAATTGATCAGTTCTCCAACTTGTACAGAATCACATATTTCATCAAAGAAAAGAAAGTTTTTGAATACTTATCATTCTCAGGGCACTGTGAGAATCACTGCTGTCTACCAAATGATAGCAAGTCTAAGAAATGGTTACCATCTTAAAGAGCTTAGAATCTAGTTGGGGAAATGAGACATGAAAGTTCAAATAACTTTCATAAATTCTTATGGGACAGGTCTTCTTTCTGATGGTTCTTATTCCAGAACTTTATGCTTGATGGATTTTCAGCTGAATTTTGACAGTTAATGGGCATAGGTAGCTATACAGGATACATTTTAACTCTCAGTTACCCATTCTACTTCAAGAAACTGATGTGTTATTCCAAATGGTGGATAAACCAAGCATACCTATACCTATACCTAAACCAAAACTATACTTATACTTATACCTATACCTATGCCTATATCTATGCCTGTGTCTGTGCCTATGCCTATGCCTATACCTATGCCTATAGCTAAGGTCAAACAGCTGGTAAGTGTCTGAGATCTAATTTGAACACAGGAACTCCTGACTCCTGGCTCAGTGTTATGTGCAAATGGTGCTACCTGGCTGCCTCTAAAGTTTGCTTTATATGTAGTAACATATTTGTTGAGCTGAATTGGTTTGGATTCTGGAACTTATTTTCCCAAGTCTTGAAAAGAGGAACAACTTTCCATAACTTAGATGCACATTATCCGATAGACCAAACTCTTCTTAAATTTTCTCAGCCTTAAAAGACAGTTACTACTTTAGTGAAAGAAGGCCTCTCTTACCAGAGGGAAATTCATAACTGATGTATGTATGTATGTCTTTGGGTCTATGGACAACAGGATGACTTGAACACACTCTGTATTCAAGAATCTTAGAGTATGGCTGGAGAAGGAAGGCATGAACACACACACAGAGACACACATGAACAAAACAAAATTCTGTTAAGTAATTAATAACGAAGTCAGGGAAACCTGGGTTCAAGTCCTGCCTCTGACGCTGGATGTGTGACCCTGGGCAAGTCACATATCCTCTCCATTTCCCAGGAAATCCTCTAAGACTTTAAGTAGTAGAACATTATTTTGTTGATCTGCATTAATAGGTATTCCCCAAAGCATGAAATCATAACTCTTGTAAAGAAAAATAGTAATGTAGTGTTTAAGTAAATATTATACATGTATTTCATGTAATTCATTGCAGAAAACAGAATATGGATAGTGTTATATTATGAACATGAATTCTAGAAGAAACTATACTGCAGATTGCCTGGAGGACATGGATGGGGTATTATTGCTATGCATGCTTCCCCTTGAAAAATGATCAACTTGATTATATTGTCTCTTCAGCCAATAATTCAAGATGGTTTTGATGATGGTATTGATAGTTTGAAGCTAATCAATTGGTACTATTTGTTTCACTTTCCTGGATAACTATTTTGGAATGTCTCAAATGTCAAAATGATGCCTATATTTTTAGGATTATAATATCTTTTATTTAGAGCTAGAAGGGATCTTAGAGATCAAGAAACAACTCCCAGATTAATTTTGAATGCTAAATTACAAGAAATACAAATCTCTTTATTATTATCAGAGTTTATAATATCTACTCATTAGTGTCCTTAATAGGTTACTTAATTGCTCTTCCTGGTGATGAAGACTTGGGTAAATGACTCATTTGGTTGGTACATACAACTGTAGTACTGACCTTAGACATATAGTGGTGGGTATCCCTCTTCAGTTAGTCATATTTCATTCATAATCATCCATTGTCCTTTTGTCAATACTTATTCGATTTAAGACTGTTTCTAACAAGTCAATTTTATTTTGAACTTGGCTCACCAGAATATAAAAGACCTGCAACAAATGCTTTATCAGTCTGTATGCTGTCAATTATCTTTTTTATGCCATTGATTTCATTTTTTTTCAGTCACTTCTGCACTTTTTATTTAAAGCATTGGTTTTTCCTAATGTAAGTTGCCTTGCTAGCCTGAACCTCTATGAGAACAGCGGAATTTGGATGTGACTGAAAGAGTTAGTGGGCCTGATCCAACATGGCCTATTGTGGGAGGCAGGAGCTGACGTTTGGATGCAGATTGGCCACGATGAATCAGATTGACTGAATCTTTCAGTCAGGTACAATTCTGCTGCAATCACAGAGACCCAGCCGTAAACTGGCGCTGGTTTATGTTCCTGATGACACTATTATCATTTTTAAAACTCATCATTTATTCATTAAAAATTCACCCCAAGGCTTTTAGGGATGGTGTCAGAAACATAAATACAAGCATTAAAGTAAATCACACACACTTACCGGAGTGGGACTTCAAGGTCAACTGATCCAACCCCCTGCTTCAGTTGAAAGAACATTCAAATGCTTTATCTGTGTTCCATCAGATGGATGTCTGAATTCTTCTTTGGAGAAAGGTACTCTTTAAAGAGTCTGTTAAATCAATCTTTAATTCAATTAATTCGGCAAAATGTCTTCTATGGTCTGACCAAGTTTTGTCATAAAGCAGTCAATGCTTTACTGATATTATCACATATTATTATCTTTTGCTGCTATAATGTCCTTTGTCTTCTCAGATTTCAACTGAACACAATAACTGATTTCCAGTTCTCCTCTTGTATCGTACCTTTTAGCTGTTAGATCATTTGTTTTGCTTGCCTCTCTACCCATTCCTAGACATTCACCCATGCTTCTTCTTGAGTTGGGGGTTCTACCTAAATATAGAGCTGCTGCTGATGTTCTACGAGGGATGGACAAACTCATGAAACTGACTATGCATTCATTGTAGAATTGCTTTAATTCTGAAACAGGAATGTCCTAAAGCTGACTTTGGTTAACAAATATGCAGGAGCTAATAATGGTTTTCTATGTGCTTTTGAAGGGAAGCTTCCTCACCCCATTCAAAGTAACTTTGAAGACTGAGGTAGGGCAGGTAGGAAGACTGGAATAGGCATCATCACTGTAGAACCGGGTGGTGAAAGAAAATGAGCAAAAAACTCCAGAGTCATCCCTCCTTCCCGTAAGAGTAAGGTAGAGTACTATGGATATGGAAGGTTTCACACTGTACTATTTTATTTGACTATTTACCACTTATTTTGCTTTGACTATTTACTTTGTTATGAGAGGGTTTCATTAGGGGGATGATGTTATTGGGAAGTGATAATAGCATAAAAAACCTCCAACCAAACAATCCAAAACATCATTAAAAAGATTAAAGTAAGAACTTGAGAAAGGAAATAAGTTCTAATCTTGGTTCTTGGCTCTTTGATTGACCAGCTCAGTGTCTTTGTGTTACTTCTTCTTCAGGGGACTGCATTTTCTCATTTCATAATAGTAACAATAGCTAACATTTACATAGTCCCTTAAGGTATGCAAAGCATTTTACATCTGTTATCTCATTTAACCTTCATAGCAACCTGGAGAAGTACTATAATTAACCCCATTTTATTACAATTGAAGGAACTGAGGCAGACAGATTAAGTGACTTGCCTAGGGTCATATAGCTAGTAAATGCTTGAGGCTGGATTTGAACTCTGGTCTTCCTGATATGGTCTTCTTCGAAAATGAAGGATGAACACATATAGACACACACACAGACACACACACACACACACACACACACACACACACACACACAAACCGTTCTATCTGTTGAGCCACCTAGCACACCTAGCAGCCTTTTTGGTAAATGAGAGGGTTGAATTAGATGACTTAGAAGATCATTTCCAGTTCCAATGTCGTATAATTCTATGATACCTGACTATCCTCCACAGGGAAAATTGAATAGTCACCAAATTCACAACAGAAACTGAAAAAAAAGTTACAAGATCCATTTCATTTTTAGCAAGTTGAGATCTTTGAATAATAAAAGTTTGATAGGATGATCTTAGCTAAGATGTTTTGAGGGAAAGTGTTTTACGTGGAAAAAAAATTTGCGTGGATAGCTCATGAAATATATTTCAAATTATCTGAAAAGCAACATAGTTACCTGATCACTGGTAATAAGAGGAGCAAACTGAAACAACTGAGGTTTCATCTCACCTTCAGCACACCGGTAAAGACGATAA
Source organism: Bettongia penicillata ogilbyi (assembly GCA_023548195.1). Lineage (NCBI taxonomy): Eukaryota > Metazoa > Chordata > Mammalia > Diprotodontia > Potoroidae > Bettongia > Bettongia penicillata. Next base: position 759,761 of record JAJHZJ010000658.1, read on the forward strand.
AACAAATAGTCAATGTTGTAGTTATATATTAATGAACTATTGGTAGAACTCTATATTGATTTAACTGTTCTGGAAAACAATTTGTAATTGCTATTGGTAATGTGGCTGAACTACTCATACTTGTTGACCTAATTACCACACCACTGGGCATATACTCACAAGGCTTAAAAAAAGATGTTAAGTTATCATGCAAAACAATAATGTTTGTAGTAACATTTCTTTTGTAGTAGAGAAATAAAGGAAGGACCCATCCACCAGGGAATGTCTAAACAAATTGTCTAGTAAGAAAACAATGCAATATTACTAAATTGTAAAAATGAAAACAAAACTTGAGAACTGATGCAAAGTGAAGAAGAAACAAGGAAGGAATGAACAAAATATCAAAAAAGAAAATATTTCTAAGAGATATTAGAATCCAAATTAATGCAACGATTATGCAATGTAATGATGATTAAACATGCCTCCCTTCTTTTGGGAGATGGGAGAAAGGTAGTGAACAACATGTGTGAAATGAGGCATCACGTCAGGTGTGGTCAATGTATCACTGATGTTATATATAAAAAAGCATCAGTCAAACTTTTAAAAAAGAAAAATAGAAATAATTACTACTCTTTGTTCATTTTTCAGTTGAGTCTGACTCTTTATGACTCCATTGGGATTTTTTTCTCTCTCTTTAATTTACTAAATATCCAATAAAGATATTGGAATGGTTTGCCATTTCCTTCTCCAGCTCATTTTACAGATGAGGAAACTGAGTCAAACAGCATTAAGTGACTTCCCCAGGGCTAATAGTATTCTATCCATTGTGCCACCTAGCTACTCACATAATTATTTAGTCATTGTTAAATAAAATATATGAAAATTTAAATTTAAACACTTAAATTAATAACATTAATAAATTTAAATGAAAAATTAAATAAATTTGTTCAACAATAAAAATTATTAAATTATATTAATAAAAAATTTAAAATTTGATTTAAAAAATCTTGTGTCATTTGTTCACTAAAGGAAGATCATCACATGACTTCCAAAGATTCCTGTGTCAAACTGGAATTGTAGAGTACTAGAAAGAACACTGGATTTGCAATTTCAGATTTACCCTTAATACTTTTTTAAACCTTAGGCAAGTCATTTTGATTTTTTTAGGTCTCAGTCTTCTCATCTGTAAAAGAAGAATTTGGACCAGATGACCTTTAAGAATACTTCCACTTTTGAGACTATGCTTCATGGTTTAATGGAATTAATAAAGGACAAAATTGGAAGACTTGATTTCAGTCTACCCTGGCAGCAACTCATTTTTATAAACTTTCCTTCCTTTCAGTCTCTTTTATGACCCCACCAGTAACATGGAGATACTTTATTTTTCTGGACTTTTCAAGGATGTGGTGAAGCCACATGAGATAATAAGGATAGATTTTTCTTTTCCTGAGGCTCTCAGAAGAAAAACACTGCACACATGCCATATGAACAACTGGATATAAAAGTTAAAAATCCTTCACATCTGCTTAAGCATTCAGTGTTATTGCAAGGATGATCCTTCTCTCTTTAAGACTTTTATGAAGGGGAAGAAGCTCATTAAACACACTATGACTGGAGGCATTGATAAAGTGTTGATCAGCTCATCAGCCATGTGGGATAAGCCTAAGCTTAGGTCTCCAATCAGGAGTCAGTAAATTAGGTCAAGAATTGATCAAGTGTTCGCTCACAAAAGGATTGCACCATACAATTGCATTGTAAGAGGACAGCCTGTTGGTCAGTGATGACACTGTCCTATGTAACTGTAGTGGCCCTGAAAGAATGTTGAGGCATGTCTAGATAGGATAACTAGCTATCTTCTTTTTCTTTTTTTTAAACCATAGACTCAGTTTCCATCTCACCTCTTACACAGACTTACTTGACTGCTCCAAATCACAGATCCCTCCACCCCTCTGATGAGTAAAATTCGTGACCTCCATCACTGCCCTGACCCTTCTCATAGTATTCCTAGAGTTAGTTGTCTCACTTCTCTAAATAGTAAGATTTTTAAAAATTAATTTATTTTTGGTTTTCAATATACACTTCCATAAGATTTTCCCTCTTCTCCCCACTCCCTAAGATGGAGCGCAATCTAATATAGCCCTACGTATACACTCATATTAAACCTATTTCACATAAGTCTAATAGTACGATTCTTAGGCAGAGATAAAGTATCTTCGAATCCTGGTTTTGTTTAGCCCAGTGCCTTGCACACAGTCAGACTCAACAAATATTTGTTAGCTAACTGTGAGAGAGAGAGAGCCCAGATAAGTGAAATTCACAGCAATCAATCAAATAACCTCATTGTAGCCCATACTTCTTGTAGAAGAGTCTAGGGGGAAAACCTCTCTGATCAGGGAATTAGAACTGAGTTCAAGTCACACTACTGCACTGGGACTTTGGACAAGTCACTTAATCATCAGTTTCCTGATCTATAAAGTGGGAACAATGACGCTTCTACTACTTGTCTCATAGGATTGTAAGGAAAGCGCTTTGTCAGTTGGAAAACCCTAGATAAGAATGAATTATTATTATTATAAAAGCTTCTGATAATGAGTGAGTTCCACGTCCTTTATTTCCGTTGCTACTTCTTAAGGGACGCGTGAAGCATGATTCCCCCAAAATAGGCTATGACACTCTGTGATTGAAAGGAAAGGGGAGAAACAATGCTTAATTTCCAACCCACTGTATACAAAACATGCACCTAATATCATTATTTATTGCATCAGCATATTTTGAGATCATTTTTCCCTGGATATTTATATTTTTTCCATGTCTAAATAATTTACATGATTAAAAAAATTCAAAGAAATAATGAATGAGAAAGATGTAGAAGCTACTCCCAACTTGGTTTCCATTGTTCAAGAAAAAAAACCCAGTTCAGCTGAAACTAAAGCACCTCGCCAATCTCCCTAAAATATTCTGTCTCTGGACAGAACCATTAACCATTTTTAAAAAGTCAATAATCAATAAGTCTTAATTTGTTGAACTGGCATTTGTGCAGGTTTCATCTAGATGAAATTAATTAGGAAGAAAACGGTTTCTCAGCGATTGGAGGGAGGAAAGAAATCAGTGGCAAGATAAGTTTGACCCTGTGTTGGGGAAATATTTTAATGAGGTTAAGACTCAGATCACTCCAACTGAATAGCTGGTGAGTGTGTGCTGACATTTCTAATGAGTCCAATGAAGGCAGCTCTCCGAAAATGGACCCATGACTTTGAAGGAACCCTGAGGGTCAGTGAATTTCTAGAGGGATGGAATCAGTGACAGTGGCATTTTTTTTAAAAGAGGGGACATAGTATATGAGATTGAAAGATGGGGGGAGTAGGAGCACACAAAATGAAAAAAACTCACCCAGAATACCAAAGTACCCTCCCCCCTTCCCCTTTCCTCAATCTAAGGCAGGGCTTTTCCTTAATCTGCATAACTGCACCTTGTCCAACAGTCCCTGGGTTCTGCACTCTGTTAATTGAAGTGTGGTCGGATCACAGCTTTGCCAGCAACAGGGGCAGCTTTCCTTTCTGAATCGTCCTCTCCAATGCACCTGGCTGCGATGCTGGCATGTGATAACCACAGACTGAAAAGAGAAGGGAAGAAATATTCATCCCACTGCACTCAGGGGGACAGCACTTTCTCTAATTGCTTCTGGAACTCTTCACCTGGCCCTTATCAACAAAAGTGGTGCTGAAAGAAAACAGGCAAAACTTGATCAAATATATTGGATTCTCTGCCCCCCTCCCCCCAAGCACATAACTAGGTCATTTTCAGAGTATTAAGAGAAAGGGGATGACAGGGTAAATTCAAAATGCAGACTCAACAGTAACTGAGTACTCCAGGTGAAAATTACTCACTTAGCTGTGTTTAGGGAGGCAAAGAGATGTGTTGGCAATAAAACGGAACTGGGAGCTGGAATAGATCAACAATTTTCATTTCTATAAGGCATTAAGTTTTATAAATGCTTTGTTCATCTAGTGAGGAAGGCAATATGTTGATCTATATTCAAAGGATCTTTGTGGGCACACCAATGCTGGATACAACTCCACAACTTTGTCAATGATCTTTTAGTGCTTCTATGGTCCATCTCCATGGAATATAGTGAAGTTATTATAATTTCAGATGAGGAAACTGAGGCTCAGAGAGGTGAAATTATTTTCCTGGAATTACATAACTGGCAAGTATTGGAACTGGGACTTGTGATAAGAGCAGACTTTTATGTACCAGTTTAAGATTTACAGAATGTTTTGCATAGAAACATCTTATTTGATTCTCACCACAACCCTGTGAGGTATGGAGCTCATTTTACAGATAAGGAGATTGTGTCTGAGAGAAGTAAATGATTTGTCCAGAGTCACGCAACTATTGTCTGAGTCAGGATTTAAACTTAAGGCTTCCTGATCCCAAGTTCATTAATCTTTCCACTGTTCCTCTATAAGACCTGACCCCTTAGCTTAGACACCTGTTAGATGAATGACCTTGTACAAGTTACTTATTCATTTCTTTTGGCTCATGTTCCTCATCTGTAAAATTTGCATGCTGACATACTCACTTCATTGAGTTATTGGGGGGATCAAATCATATTATGTATATGAAAATTAAGTGGCTTGCCCAAGGTCACACAGCTAGGAAATTCCTAGCACTTGATTTGAATTCAGGTCATCCTGACTCTAAGTCAAGTGGTCTACCTATTGCACTATCCATTGCCCTGACTTAGGTATGGGTAATCTCTTTGGAAGATATAGATCACCCACTAACTTTTCCTTTATCTTTAATTTTTGTACTCCCTACAGCATGTTCAGTGCTCTTTTTAGGGCATTTCTCCCAATTGTCCCTCCCTTCCACACACATGAGCACACATTTATTTTCACAACTGACTATACTTACAAGGACTTAATTCTGTTCGATGGGGCAGCTAGGTGACAGAATGGGTAGAATATTGAATTTGGAGTCAGGAAAACCTGAGTTCAAGTCCTACTTTAGACACTTAACTATGTGACCATGGGCAAGTCATTTAACCTCTCTCAGTTTTGGTTTCCTTATATGGAAGGTGAGGGTAATAACAGCACCTACCTCTCAGAGTTATTGTGAGAATCAAATGAGATAACTTCTAGAAAGTATTCTGAAAACTTTAAAGCACTTTGCCAGCTAGTATTATACACTGGTTGAAGGAAAGATGGGTTAGCAAGTTGCTAAAAGCTGTTTCTGAACTTTGCTAATAGGTAAGGCAAGTTGAGCAGTAAGGGAAAGCAAGGAGGGAAGAACAAGGAATCATTTACAATTAGTTTTCCCAGGAGAGCCTATGGAAGAAGTCTTGCAAAACCTGCACAGTGGATTGACCAGTTCCCATGTTAGGTTACATGTTAGGTTACAGAAGGAACCACTAAACTATTTGTGAGTCTCAACCTCGAGGCCCAAGAAATACGTATAACTGATAAAACTGTAAAACTGATAAATTGATATATCACTTTCCCATTAGAGAGTACTTTACATACATTTTCCTTTTAAGGATCAAGCAACCTATGAGACATATAATGCAAGTGTTAACTATCCCCCTTTTTCAAACAAATCAATCAAAAAATTTACTAAGCACCCATGATGTGTCAGGCACTGTGCTAAATGTCAAGGATACTAACAAAGGTATAAACACAAGTGTTTTTTTTTTAAGGAGTTCACATTCTACTGGGAATGTTATCGTTGTTCAGTTGTTTCAGTCATGTCTGACTCTTCGTAACTTCATTTGGGGTTTTCTTAGCAAAGATATTGGTGAGATTTGGCATTTTCTTCTCTAGCTCATTTTACAGATGAAGAAATTGAGGAAAATGGGGTTAAGTGACTTGTCTAGGATCACAAAGTAGTAAACATCTGAGAGCAGATTTGAACCCATGAAGATGAGTTAAAAATTGTGAATGGTTCAAACATCAACAAACTTGAACACTTTGATAGACAAAGGTTTCCTATACAAATGAAAAAAGATTGTATAGAAAGCATGAATCTCTACTTAAGTTTGAGACCTGGCACTTTATTCACTGAGTTACCTAACTGCAAGAAACATGGAAAAACCCACCCAAACCCTATACATGAGTGTGTGTGTGTGTGTGTGTGTCTATATATATATATATATATATATATAATATATATTATATATATAACATAATATATATAATGTAAATGGGACATGATTTCAGAGGGAAAGTACTAGCAATGGTGATGAAGGGAGAACTGAGAAAAATCTCTTGCAGAAGGTCGAATTTGAATTGTCTTACCTCCTTTTGAGGTGACATTTAGTTATATCTGCTGCAGATGCAAGCTAGAAGAGAGGGTCAAGGATCAAAAGACTTGAAAAGTACCTCTACCCTACAACATATTTGAGAGGATGAGAGCTTTTCAAATGCCACAGAAGAAATGACCCCTAGGAAAGGAGTCACAAAGAACATGACTCCCCTCCATTCCATCAGAGAAGAAGAAATTTTGCACCATCAGAATGATACAGTAAAGATGAAGACTGACTTTTATTTGTGATCCTGCATAGTTTAAAGACCATAGTCGCAAGGATTTCATGGGACTTGAACTCACAGAACTTAGTAAGTTTTACTCTTACCACTGTCAAGAAATGACATGATGACTGATTAATCACTAATGAGGTATGACAGAGAAAACTGAAAGGTCACTTATCTTTTCTGGAGTACAAATTATGAGAAAATAGAGCTCCTGTTAAACCTCACCAAACTTGTATACTACTAACCATTTCTGCTGATTCACATGAGTGGAACTAGGGTTTATAGTCACTGGAGATTTGTCATACATCTTTAAAGTTGTTGGTCTTTTCTGCAGGAATATAAAATATGTGAGACACTGGATGTTTCCAGTTAAAAGTCATCATACTGTAAAAGAAAAGAGGATTATGAAAAGTAAATCTTTGCTCTATCATATAAATGATTTTAAATAGAAGAATTTGGTTCAATATGTAACAGATGACTGGCCAAAGGAAGTCTAGCCCTGCTTGAGTTAATGCAATTTCCAATGGGGACTTCAGGGCATGGGTAGGTGTTCTTGTAACACTTTCCTATCCACATACCACATTGTGTAGAAAATGGCATCTTAGATTGGCTACTGATCCAGAACTGAGTATATATAAAAAAACACCCACGGGGCAAATCAATCTCTCTTTTTTCCCAGGAGTGAGCAAGGCAATGACTGATATGAGCCTCCAGGTGGGGAAAGAAGTAAATGTGGTAGCAACTGCTTTTTGCTGCCAGTTACCTGTCTTCTTCCCTGATTCAACATGTTGGCCGTGAGTACCGTATCTCTGTTATTTTGACTCTTGAAATTCTTTCTTGCTCTTTGGTAAAAGGGTATTGTAGGTGGAACAGGCTAGCCTGGGACCTTATGAGCTTCCAAAGGTTGGGAGAGTCATTGGGAGTCCAGGAAGTGCAGTTCATACAAGCTTTTCTGACAGCCAGTCCAGGTGAGGAACTAGAAAATTCCTTTGGAGTAATCTTTTTTTTTGACTTAGCCCATCAGTGAATTGATTTTGGGATGCTGTATCCTGTTGTAGTACTGTCAAACATTTGTAAGAAAATTTAGTATTGCAAATGCTTTGTAACAATCATACTAGGTTTGACTATATATTCCCTAGGGACCAAGGTGGTATAAGGGAGAGAATGACCTGGATCATGGAGGTGTGTTAATACTTTTATTCTTGTGATATCTTTAAAAAAATTAAAAATCCCTTTGTAAAACAAATTAACAAGGGCTCTAAGAGATAGAATTGGAAGGAATAATCTCCAACCTTTGTTAATATTCCTAAGACTCCATGAAGGTGGTATAGTTATACTCTGGGAACCTGACTTTTTATTGAGTGGGAACTGGGATAAGAACCCCTAGAGCTCATAAAATCTACAAAGAGATCATGGTTTACAATTTCAGTATTTTAGGATACTGGCATGGAACAGAATATATCTCATAAAGACTTGAGAAAGGCATATTTGTCAGGAATCTCAAAAGAATTTCAGGAAGCTGAACAGTATGGTTTTAAACTGAATTCTAAGAGTGAAGGAAAAAATAAACACTGAGATAAATTGTAGAACTGGTACTAAGTGGGACAATATTTGTATCATATATCTGAGTATAATTATTAGAGTTACTACCAAGTAATTAAAGACAAAAATAAAGAGTCAGGCTATGGCAATAGAAGATTATAAAGAAAAAGATATAATAGTTATGGTGGTTGGGAGAACATGAAGTAGGGAGTAGCATGATAAATAAAAAATTAGTAGAATTTGATATATATCAAAATCCATGAAACTGAGAAGGAAGCCCTTATGGAGAACATTAAGGTGAAGCTATAAGTATATTGTTACAAGAGTATGATGCAGATTGCCTAATCAGAAGGAGGATGTAGATGATGCTTTCCCCAAAGAGGTTGCAAAATTATCATCTAGAGACAGTTTATGTAGTAATTGGGATTTCAACTCTAAGATTTCAACTAAGAAATAGTTATTTGGTCATAGGGAAGTAACAGAAATCCTGGAAGAAAATGATAGCATCTTGGAGTCTGGAAAAGTGAAGGGAGATAATGCTTGCAACAGTTAGATTTGTACCCTAGGAAATCAAAATTATAAAGTTTGTAGAAAAAATAAATAATTTAACTAGAGATTATAAAAGGGAATGTAACTCAAGTGAAATAAGAGATTTTAAAAACTGAAATTCTACATATTTGTGAGTAATTCCAGTGAAGTGGGAGAGACATCTAAAGAAACCAATCTAATGATAGTTGGGTTCTCCAAAGAACTCATATTTTAAAGGAAAGAGGTAGAAGAAAGGCACATCACACATGAAGAGTACACAGGATGGCATGAACTTGAACATTTTCAAGATCCTGGAAGGTAGTTAAAAGACCAAGATGGACTGAGATTCACAAAATATGCTGAAAATTAAAAAAAGGTCAAGTAAAGAAAAGTAAAACCAAGGAAGGGACAACTAATTGAGCAAGTTTAATATTAACAAATAATATTAAAAAATCAGAGCTACTTAGAACCACTTAGCTCTTATTTTGTTTCCATACTTTCCAATAAGAAAAGTAATTTTCAGACTGAAAACTGGAGAACAAAGTTTTAAGAGAAACAACTGAGATTCATGGTAAATTAGGAAATAGGGAGAAAACAAGTAGGCATTTAAAATAATTTCAAATAAACAGTCAATGATTACATTCCCAAGACCTAAAATAGTTCTTATGTATAACATAAAGTTGCTCTCAATAGTTCTGAGAGATCATGGAAGATGGAAGAGGGTTCCAAAAATGGGAAATAAAAAAAGTTATCTCCATTTTTTTTAAAAGGGAAAAAATGTTATCAGAAACTACAGAACAATAATACTGCAAAAATTCTAAAATGAAATACACAGAATTTTTTTGAGGATTTAGAAGAAAATTCATTGATTACAAAGAGTCAATATATTTTTGTGAATAATAGATCATCATCAATTAAACCTCATTTCCTTTATTTTGCAAGGTTTACTAGATGTGTAAATCAGAGAAATATTGTATACAACACATTTCTTGATGTCAGCAAAGCATTGGACAAAATCTTGCATGATGTTCTTGTCAACATGTAGAAATATAGACTGAATGACAGAAACAGTACCTTATGTGCATGTAGCTTTTTTTTTTACTGTGTACAACAGACTTTCAACATATGTGATATTCTTTTTCTTAAAATTCTGTTTGTGACAGTTATTATCTGGGCCATTATGAGTAAGACCTTTTACCTCTTTGAATTTTTGTCATATACAAAATGGGGATAAAACCCACAAGCGCCTATTCCACAGCATTGGAAGCCTTAGTCTATAATGAGATAGCCTATGTAAAATTTTCTTAAAAAATCTTAAAGCATTTAATAATATTTACTTATAAATTACCATTATAATTATTATTATAATATGATAATATAAATATATATAACCATTATAAGTATTATAAGTATTATTATAATAAGTACTATAAATGACCATCATAAGTACTATTTCATATTTCAGTTGTTATCTCAATGAGATTTATTATTTCATTGATCCTCATAATCTTACAAAATATGGAAAGTAGTTATTATTTCTATATTGTGCATCATGTATCTAAAACTTGCAAAGATTCAGTGACTATTCCAAATCACAAAACTATCGAATAGCAGAATGGGGCTAGAACTCCTGACTTCTGATTCCCAGCAACATATTCTCTATTTACTACCCCCATTCCTCCTATCCATTTGTGGCTAAATGACTAGCCATATTCAAGAAGTATTGATTAATGTCAACCTCAAGAGAGATCCTTAGTGAACTGTGATCCAGATCTCACCTTGAGCTTGTTCTGACCCTAAGTTTGATCAAAGATTTGGATGAGGATGTAGGAAGCCTGCCAACCCAATTTGTAGATAACACAAAGTGATGACAATAGCTAATACTATAGAGGATGGAATCAACAGAATAGGACACTGGACCAAACAAAAATGCCATTTAAAGAAGGGCAGATGTAAGGTGCTACTTTCTGTCCAGGATAGGGGAGATTTAGCTAATATGATCTTAGGTTAAATTAAGGTGAACAAAGTGCTTATATTGGCCATGAAAGTCTGTCTTTAGTGCCAAGTCATGGTGTGATAGCCATACTTTCTCAAAGGCTGTAAAGGATTAAATTGTTAGACCACAGACAGACCGTGTGTTACCTGATGGTAAATTTAGGGATATCCACTACCAAAGATGGGACTGTCAGGGGAGGTTTTTGTTGGGGAAGGACAGACAATCACTCAACAAATCAATCAACTGTGAATAGGTTGGAGATATTTCACTGAGGGAGTATCCAAGCAAATACAACAATATAATTTTTTTTTTTGAGGAAATACATTTCTAACTTTTTTCTGCTTTGGTCCCACTGGTCTGAACTACTGTGCTCAGTTCTGGCACCATATTTTTAAGGAGACTTATAATGCAGAGTGATCCCAGAGAAGGGTGGTCAAATTGGTGATGGAACTGGAAATCAGCATTACTACTATGCTACCTTGAAGGGCTTTCATAGAAAAGAAAAACTTGACTTTTCCTCTGAGGATAAATAACAATTACAAAAACAGGACATCTGAGTGGCAGATTTCAGTTTAATTTAAGAAATAATTTCAATCTTTAGAGCTGTCCTGGATTATAGAGGGCAAACTATTACTGGTAGTGTTTCAGCAGAGGGTATATTGTTACCTGTCAAGCATATTGTAGAAAGGCTTCTCACATTGGTTGAGAGTTGGTACTGGATGACCTCTAAGATCCTTTTAATGCTAAGATTCCATGGTTCTATAAACAAAACATAAAAGGTGATAAAATGTTGAATACCTTCAGTGTGTGTGTTACAGATGAAGCACAGCCTGGAAGGTGAATTACTTTTGCTTAAAAACCACTCACTATAAGTCAGTCTTCCTTTGGCAAGTAAGCAGATATGAAGTAAGAATAATTTTCTTTCAGGTGAGACCATCCTCCTTTCTTCATTTAGATATTCTATTTTGACACATTCTTCTCCAGGTTTCTATTACCCCAGTACTTGTGGGTGTCCTCTCCTTTTCCCCCCCCATCAACTTTTCTTGTCTCTCTTCTCTTAGTAGCCAGGTGGCACAGTGGATGGAATGCTGGGTCTGTAGTTCAAATTCAAGGTCAGGCATTTAATATGTGACCCTGGGCAAGTCATTTAGCTTCTGCTTGCCTCAGTTTCCTCAACTTTAAAATGGGGATAATAACAGTACCAACTCTGCAGGGTTTGTTGTAAGGATCAAATGAGATATTTGTAAAATTCTTAGCACAGTGCCTTGTACATTACAAGTGCTAGTATACGTGATTATTCCCGACTCCCCCTTTCTCCATGAAAGTTTATCTATCCTAAATTTTACTCCCTCAGGGTCTTGCTGGGTGAACAGTTGAGTAATCTGATAAACTGATTCTCACTAAGGTGTTAGTGACCACTGAAGGTTACTAGAACCTTAACTGAAAGAAGTGAGTAGCAAGAGTATGGGAGACACCCTAAAAGCACCAAAAGCACCTTTAAAATTGGACAGGGTAAAGTGGTTACCTGAAGGGCTGAGATGTTGATCAATGTTTTCCTTTCTGTACCTTCAAGTCCCCTGTAAAATATTGACCTACAAGGAGCACCTGGTATATCTGCCTGCTCCCAGGGAGGACTCCTCTTAAATCATCTTAAAACAATCAGTGTATCTCCTTATTCTTAAAAATCCCTAAGAAAGAATATTTCCCATCTTCCCATAGTCATAATCTTAATTTTTACCATCAAAAAGACGTTTAGTATGCTTTAACGTACACAAGGTGTTCAAGTCAAATGAAAAGGATTATAGGAAATGTTCCAAGAAGCCATTATAGTATATGTAAATTACAAAGGTTAGCTTTTAAAAAAAATCCATCTATCTCCTCTCCAAAAAGAAAATAAAAATAAGATTGCTCTGTTTGTACTTGGGTACAATGGAGTTTAGAGTGTAATGGAGTTTAGAGATGGGTTGAAATCCTGACTGCTATTTATTTATCTGAGTATGTCACTTTAGCTGTCTAGATCTCAGTTTCCTTTTTGTAAAATGAGTAGGTAGGATGAAATTATCTCTAAATTCTTTCCAGCTCTAAACCGTACAAACTTAATTCATTCTTTCTTCCTTTTTGAGAGTTAAAATTAAATTTACTTGCGTTGCTACCTTGGTTCAGGGCAATTTTACTGAGGTTTTCTCTAATAATATTTGAAATTACGTTATTTAAATTGTGTTAGCTGAGGCAGTGTTATGTTAATTGAGGAGTCACTGTTCCCCAACCCGCTCTCTCTGACTTTGTTTCTCTTTCTCTGTCACCATATATCAGGAATTTTAGTAGAGACTCTCCAGTGGCTAAGATCCATGTATTATTTTCACTCAGCAACGTTTCTCTGGTCATCTCACATTTCCTAAAACCATCTTTTACCATTATTCACTATTCTTTGCTTGCCAGCTATTTTCTGTCTCAATAGGCTAAAAGAAACACATCTATTAGAAACACATTATTAAAAATAAGGACTGAAAGGTAGTTATACGGGATATTCAGTTTTTCTTTGAGTCCATGGGCTGATTCTTATTAGATCAACGTTCTTTCCACTGGGACCTTGGCATGAAGACTCTTGCTGATTTGATTGGCTGCCTTTGCCAAGTTTTCTAAAATACCATTTGCACTGAATTTCTTAGTTTTGTCAACAAATTCTGCATCAATAACTTGCTTTTGCTTCTGTAGGGCCTTGGCAGAACCGAAGCAGTCTCTGCATGGTGCAAAGAAGGAACAGCTTTCCCCAGCCCCCGAGGGGCTGTTGCATTATTCCGTAGGCTTCTTCTCTGGGCTTGCCTCGGTAATGTTCTGCCCTTACAAATTTCATCTCACTGTACTGTGCATCAAAACGACGCAGTTATGGAGCGCACAGGGAAAAAAATTATAATGCCATTAAAAGATATCATAAATTTCAGATCAGCATCACTTCTAATCCGATACACAATTTTACTGTCTCTATAAAGTAGGTGATTTGCAGTGGTCTGAGGCGTCTCCTGGAGCGTTTTACTTCTTTTTAAATTAAACACACCAACTTTGTGCTGAATTCAGAGTGTGGACATAAAAAAGGGGGTAAAAAGGAGAGGGAAGGGACATCAGATGGGAATTGCAATTGAATCTTTATATATGCCATCTTGGGACTGTGGTACTAAATATAGTGCCAGGTAAATAGATGTGCTGAAATATTCAGAATAAAAAACAAATGTTCCAATAGCAGAAGCACTGAGCCCTGAGAATGTTTCCACACTGACTGTGCTTAAAATAATAAAATGCTGTTGTTTAAATCTACTCAATCCTGAGAAGCTCTATATACTAAAAAATATTACATGTGTGGGTGTGTGAATATAAACACACAGACACACATACACACACATACTATATATATATATATATATATATATATATATATCTGTGTAGGTGTGAATCTATTTTTTTGGAATATATACATATATATGTGAATGTATATTTTTCTAGGTGTGTGCATCCAATGTATGTGTATATATGCATACATTCAAATGGTATCAATGTTTATACACACACACACACACACATTGTTGTGGTGGTGTCGCCTCAGGAGGAGGGGCCATAGAGAGAAGTACCTCAGCAACACCCGTGGCTTGGGCTGGGGAGATTGGGGTGGGGATAGGAATTGGGGAGGTGGTGGGAATGGAAGCCGGGAAAGTGGGGGGGTGAAGCCTTGGCGGTATAAGAAGGAGGTCATCAAAAATGCCTGGTTGATCCCCGTTACCCCTTTATAGGGCAGTTCTAGCTACGAGTATCTTACAGTCTTTCCTAAGTACGGGGTTCTGAGAGGGTTTCACAAAGGCCATTATGGAGGAAACTTCTATCCATTTACCTTCTCAGGGACAGTAAAATTCCAACTGCAAGAGAGTATTATGTTTTAAAGTCTCAAAAATGGGCCATGCTTCATGGCGCCCTAGGCTATACTGAGGCCAAACAGTGTTGCAAAAGAACACCAACATTTTCGTTTTAAGTTCTTTAGAGAAAAATTTTCCCAATTTTGTAAAAGACAAACCAAAGGTGAACTTTTGGCAGTTGACAAGGATTGACCCATTATAGGTGTGAGGTCTGGAAGTCCTTTCCTCTGCAAAGGAGGATCTAGGACTAAGCCTCAAATAAAAAAAAAAAGAAAAGAAACCAACCAAGGTAAAAAAACACATACAAACACACAAAGGTATCTGAAGTTTTCCCAATTCCCTAACTGAAAGAACTGGGCATACACTTCTGAATAGGGCATCTGTCCCCATCTTCCATCCTTCAGAAAGTGTGCCTGGATCCATGGCCTCCAGCGTAACTGCTGGATTGAGAACCTGAGAGGTTCAGGCTGAGTATGAGACGGACTCCTAACTATCTGACTTACTGGGACTTAAGAGGTCAGACCTGCTCGAAGCCTTCAAGGTACTTGGAGAGCAAGAAAGGGATAAGGAGAGGGAGATCTGACATAGCTTCCAGTCTTGGCTGGAGAAGAATTTGAGATTGGCAGTATTCTCAGTCAAGTCAAGTCAACCTATGTTGAGGTCTGGGGTGCTTGAGATCCCAAAATACCAACACCTTGGGTCCCACCCAAACAGATTCAACAAAAGCCTTCTTCCAACCAAAGAAAAACCAAAGTTTGTGAAAGATCTGCCATACTGGATTGACTCTTAAGAAGCCTCACCGTTTGTGATGCTTTTATTGACAAGTGGGCTAGATTGGATCGGAAACAGATTGAATTTGAGCACCTTCATGGAGTTAAGGAGGATCTTATATATAGAAAGACTGTGGGAGGGATCTGGGGGTGGTCTAGTAGTCTGAGATGATGGGAAGAGGAATTTAGGGAGGGTCTTGAGGAGAAGTCTAAGGAGGATCTTGATGGGACTGGAGTGACTAAAGGTCAGAACCAAGAGAATGGGATTTTGATGTGATCCAGGGTGGGAAACAGCTGGAGGCCTTCAGGAGATAACAGAAAATGGAGGGCAAGGGTGGGAAGGCTTTATAGAATCAAGGGTGGGAAGCAGTCAGAAGAAATTGGACAAAGTTATAATAAAAGGCTTATGGCCTCAGGAGAATGCCAGATTAACTGAGAAGATTCATGGAGAGCTCAAGAGGGTTCCCAGAGTCTGTACCCCACCAATACAAACACAAAGATATATGAATATGTATGTATATACCTTGTTTGAATGCATGTATGTATGCTTATATATGTGTGTATATATGTAGAGTTTATGTGTGTGAGAGAGATTGCAAGAGACAGAGATAGATAGAGAGAGATAGAGAGAGAGAGAGAGAGAAAGAGAGAGAGAGAGAGAGAGAGAGAGAG
Source organism: Bettongia penicillata ogilbyi (assembly GCA_023548195.1). NCBI lineage: Eukaryota > Metazoa > Chordata > Mammalia > Diprotodontia > Potoroidae > Bettongia > Bettongia penicillata. The sequence goes on from JAJHZJ010000658.1 coordinate 775,680, forward strand.
AGAGAGAGAGAGAGAGAGAGAGAGAGAGAGAGAGACAGATTTCATTGCTCTAGTGAACTTTGGTAAGGAAACTCTCAGTGCAAACCAGCACCTGCTCTGTAACTTATTGGGCAGCTAGATGGCACAGTATGTAGAGTGCCAGGCCTCGAGTCAGGAAGACTCATTTCTCTGAGTTTAAATCTGGACTCAGACACTTAGTAGCTGTGTGACCCTGGGCAAGTCACTTAACCCTATTTGCCTCAGTTTCTTCTTCTGTAAAATGAGCTGCAGAAGGAAATGGCAAAACACTCCAATATCTTTGCCAAGAAAATCCAAAATGGAGTTATGAAGACTTGTGAAATGACTGAATAACTGCAATTTATGATCTTAGAGAGTTTTCTGAGGGTGGCATGTTGTTAAGTGACTTCACATGATCAGACATCTAGTATGTGTTAGATGCTGATTGTAAACCCATCCCCTAACTCTAGAATTGTCTTTTATCATATGTATTTATGGTACAAATTAAAACATCATACAAGGAATTTAATTATACTCACAAGAGTACAGTAATAACTTCTTAGAATTTTATTAACAACTTTTTTGTTTCATAATTTTTATAAACCAAGCACTTGTATTTATTAATTTTAAATTTGTTTGTAACCAGTTTGATATAATATTTCATGTTATTGTTAATATAATTATATTCATATTAAATTTGTTTTAAATTAAAACAAAAACTGTTTATAATTGTTTTTCTATTGGTCATTTTCACATATCTGTCACTCAATGCCCAAAGGAGAACAGTGATGGAAATAATGCTAGTATTTGACAATGTATGCAACCTTCTGCATCCACAGTATCCCACCTTTCTAATTAAAGGAAGGAGAAGCAATTCACTTATTCTAGAGAATGACTATCAGTAATTACAGTTCCTCAGAGTCTGCCTTTCTTTAGTGTTTTTTTTTGTATTATTATAGTCACTGTGCATATTTTCTTGTTTCTGCTTTTCATTTCACATTAATTTGTACAAGATTACTTCCCTAAGTTCCTCATATTCATTTTTCTTATGGTCCAATAATATTACATAATAAACATGTATCATCATGGATTCACTTATTCTTTAATTGGTGTGCACTCACTTTGAGTGTTGCTAAGGCTGTTTTGATATACATATATACTTACTTTCTGTCTTTGTCTTTAGTAGTGAGATTACTGGGTTAAAGATTATGAATTGCTTGGTGACTTTTCTCATATGACACTTCCTATTTTCCCAAACTGTTCCAGGGGTGGGGAACCTGCAGCCTCAAGGCCACATGTGGCCTTCTAGGTCCAAACTTCACAGAACAAATCCTCTTAATAAAAGAATTTGCTCTGTAAAACTTGGACTCAATCAAAAGGTCACACCCAAGGACCAAGAAGGCCACATGTGACCTCGTGGTTGCAGGTTACCCACCCCTGGTAGATCAATTCACAACCCCACTAGAAGTATATCAGCATGTCTGTCTTTTTGTAGGCCCTCCAACATAGATTATTTTCATTTTTCATCATTTCACCAATCGGAATGCGAGATGAAGTCTTAACTTAGATTTTTCTTATTGTCATTTTGATTCTTTTACCCACAAGGTTGTTAAAGGTTATGAGTCTTTTGAAAAATGCCCATATCCCTTTTCTAATTATATATTTGGTAATGATGTGGACATGCATGTGCTAATTCTCTATATATCAGAATTTTATCATGGATATTTCATGGAAGGATCTTTCTTCTTTCCACTCTGAATCAACAGTTTCTCTTCTTACTCTTGCTGCATTGTTTTATTAATGCAAAGTTTTAAAATTTTATGTAGTTAAAATTATCTATTTAGTATTTTAAGATCTCTTCTACCCCTTGTTTGCTTGCATATTTCCCCATTAGTCATAATTTGAAAGGAACTTTCTTCTGTGCTCCTCTCACTTTTTTATCATATTACTTTTCATATTTGAGTTATGCTTTTATTTAGAACTTATTATGGTAAAGGGCATAATTGCTGGCAACCAGTTTTCCAAGCAGTTCTTGTTGAATAAGCAGTTCTTTCACCAGGATTTATGTTCTTTGGTTTATCTAACAAAGAGACTATATTCAAATATTTCTGTCTTTCTTATCTAGTTTGAGTTTTTTCTTTTAATTCTTTTTCTTTTGTGAACTTGACAAACATCAACAAATCCCAGTATTTCCATATACAAAGAAGAGGGGCAGAATAGGATGAAATCTTGAGCTTCTATTGTGCACAATATGTTCTTGTCTATCTTGTTAGGGCCCCCTTTGGAACATTCTTCTATCCTGACTTTGTCTTTTAAATGTTTCCCTGATGCTCTTGCTTTTCCATCATTATCACTACCACCCACTTTGCTTCTAGTTCTTTGCTACAATAAAAAGTACTACTTTAAATATGATTGAATTTTTTAGCCAAATTTTTGCATTATAGTGCTGTTTTATACTTCTGGCCCTCCAAATGGGCACATTTCTACATTAGTTCTTTGTTCCCCAAACTTCATGAAAGTATTAATCCCTCAGTCATCAAACAATGAGAACTTACTATATTCAGAGCCCTAATCAAGGCACTGTGGAAGGTTCAAATAGCATGTAAGACTAAGTATGTATTCCTATGGAGATTACGCTATTGTTTGGGAAAGATCAAGCTGTTGAGGGTCTTTCAAACCAAGCAGATGAATTTGGGCTGATATAATGACTAGGGTACCAGACTTGAAGGAAAGAGCTGGGTCTAATACTGTTGCAGGAAAAAATTGTGTCACTGTGGACAAGTTCAGTTCAATTCAGTTTAATACTACCTTTTCCCAGTGTTCTGTTGTGCCATTCTTTTACTGGGGTTTTACATTCACCCTCTGCCTTCTCCTTAGGTTTAGTGTTTTGTGGGGCTTGGTGCTGCAAAAATAAAGGCCTGTGTCTCTGAGAGACAACACACCCTAAAACTCATTGTAACCTTATCTAACTGAGATAGACTATACTTTGACATTTGTGTCAAGTAACCTGGCCATGGGACCCAAGTCAACCTCTTTTTAAAAGGTGTTCAGGATCAGTGGTGAATTCTGTGCATATTTTTTGAGATGAGATCCCAGGTCATTCTTGCAACTCAAATGAGTGTTTTCTGGTCCAGCATCAATTTTCCAGGGTTTCTACTCACAGGGGCCTGCCTTAGGTTTTGTCTCTTCTAGCCATTAGGACAATGCCTGAGAATCTCTCCATCTATGAGGCTAAGTATCCCCATATCTCATATCTCTCCTTAGATCTCCTTTCTTCTAGTTCCTGCCCTAGCTCAACTGAATTTGCTACAGATGTCAGAATTCCTATGTGAATCTGATCACTTCTCTTCAAATATCTCTATTCACTGGTTACAAGAACTAACAGTATGCTTATTGTATACAAGTAGAACTCTAGTTTAATGAATCTCATGTTAATGTGCAGTTCAATATTGGACCTCCCAGCCAATACCCAATACCACCGCTTTTTTCCAGCATGAAAATGCTAGCTTCTATTAAATAAGCCATTCTGTATAATAGATCTCTTCACAAACTCTTATCTAATTAGTAATCTATATATTTGATGAAAGAGATGTCCTTTTGAGAAGTAATTCTATTTAAATAGAGTTGAATAGACATAGTCTTTTGAAAATGTGCCATTTTTCTGAAAATGTTGTGTTAGTGACTTGGAGAGAATTTTGAGAATTGTTTAGCACAACTCATAGAGTTTACCAAACATGACAATAAACAACGACAATACATATCACACTCTAAGGTTTGCAAATAGCTTTACACACATTATCTCATTTGATCCTCATAAAAACCCTGTGAGGTAAGTGCCATGATTATTTTCATTTTACAGGTGAGGAAATGGAGGCTGAAAAACGCTAAGCAGTATATAGGAGCACCCAGTTAGCAAGTATAAAAGGTGGAAATTGAACCCAGGGTTTCCTGACTCTAAATCCAGCTCTGACATACCTCTGATGATTAGTGAATTGGGCTAAAAATTGAAAAGAGGAGACTGAATGGCTGGATCATTTTGGGAAAATTATGTCGTTCTTTCCATGAATCTAGCTGTGTGGCACAGTGAATAGAGTGCTGGGCCTGGAGTTCGAAAAAACTGAGTTCAAATCTGGTCTTAGATGTGTGTGACCCTGGGCAAGTCACTTAACCTTCTTTGCCTCAGTTTCATCATCCATTGTAAAATGGAACTGTAGAAGGATATGGTAAACTTCCAGTGTCTCAGCCAAGAAAACCCCAAATGGGGTTACAAAGAGTTGAAACTGAAATTACTGAACAGCAACTTCAATGGCTTTAATCTTCTTCTGAAACAAAGGCTTATACTTTAATATTGATACTTTTCTATGTCTTATGGCTATGAGTCATAGAAATACTATAATCTTTGAAGAATTGAGAGTTAGGATCAACTACAAGTCAATGGAAAGGTACAAAGTGGGTATGAGAAAGTTACAAAACATTGCAAGTGAAGAATTGCACAGAAGAAGCACCATAAATAATGCCATCAGAAAAATGTGTACTTGAAAAAAGATGGGCCATCCAGAACAATGGATAACTGGGTGACAGGCTACATGCTCCAATGCTGTCCACATTCTCTTAGAAAGATGAGTGGAGGGGGGTGGTGAGGAGCCAAGATAGCTGAGTAAAAGCAGAGACTTGATAAAGCTCTCCCCCCAAACTCAGCCAAATACTTGTAAAAAATGACTCTAAATAAGTTATGAAGCTGAAGAACCCACAGAATGATGGAGTGAAGCAAGTCTCTAGCCCAAGACAGCCTGAAAGTTCACCAGGAAATGACTATCATGCCACATTGGGAGCAGAGCACAGTCCAACATGGACCATGTAGGCACAGACAGGACTTGAGCAGGTCTTGGGGGACTGAAGCTCTGGCACCTATGGTGGTTTCCAGACTTCATAACTCCAAAATGCCAAGGACAAATTGAAATTTTAATGGAAAAAAACCTATCAGACTTGTATGAGAGAGTAGAGTGGTCCAGCCCCAGCCCCAGGGTGGTAGAGTGGGTGGAGGAACCCCTGGCAGCCACAGCAGCAGCAGGGACAGGGGCAGCAGCAGGTGCAGTGGCAGCAGCTGTTTCTGGAGTGCTAGGCCCACAGATTGTGGGGGGATCAAGTGGCTGACAGTACAACCTCCCACCCCCACTGGAAGCATCAAAGTGCCTTGACAAAGACCTCAAAAGTCAAATAAATGACTGGGGAAATGAGCAAAAACTAGAAAAAGAATCAGACTATAGAATCTTACTTTGGTGACATGGAAGACAAAAATATACAAATAGAAGAAGACAACAGTCAAAGCTCCTCTATCCAAAGCCTCCAATAAAAATGTGAATTGGTATCAGTCCATGGAAGAGAGCTCAAAAAGGATTTTGAATATCAAGTAAGATAAGCAAAGGGAAAATTGGGAAGAGAAATGAAAGTGATACAAGAAAATCATGAAAATCTAGTCAACTGCTTGCTAAAGGGGACCCAAAAAATGCTGAAGAAAATAATACCTTAAAAAAATAGACTAACCCAAATGGCCAAAGAAATCCAAAAAGCCAATGAGGAGAAGAATGTTTTAAAAAGTATAATTGGCCAGATGGAAAAAGATATCTAAAACCTCATGGAGGAAAATAATTCCTTAAAGATTAGAATGGAGCAGATGGAAGCTAATGACTTTATGAAAAATCATAACATTATAAAACAAAACCAAAGGAATGAAAAAATAGCAGACAATATGAAATATCTCATTGCAAAAACAACTGACCTAGAAAACAGATCCAGGAGAGACATTTTAAAAATTATTGGATTACCTGAAAGCCATGAGAAGCAAAAAGAACATAGACATTATCTTTCAAGAAATTATCAAGGAAAACTGCCCTGATGTTGTAGAACCAGAAGGTAAAATAGATATTGAAAGAATCTCCCAATCACCTCCTGAAAGAGATCCTAAAAGGAAAACTCCTAGGAATATTATAACTAAATTCCAGAACTCCCAAGTCAAGGAGAAAATATTGCAAGCAGCCAGAAAGAAACAATTCGAGTACTGTGGAAACACAATCAGGATAACATGAGATTTGGCAGCTTCTACATTAAGAGATCAGAGATTTTGCAGTATAACATTCCAGAGATCAAAGAAGATAGGATTAAAACCAAGAATCACTTACCCAGGAAAACTGAGTATAATCTTTCAGGGCAAAAATGGTCATTCAATGAAATAGAGGACTTTCAAGTATTATTGATGAAAAGACCAGAGATGAATAGAAAATTTGACTTTCAAACGCAAGAATCAAGAGAAGTCATGAAAAGGTAAAGAAGAAGGAGAAATCATAAGGGACTTAATGAAGTTGAACTCTTTACATTTCTACATGGAAAGATAATATTTGTAACTCTTGGTAATTTTCTCAGTATGAGGGTAGTTGGAGGGATTATATACATATAGACAGAGGGCACAAGGTGAGTTGAATATAAAGGGATGGTATCTTAAAAAATAAAATTAGGGGGTGAGAGAGGAATATATTGGGTGAAGGAGAAAGAGAGAAATAGAATGGGGTAAATTACATCTCATAAAAGAGAGGCAAGAAAATATTTTTCAATGGAGGAGAAGAGGGGGGAGGTGAGAGGAAAAGAGTAAACCTTACTATCATTGAATTTGGCTTAAGGAAGGAGTAACATGGACACTCAATTTGGTATGAAAATCTATCTTACACTACAGGAAAGTGGAAGGGGAGGGGATAAATACAGTGGCAGGTGGGTGGGATGACGAAAGGGAGGGCAAATGGGAGGAGGGAATAATTAGAAATAAACACTTTGGAGGAGGGACAGGGTCAAAAGAGAGAACAGAATAAGAGGGGACAGGATAAGATGGAAGGAAATATATTAGTCTTTCACAGCATGACTCTTTTGGAAGTGTTTTGCATGACTACACACGTATAACCTATATTGATTGCATTCCTTCTCAGTGGGGATGGGTGGAGAGGGAAGAAGGGAGAGAAGGAAGAACTCAAAGTTGTAAAAATGAATGTTAAAAATTGTTTTTACATGCAACTGGGAAATAAGACATACAGGCAATGGGGTATAGAAATTTATCTTGCGCTACAAGAAAATAGAGGGGATCGGGATAAGAGAAGGGAGGAGTGTGATAGAAGGGAGGGCAGATTGGGGGAAGGGGTAATCAGAATGTATTCTGTCTTGGGATGGAGGAGGGGACAGATGAGGAGAAAATCTGAAACTCAAAATCTTGTGTAAGTGAATGTTGAAAACTAAAAATAAGTTAATTAATTAATTAAGTAAAAAAAGAAAGATTAAAATCCAGAAAGCTGAGTGGACCTTCAGTAGTGGAAGACATGAACAAGAGTCAAGTAGAATGGACAGGCATATGTGGGTTATGATTTGCACTGTTGGAGAGAAAACCTGTGTTGATGAAATTACAAATCCATCAAAGAAGAATTATGTGTTCCCAGTGCTTCTCACTTGATTGTATGCTGTAGAAATAAGTCCATGTTTCTTGTTCCTATCCTAAGTTTTCATGAAAAATAGTCTAGACATGTGTATAGACCATTCTCATAAAGATTTTGTAGAAATGATACATTATGCATATCTGCCATTAGGGCTTATGTTTTCTTAATTTTGATTTTGGTAGTGTTATTATTGTCTAGTGCAGGGGTGAGGAATCTATGACCTTGAGGCCACATGTGGGGTGTAGCTTTTTCCAGAGTACAAGTTTTATTAAGGGAATTTTTTCTGTGAGGTTTGGGTTCAGTTAGTGGGCTTCCCTTGAGGATCTAGAGGGCCTGACCACCTCAGGACTCTAGTGCCATATCTATTTGTGGTTCTTTCTCCAGCTTCATTTATAAATGCTTTTCAATGAAGTAAATTAGTTCAATTAATGCCCAGATTTCAGCAGCCTCAATTCTTCCTTAAAGGCTTTTTCTTTTTAGGATAAATTTTGAGGTGCTACTTCTTGAAAGTTTCTGCCCTTCTCCTTGGTGTTGTTTTGTAAATGAGCTTTAATTCCAAATTGTCCTTGGCTACCCTTTCTCCCAATCTTCTCTATTCCTCACTGGATCTTCCACCTAGCTATGTTTTTCTTGTTACTGATTTTATCACCATTATTTGGTGTCTTGGGCTGGATATTTTGGGTCCATTCCTCTATCACTAGATGAGACACAAATAAAAAAGTGTGATGGTGCAATGATAGGACATGGAAGACAAACAAAAGTTAAGCTGACCGAAGGTTGAATTGAGACATGGTTTCCAGAATGCGAGATGATGATTTCACTGTACCATATACTGGTTAGACAATGCCTGGATTATTTATATTTAACTCTGAGTGTTTCATTAGAGAAAAGACAAACAAGCAGACAACCAGAGACCAGCATGTAGGATGATAAAGAGACTAGAACAGGGGTGGGAAACCACATGTGGTCCTCTGGGTCCTCAAGTGAGGCCCTTTGCCAATCTAAGATTCAGTTAAAGGACTGTGCTTGAGGACCTATAGGGCCAGATGTGGTTTTGAGGTCACAGTTTGCCCACCCATGGGCTAGAGACTGTACCACATGAAAACTGGTTGAAGCAACTGAAAATAGTTGTCTTGTAGAAGAGATGTGAAATTTGCCTTCTAATATGTTAAAGGCTGTCTTATGAAAAATAGATTTGATGTGTTCTTGCCCCTGGAGGATGGAACTTTGAGCAATAGGTATAAGTAATGGATTAAATGTAGGGAAAAATTTACTGACAAAGCTGCCCAAAAGTAGACTAGGTTGCCTCAGGAGGTAGAGGCAAAAGCCTCTCTGGATTGCTATTTGCCCTGAGATGTCAAAGAGAATATTTTTGCTCTGATATGAGTTAATCTAGGTGAGCACTGATGTCCCTTCCCATTTTTTGATGATGTTGAGATTTTTTGTGACTGCAAATCATTCAGTATTCTATCTCATTGACTATTACAGCAGATGTAACCTTGAGTTCCAATATTTCTCCTTAGAATGACCTCTTCTCTCTGTAGTCCTACCCTCATCACACTTATCCTTCTAGTTTCTTTCTCCCTCCATTATCCATTCTGTACCCTTCTAACTAGGCTAATTTTCTTAAAGTATCATTTTAATCATATTATTTCCCTACTAAAGAAAAAAAACACTTCTCATTGCCTCTCATTTGAAGTCCAAACTCCATTTCAGGACTCTCAAGGCCCTTTATAGTTTAGTTCCACCCTACCTCTTTAATCTATTTCTTCTCTTTCTTGGTCTACATCCAGTCCTCCAGAAAGTCTGGTATCTTCACTGCTCCCTGTTCAAGTCATTCCCAAAACCATGTCAGTGCCTTTTAATAAATCTCTTACCCCACACTTGAATTCTTTCCTGCATCCTTCCCATCTACATGTATCCCAACCATCTTTCAAGGAACAGCTCAAACTTGAATCCAATTACATTTTTTTTTCTTATTAAACACCTTTTATATGCAGGGCACTGTGCTAGGCACTGGAGATTCAAAGATGAAAATTATACAACTTGCCCAGGTGGAACTCTCAGATGAATAGGGTGTGATGTGCACACAAATACTATAACATAAATTAGAAATTATAACATCAATTTTAAATGAAAAGAGTGGTTTAACAGAGGAAAGAGAAAATTGGAAAACAGGACAGATTGCCTCTAGGTAGAATGAACTGGAACAATAAGGCAGGTTATATAACCTCTTTGTGCCTCAGTTTCCTCATCTGTAAAATGGGGATATCGTAGGTTTTATCTCGTAGGATTGTTGTGAGGGTGAAATGAGTTAACACATGTAGTGCTTGGCAAACCTTAAATGCCATATAAATGCTAGTTATTAAGGAAGGAAACAATTTCTTTTCATGACCACTCTAGAGCACATTTATCTTTCCAATTTGTGATTTCCTTGTTCTTTAATTACTTCACAAGTTAATGCTCTAATATATATATATAATTTTGTCTCCCCAATCAGTCTCTTGAGGGCAGAGACTATATTTGCCTTTCCACACAGGCATGCACACACAACACACACGTAAGACACATGTGTATACACACATGATTAGCACACATGCACACATATGTATGTAATGTTACTGGGCACAAATATGGTTCTCAATGAATAGACTGAGCAGTTGATTACTTGTCTTCTGGAAAGAAACCATTCTGCCTCCAAAATAGTTTAAAGTGCTTTAAAAATGAAAGAGCCGGACTGTGACCAGAAGGTTATGCAAAAAAAAAAAAAATCTCCTTTTCCTTTTTTTTTTAAACAACTTTTTCTGTCTTGCTTGTTAACACTATTACAATCCAAACAAATGACTTCTCAAGTCTTCATTTTTAACAAGATCTACATAAATTTTTTCACTAAGAGGTAGCTTTTCTTTATGTTGTATTTTTCCCACCTCCGCAAGAGTCAGGAGGGCTTTTCCTGTCTCTTTACCTTATAAATTTCTTGCTGCTGATGAGTTTAATAAAGAAAATAGCTCTAGTGGGATTTCCGTGGGTCAAACTGCTCACAAGGCTGCTTTATCTTTTGGAAGATCTTGATAGAGTGAATATAGCCTCTCTCTGGGCTACTGAGGCAAGAGAAAGGAAAAAAGGTTTTCTTTGCTGACTTTGGGTTCTCACACCGATGCACTGACCATGAGCAATGAGGTTGCCTCTACGTTAGTGACAGCAGTGGAAGAAAATATTTCTGGACTAATAGCTACCATTTAAAAAAAACATTTCTTTTTTCAAGACTAATGTTTCTTCTTTTGCCAGAAGCCCTTAGCTTCTGCTTTGCAATCATGATCAATTAATAGACAAACACGTAATGGTGTCGCCTCCAGACTGGGCAATATGATGAGAAGGTAGAGACGATAGAGTGAATTGATTTAGAACGCAAGAGAAGGCGTTAGATGTGGATGAGGGCCTGGGAAATGCAAGTTGCTATATTTTTATACAATCATAGAATGGCAAAACAAAAAGGGGCACTGGAGATTCTGAAGTACCACCATTGATTTTACTCATGAAGAAACTGAAGCCAAGAGATTTGACTAAAATGACTCAGATGGTTAGGGGTGGGGTTGGGCCTGGAATATATGCCTTGACTTCCAGATCAGTCCTTTTTCTATTTTATCAAGCACCTTTATTCTTAGGATTTTAAAAAAATAATTTACTCTTCTGTTTTGTGTTTATAGAAACAAACATATACACGTTATAAGGACAGGAACTGGACTTGTGATTTCACTGATAGAAGGAACTCCCTGGTGAGGAAATTTCCTCTATTCCCTCTAATAGTGCAGACCAGAAACCTCTTTGTAGCTTAGAGAGTCATTTAGTTTGCAGAGAGTTTCATTGACTTTTCCAGGGTCTCATGACCAATGATCAGAAGAAGGATTTAAACTTAGGTCTTCCTGACCCTGGGGCTGCCTGTCTCACCACTACACTGGTTATCCTATAAATGTCTGTACAAGTGTTCCTGTATGTATGCACACACAATCCAGGATGAACTCACGCTCATTTGCATAAGACCCTACTCATCGATGGAGACTAATACTTGATGCTGTCTGTCTGTATATGTACACACACATACATATATACATACATCTATAATTTATCACATATCTATCATCTATCTGTGTATATGTCGATCTGTTTTTATGTCTGTCTCTCATCCATCCATCCGTCCATCCGTCCATCCGTCCATCCGTCCATCCATCCATCTATCTATCTATCTATCTATCTATCTATCTATCTATCTATCACCCAAAAGAGCTTGTATGAAGGAACCTTCATTTGAGAAGTAAGGTAAAAATACAGAAAGGTACTAATTTTAACAAGATAACAGTATAATAGTTCCTCCAAGGGAGTATAGATTCAAGTAGAAATGAAATAATTCTTCCTCTTCATCGTCCTGTGCTATGTTGTTGGGAGTAAAATAGACAATAAATAAGACTCACAATCCCTTTCCTCATTGAACTTGTCCAGATAGGACTATAGCAATATGACCGTTAATGAGTCACTTATATTTTCTGAGCCACAGTTTCCTTACTAGAGTGACTAAGTTACAAATGTTTCTTCGAGGTCAAAATGTTTTATGATTATTTAAAAGGTGGTTTATGAGCACTTAGAAAATAATATAATTATACTCAACTAACCACATTTAGTTTTCTTATTAGAATGTTAGGTTTATAGATGAAGTGCACATCATAAACATTCGATATTTTGATTTTGACAAAGAATTAGACCAATTCTATCTTGTACTGTGGACAAGGCAGAGAAATATGAGCTGAATATTAGAACAATTCTATGAATTTGAGGCATTTATGTGGCAGAGTAAATAGAACACTAGGCTGGGAGTCGGGAAGACCTTAGTTAAAATCTAATCTTAGACAATAACTGTGTGACCCTGGACAAGTCACTTAACTTGTCTCCTGCAGTTTCCTCTTTTGTAAAATGATGATAATAGCAGCCCCTGCTTCACAGGACTGTTATATGAATGAGCTAATATTTGCAAAGTGCTTATCACAATGCCTGGAACACATAATTAACAAATGCCTGTTAGCTTCTCTTCCCCTTCACAAACTAAAAAGTATTGCTCAGTGGAACAAAGTCAACTCAGATGGAAGTCTCCACTGGAGTACCATTAGGTTCTTTCATTAACTCTGGCCTGTCAACATTTTGTTTTCTATCAACAATTTGAACGACAACACAAATGGCCTGGTTATCAAATTTGTTGATAAAATAAAATGAGAAAGTATTATCATGGTGAATATAAAAAATCAAGATTGAAAATGAGCTCATCCTTTTATTTAGCAAGAAGTTATCACCATGTCTAAGGCACTTAGGCTGAAAATGATAAAGCACAAACCAAAGCTAAAAAGAAAGAAACTTAACAAGGATAAATGCGAAATCCTCCATATAGATTTAAAGAATCGTTTGCACATCCATAGGATATAGGAATTTTAGTTTGGATATATTTCATATGTAAAAGATAGTATTTCATATGTAAAAATGAGCACAAGTTCAACATGGGTCAATATTAGGAAATAGATTCCCAAAAAGCTAATGTGATTTGTTAATACTTTGAGCATCTGTGATTTCAAAGATATAGGAATCTCTTATTCACATCCAGACTGCAGTCCTTGAATGGTTTTTGAGAAAAGCTAAAGCCAACTTGATGATCACCCTTTCTCTGAACTTGGCTTTACTGGTTCTTTGATGAAAATATTGCATGGTATTATAAATTAATGAACCAATTATATAAGTTAATCTCTTTGGAGTTTGACTTATACATTTGACCTTTCTATATCTCTCAGATCTGACAGAATTTTCATTTGACCAGCTTGGCCTTCAAGAACCCAGAGTTCTCTCCATGTCATAATAAGACATCAGAGCACATCTGCTTAAGATTATGAGAACACAAGCTAAGGCTGAGGAAGTAATATCTCTATTCTTAGCCAAAATATATTTGTCGTGTTGTATGAAGGTCTTGTTGCCACATATAAGAGAATCAACGACAAGCTTGATCAAGTATAGGAGATGGCTGGTACCAGAAGGAGGAGAAAATTAAATGAAGGATAAGGCAACTTGTCGTTCTAGTTTTGTCTGATCTCTGTGATTCCACTTGGGGTTTTCTTGGCAAATATACTGGAGGAGTTTGCCATTTCCTTCTCTAGATCATTTTTACAGATGAGGAAATTGTGGCAAATGTGGTTAAGTGACTTGCTCAGGGTCACCCAGTAAGTGTCTGAGGTCGGATTTGAACTCAGGAAGATGAGTTTTCTTAACTCCAGGCCCAGCATATCAATTGTTCTTCTTCGCTGCCCAAGCTAGAGATATGGCAGCTACCTTCATATAATTGAAATATTATGTGGAAAAAGTTTGAATATCTGATCTGTATTGAACAGAAGAAACAAAGAATGAAAATTAGAGGAACAGACACACACACATGTGCATATACATATGTACATAGTACAAATGGTTCATTATCAGGGAGAACTTTCTAATAGCTCTATCCAACTGAAGAATGGGATGCTGCAAAAGCTGATGAAGTCTCTATCACTGTTTCCATAGAGGCTTGATGACCATGTGTGGGGGATGTTATAGAGGGAAATCCTGCCTTGGACTAGGACTGCCTAGATGACCTCTAAGATCCTTTCAGACTCTGGTCAGATTCTGACACTTGAAAGGCTCATGGACTTGAATTATTGCTCAGTCGTTCTTTATCTTTAAGACACACACTTTTCCTCCCCCACTCCTTCCTTCCCTCTCTGCCTTCTTCCCTCTCTCCCTTCCTCCCTCCTCTCTCTTTCTCCTTTCTCTCTCTCCCCACCTCTCCCCCACCTCTCCCTGTCTCTCTGTCTCTGTTTCTCTCTCTGTGTCTCCCTCCCTCCCTCTCCTTCTCCTTTTCTTTCTCTCTCAATATCTTTTTCTCTTCCTTTCTCCATCCATTCATTCCTCTTAATCTACCTTCACATGGCACTCTGCCTCTGTTAATATGTCTGACTTTGAGCTGATTATTTTAATCACTCTGTACCTCAGTTTCCTCATCTGTAAAATCAAGACAATCAAGTACTTTGCCCTTCTGACTCTAGATCTATGGTCCTGACATTTCTCATACCCCTGCCCCTTTGTTTTCTTAGTTGTCCTCATCTGAAGGTTCTGTGGCACCTTCTTGAGGTTCTACATCCAGAAACAAATGCAGCACAAATTCAAAATTGTTTTTCACTAGGATCTTAGGAACATCTGTTTAGAACTTGGAGTGACCTCAGAGACTCTCTGGTTCAGCTTGCTCACTTTATAGAGGAGAAAAATTGAGGCCAGTGAAGCTTAAGTGACTGGCTCAGGCTCACACAGTCAGGTACCATATCAACGTGAATCTTCTGTCTTCAGGGCCAGGACTCTGCCTACTGAGCCACACTGCCTTAGAAAGGATAGTGTTTTTGGTTTTATTTCTAATAATCTTGCTGAGAATGTTGATTTTCTTGGGGACCTTTTTGGAGGTATAGAGGTCTAGTCAAACCAAACTGCCTTTTCTGTTCTATTTCTGGATAGTAGTGGTGTTCTTCCTTGAAGAAAACCATGCTCCATCAGTACCTGGAATATTTCCAGAAGTTTTTGAACCTTAAAAGGATCCAAGAAATGGCACCTAAAATGATCAGAAGAATGGAAGGGCTGCCGGATGAGGACAGGCTAGAGGTCTGGTTTGGAAAGATGAAGATGAAAAGGAATAAATTTATAAAATTATGAAGGAGGAAAAAGAAGAGGAAGTATTGATTAATGCTTTTTTGTACCAGACTAAAATGTGATGAAATGTGGTTTCATTGTAATAGGAAACTCCTAATGAGGAAAAAACCCAGTACCAGGGTAGGTTGGCACCTGCCCTGCAATCAAGAATGTTAGAGATTTACTTGGGCCCAAAAAGGTTGGTTGATTCACAAGGACCATATACCCACTATATGTCCAAGATAGGACTTGAATCCAGATTTTCCTGACTGTTTCTCTATCCACCATACCATGCTCTGCTAAACATATACCTCACACAAACTTGGGTTTATTTATAATCTTATATAGCTTGAAAGGGGGTAGATGTGAGGTTAAAAAAAGGTTTTTCTTATATAACAGCTTATATAACCTTATGGAACATAATATACCCGGAGATAGAATAAGCTGACAGTACATGTATCTTTTAAAAAAAAGATTTTCTGGAATTTTTGGATGACAGATTGATAGTGGATTATGACAGAAAACCCCCACATCTCTAACTCTAATTACTAGAGATATTAGCCACCATGGACAAGAAAATGCATTGGATAAAGATAGTGGTTTATAATATGTAAAGTGCTATATATAAAAAAATAGAATTCACACCATTGTCAACATTGTCATTTTTATTGTTACAAGTATCAATTACAGTGAGAGGCTGGATTGCCTAGTGGATAGAGAGCTGGCTTCAGAGTCAGGACTGCCTGGGTTCAGGTTCAGCCTGAGACACATACAGAGTGCTCTAAAGGTATTAGGGCTGTTTTAAGATTGAGAAGCTTAAAACAGAAATGCTCTCTGGTAGCTGTATGACCCTGGATCAGTCACTTAACTTCTCAGTGAACTCTCTGAAACTGTAATGAGTAAGATGCAATGAACTTTTTAAGATTCTCTAATTTTCTATGTGGCACAGCAGGGGCTCATTTGTATTGGTAAAGAGTTTTCTTATCAGGAATTTCTTACACCACTGAAATCACAGTTTGAGACAAGACAAGATAAAAGAAAATCATTGCTACTACTACCACAGTCTTACTCCAGTATGGTAATAATGGAAAAAAAAACCCAAAACAACCTAGAACTAGACTTGTGGTCATAGGCCCTTAGTCTGAATCTCTGTTTTGTCATTAATAGCTTATGTTGAGAGTGACCTTTTACAAGTCACTTCCCTACTTTGAAGTTTACTTTCTTTATCTATAATATGAAAAGTTATGATTGGATGATCCATAAGGTCTACTTTGACTCTAAATTCTATGAGTCTATGCTGAAGTCATCAGTGATCCCACATTTTATTATAGGTATTTACTAGTTCGTTTTTTTTAATGAGATCAATGGATACATACATTCCAGGTTTCTCTTCTTAAGGTGCAGTAAATAGAACTCAGAATCAAGAAGACCTGAATTCAAGTCTGGCTTTAGACACTTACTAGATGTTGGACCTTGGACAAGTCACTTGAACTCTTTTTACTACAGTTTTCTGATGTGTAAAATCACATACCCTGAAATAATAGCACTGTCTCCATAATTTTCTGTGAAGATCTTATGAGATATATTTGTAAAATTTTTAGCATGGTACCTGCCCCACAGAGGTTTTAGGAACTTACTTTTATTAATTATTACCATTACCATCATGAGTGAAAGTCACATCTGAGATCTGTCAGTCTCTTGATAGAGATGTCATTTACAATGACAGAGTGTACATTTTGGCCGGTGGTTTTACAATTTTACCCTTGAATCATTTTTAACCTCTTGGATGGAAACCATCTTGTGCTTTTCTATATTATATTTGTCACTTTGATTTAGAAATTCCTGCAGTGTTTTAATTATTTAATGTAGCAGATCAAATGACTATTTTCTTTAACGGACAGTTGGACATGGGGATCTTTCTTCAGTCTTCCTCAGCAAGAAATGTGAAAAATTCATTTACTATCTTTGTGGATTTTTGTGAAACTAAAGGAGAACTTTTGCAATGCAATGCTTTTAGTGGTCCCATGGATTCTTTATTTACTTTTTTACTTTTGATGTATTTTAAAAAGTCTAATAGTGGCTTCATGGCCTCTTTTAAAGTGTTTTTCAAATCTTTGCTGGCCCATTTTGTGGTTTTTTTTCCCAACTCTAGGTACAGGCTGCAATGAGACCAGATTGGTCAGAAAAGGTCAAATTTAAGCAAAAGATCCTGTAGGAATGGTGAGAAAAGATCCATTTGCAGGATGAGGTAAGCCAAAGCAAAGAGAATGAGGCAGGTAATATTATCTCTAGACAGGATACTTAGGGTCCATGAAGTCAGACTGTCAATAATAGTTAGCAAGCCAGATTGTTGGGCTGATCAACTCTGATCTTGGATATGTTGTTCTCTGTGCTGTTTAATGTTAACTACTGAATGTGGGTATCCCTGGGCTCACGAATATCAGTCAGAAGACAGTAAGAGGTAGGAAGGTAAAATCTGCTCCAACTGGCTCATGGGTGAAGATGCTTGTCTTATTTTCTTTTAAATTGACACGCCATACTTCATGGAGTTCTATTGCTGACTCAGTCTTCTTTTTGCCCTCTATGATGACATGTTTGACTCTCTCAGTGTTCAAGGAGTTCTTGTTTCCTTCTCATTGACTGAGTACGATTACTTCCTAGATTGATGACAGATTTTTTTCCCCTTATGTTTACGTTACAGTGTTTTCAAATAGGATCTAATCTATCTATGGATTATTTACTTTTTATTAGATTTTGTTAACTCCTATTGTAGGTTTTTTAGTTTCCTTTTCTAAATTTGAGTTGATAATGATTTTGTTTATGTTTTTTTCTTTTCCATTTTCCTGCCAAGGATATTGAACTGCTGTGTTTTATGTTCATTATTACACAGTCTATCAGCCCATGCATGCTACCTGCATAAATAGTTACTATTCTATATTCAGGATCTGTTTATTATTATTTTGAATGATGTTTTCATCAGTGCCAAGAACCCTATGGTGACAAAACTCATTCTGCTCATACAGATGAGCAGTATATCTCTAACTTATAGTCTTAAAGAGCTGCTTGGGCCACTGAGAGGTTAAGGGCTAAGAAATGCTAAATAAAAGCTTATTGATGGTTGTTCACAGTCAAACAGTATGCGTAGGACTTGAACTCAAGCCTTCTTAACTCCAAAGATGTCTTTCAATGCCCTATATCACACTGCCTCTCAGTCAGGACTACATGTCCTTTTTATGAGTTCCAAATCTACCTGTCTGATGAAACAATATTCTTTCTCATGTTCTATGTAGCTGCTGTAGGAGATGTAGGCTTTGGTTTAGGAAGTTGGCAGGAATTAAGTTTGGATTTTTGTCTTTGTGCTTAGTATAGCATCCAGCAGGCATTGATAAATGTTTATTAAATTGAACCGAACAATTTCCTAACAATCAGAATCATAGAAAAGTGAAATGTGTTGCCTTTTTTAGGCAGTGAACTCCCTGTCACTGGAGGGTTGCAAGCAGAAGCTAGAGGACAATACACCAGGTTTGTCACACTATTGTTTCATGTGTTAAGCAGATGGTTGGAATAAATGGTATTTGAGGTTCCTTCCAAATCTGGTTCGATCATTTTATTATCCTGATCCAATTTGGCCCCAATATGTGGAGAGTCAATGTCCTCAATTATTACTACTTATTTTTATTACTACTGATTTTTTCAGTTTCTGAAACTTATTGAACAGTATAACTTGGTTTCAATATCATAGAACTATGGATTTTTAAATCTAAAAAGAACCTTAGTAATTATGTAGTCCAACTTCATCTGTTTATACCTGAAGCCCAAAGAGTTAATGTGGCTTGCTCACAGTCAGAGGTATTTAATGACAGACCCAGAATTTGAACCTAGGATTTGTCTCCAAATCCAACACTCCATCTACTACTCCATGGTGCCAATAATACATTATTGTACCTTTTCATTCAGTTTCTTTCCATGACTCCAGTCATATGGAATTTTAGTTAAAAAAATATCATAGTGCTTCCTCTAACTGTTAAGATTTTCACTCTGTTCAATAATATTCTCTTCTCTCCTTATTTCATCTTCCTCTTGATATGATCAGCACTTCTCTCCTTTCACCTTTATCTGTCAGTCTCTGCCCTTCCTATGGCATCTGTAATCTAGAATCCCATCTCCTATTATTATCCTTTCACTAAGTTCCTGAGACACAATTATAACAAGGTTGTCACTACCGTTCTCATTTGCCCACCTCCCTCCCTTTTTAGAAGTCTAGAATATGCCTTGCAGCATTTATGAATTCTCTCTTGGCTTTGCTGCCACTTCTCACATCCGTTTGTTGTCTCATTTGGTGGGTCAACTACTGTGTCACCATCATTTTCCTTAAGCTTGTCATGAAATTCCCTCTTGCCCAGTCAAGCAAGGCTTTTGTCAATTCAGCTCTGGTGCTGTCCCACACTCATTGGCTCTCTTCCAATTGTTAAATTCAACTCCTTGCATCTTTAAATTTTTAGTGCCAAGAGTTTGATGTTGTTACAAGTTGCAAAACTTTATTTATAGTCTCTTGGTTCTCAGTTCCTTATATATCCAAAAGCTTCCTTTCTTGTATGAATAATATCCTTTTGCCAGATCAGAAAGAAAACTTTTTTGTTTTAATTTAACCCAATAAAATATACTTAGATTTTGTAAAATTATAGAGCTGGAATGGAAAATAATTATCATCTGGGACATCTCTCTTAAAAGACCAGAAATTTCTCATTAAAATAAGCCTAATAGGGAGTCCCTATCAAGTACTGTTTCTAGGAGGAAGGAGAAAAATGATTTTTACAAAATTTATTCATTTATTTGTTTTTAGTATTTTAAAAAAATTAAGTTCCAGATTTTCTCCCTCCCATCTGCCCCCTACAACCAAGGAGAAAGTAAACAATACCTCAGCTATACAAGTGAAATCAAACAAAACACATACTTCTGTGATAGTCATATTATAAAAAAACAAAAAAATATAATGTGAGAAAACAAAACTTCAATTTGCACTCAGAGTTCATCAGTTCTTTTCCCTGGAGGTGGACAGTAAATTTTTTTTTATCATCCAAATGATATCCAAAGTCCTTTTGGAATTTTCTTGGATAATTATATTAACCAGAATAGCTGTATTTCAGAATTGATCATTATATCATTATAATATTTAATATTATGACAATATTATTAATTAATAATATTTAATAATATAATATATAATTATATCAATATCATTATAATATTGCTGTTGCCAATAATCTCCTGGTTTTGCTCATTTCATTCTATGACAATTCATATAGATATTCCCATGTTTTTCTGAAATCACCACCTCATCAGTTCTTATAGAACAAGAGTACTCCATCCCAATCATGCACCACAACTTGTTCAGTTATGCCTCAATAGATGGGCATGCCCTCAGCATACAATTCTTTGCTACCACAAAAAGAATTGCTACAAATATTATTGTATATATTTGTCCTTTCCCTTTTTCTTTGTTCTTTTTTGAGGTAAAGACCTATCAGTGGTATTTCTGGGTCAAAGGTTATGCAGAGTTTATAGTCCTTTGGGAATAGTTTTAAATTGTTCTTCAGAATGGTTGGACCAGTTCACAACTCCACCGACAGTTCATTAGTATACCTATATTTTCCTTTATCCCTTCCAGGTTTTGTTATTTCTGATAGGTGTGAGATGGTACCTGACAGTTATTTTAATTTGTCTTTCTCTAATCAATGGTGATTTGGAGCATATTTTCATATGACTAGAGATTGCTTTGATTTCTTCTTCTGAAAATTATCTGTTCATATCCTTTGAGAATTTTATCAATTGGGGAATGGTTCGTATTTTTATAAATTTAACTCAGTTCCTTATATATTTGAGAAAAGAGACTTTTATCAGAGAAATTTCCTGTAAATTAAAAAAAAATATTACTTCATTGTCTATGGTACCTTTTGATCAAAATGTAGTTTCTCTGACTCTTTCAAATAGATCTATTTTTGCTTTTGCTTTGCTAAGATCATAATTACTACCTCTCCTTTTTCATGTCAGCTGAAATAGAAGAGATTCTTTTCCATCACTTTATCTTAGCTCTGTGTGCATGTCTTTCTGTTTCAAGTATGTCTCTTGTAAACATCATATTGTTGGATTATAGCTTTTAATCTGTTCTGCTTTGAACTTCTGTTTTATAGGTGAGGTCATCTTATTCCCAGTTATGATTGCTAACGCTGAATTTCCATGTATCTTTTCTTTCTTCTGTTTATCCTTCTCTTTCTGTCCTATCCCTCCTCAAAAGTATGTTTTGCTTCTGACCACTGCCCCTCTTAACCTGTGTGTGTGTGTGTGTGTGTGTGCATGTATGTATGTATGTTTCCCTTCCCACTTTGATCCAATTCCAATAATATTAGGTTTAAACATTGCCCACCCCCATTTCCCCCTCTACTGCATGCCTCTTTTATGTGGGATGTTTTTCCATATTAAACCTGTCCTTTTCTCCTTCTCCCTTTGCAGTCCTGTTTTTCACATATTTTGGAAATTATCCCAACATAATTAACTAATATCCATGCCCTCTGTTTATGTAGACTGCTTCTAACTGTCCTAACAATGATACAATTCTGAGAAAATATATGTATCTTCTTCCCACAGGGCAATGTAACCAGTTTAACATTATTGAGCCCCTTATGATTTCTCTTTCATGTTTACCTTTTTATGCTTGTCTTCACTCTTCTGTTTGAATATCAAATTTTCTATTCATCTTTGGTCTTTTCATTAGGAATACCTGAAGGTCCTCTATTCCATTAAATAGCCATTCTCCACCGAAGGATTATCTTGCAGGATAGGTGATTCTTGGTTATAATTCTAGCTCTGTTGCCTTCCAGAAAATCTTATTCCAAGCCCTCCACTCCTTTAAAATGGAAGCTGCTAAATCTTGTGTGATCCTGACTATGACTCCATGATATTTGAATTATTTGTGGTATTTTCTCCTTAATGTGAGAGGTCTGGAATTTGGCTACAACATTCCTGGGAGTTTTTGTTTTGGGATCTTTTTCAGGAAGTAATTGGTGGATTCTTTCAATTTCCATTTTACCTTCTGGATCTAAGACATTGAGGCAGTTTTCCTCGATAATTTCTTGAAATATCATGTCTGTTATTTTTATCATGTATTATTTTTTTATCGTGACTTTCAAGTAATCCATTAAATTCTTAAATTATCTCTTCTTGATGTATTTTTCAGGTAGGCATGAGCAATCTATTATATATTATAACTAGAGAATGACAAAGGAAAAGCATTAGAAAGGTTATCATCAAGGAAATGTATGGTTACTTAGTGAGAATGAAGGATAGCCGTTGGACAGCCTGCATGTTATTCTCAAAGGAAAATTGGAGGAAGAACGCCAGTATGTTGAGTGGGCCTCTATGATAGCCTTAAGAAGACACATACAAGTTATATATGTCATAGATGGATGGAGATGTACGTATTAGAAGGAATGCTCATATCAATGGGGTACCAAATTCATTTGAATATCTAAGTACTTCATATATATATATATATATATATATATATATATATCTATATATATATATATATAAAATCTCACTGTATTCTCACAATAACCCTGAAATATCGTGACTTTAGGGTGTTTTTTTAATCCTAACTTTTCAGATTAGGAAACCATTTCAGAGAAACTAAGTGACTTGGCTGTGACTGCACTATAAGTCAGCAGCAGAATTCTCCAGATGCTAATTCCTGCTTTTTTTTCCAGTCCACCAACCTTAATTATTGTGAGTCTCAAATGAGAGCGAAAGCTACAATAGACAAATCACTTAACCTATCTGAGCCTCTGTTTTCCTTAAATGTATAATGGGGGGTTATATTATCTAGATTTATATAGCTCTAGAGCTGGAGGGGACCTCAGAGACCCTCTTGTCAAATGCCTTCCTTTTATAGGTGCAGACTCGGGTAGATTAAGTGGCTTGCCACGGTAAAATTTGAATACAAGTCAATAGAGTTTTCAGTTCCAAATCCATGATTGTATATGTGTGAAATGTTATTGTTGATTTTTTTGTTAATCAATTGTGGCCAGTTTGTGTGATAATAACTTGCAACTTCTCTTCTACTCATTCCACCCGTAACTCTAACCCTGGATACTAAAATAGAGCATGAGTCAGACAAAGAAGTTAGATTTCCAAAATAGATATGTCTTGCCCAATGCAGACCAATAATTCACATGTGGACAGTTCATGAGATTTTCTCTACTTAATAAGGTGATTGCCTTAAGATACATCATCAGGATACAAAATTTGAACTTGAGCAGCTGTTAGATATTTATGATATTGAGAAATATCAGAGTTCAACATAATGGGAACACAGAACCCAGCTGCTCACCCTTGTTGATCTGTGTTCTGCTTTCAAGGTCTTCAGCTCTTCTCAGCTTCACATTAAGTAGGTCAATGTGAATGAACTGGGGCACATGTCAGCTTGAGGGTAACCTTATTAAAAGCGGACCTGGAAATGTTCGTACTATTCATTTGTATGACGTCCTTTCTTTTTGAGAAAAATCACAAATCCCAGAGCAGAATGGACAGTAACAATAATGCTTTAGATGTGAGTCTCTAAATTGCTTAAGCATAATTGAATTTTACGTTTCCCTGCCAATTTATACCATTTCTTCACAAATCTGGTAAATGTCCTGTGTTGCCCTGTGTACTAAGTTCTCTTAATTGATACAAATCTCTCAAATGCTTGGTAAATGTTCCAGTTGTTTGCTGGGAAGCTTGCCTGGAAGCATAGACATACAGTCATGTATAGATTACATGTAGTCAGGTGAGCAGTGAATGCTTTTTCATCTTCTGTAGTAATTCTAGTCATAAGCCCCATAAAAAAGCATCTTTGTGAAGTTTAGATAGGCCTATAAGATGACATTCAAGTAAACACTGAGGCGGGATGTCTGCATCACCTTAGATATAAGTCAAGAATGTGAAGAGTCTATATTTCGATGTTTGCAAAATACATCAACCCTTTTCCTCCTGCCTCTCACTGCCTTTTCTGATTTTAAATAATGAGGTAATGTGACACTATAGACAGTAGAACCATAAAGGAGAACAGGAATTAGATGTTGATTCAGAAAGACCTGAGCTTTAGTTCCAACTCACTATTCACTGGATTTGAGATCTTGGAAAAATCACTGAATTTCATTGAAGTCTTTAAATAGTAGATGATTATAATTATGGCACCTACCTCAGAAAATTGTGATAAAACACAATAATGCATGTGAAAATACTTTGCAAACTGATCTTGAAATAGAATTTTTTTTTACTGTTGCTAATACTAAAAATCTAATAAACATAGATAGAATTCTGGACTTGGACTCAGGAAAATCTGTTTTCAAATCCTGCCTCAGATACTACCTGTGGACCCTTGGCAAGTCACTCATCTATAAAATGAGGGTGTTGGACTTGACAACCTCTGATATGCTTTTCATCTCTAACTATATGACCCTAAGATTCTACTGTGTGTGAAACGCAAAAATATGCTGTTATCTCTGTCCGTAAGTAACGTATAGTAGTTTTAGCTGAAGTACTGTATGAGGTGGAAAGTGATGGAGACAAAAGAAATAATCAGAAAAGGTACAGTAGGAAAATTGAAGGCAGGAAAGAAGACATATTGAAGTATGCCAAGAAATGTCCTCATTTGTTTTCCAATTTGTTTTAACTTTACACAATTTCCACTAGTATTTGATAACTGTTAGTATGGAATAAATAAATGACACCATAATGCACCTTTATTTGTGAGTACAGTGTCTGATGCATGGTAGGTGCTTAATAAATAATCAACTTACTGTTGACTGAAGGACTTTTTCTTTGGTCAGGACTTATTCTTCTCATTTTTCAGAAGGAAAACTTGAGACTTACTGATGTTAATTGAATTGGGAGTTATAGTCAAATGGCGTCCAAATAGCTAAGCAAGAAAACATTTAGACACTTTGGTTTCAAGATGTCATATAGATGAACTGACTATATTTTGGATGAGAATGAGCTATTTCAGATTTGCCTTTGATTTTTCCTAAGAGGAAGCAATAGAAAGCAGATTCAATGTGCTAAAAGATTCTCTCTAGTTTTAGTAGTATCTTTATTTATTTATATTTTTTGTGGGTATGGAGGGAAGGTTTACAAGTACACAACTCAGGCTGCCCTTCTACTATTCCATATTCCTGCTATATAAATACCCCGTATGCTATTTTGTCCTACATGACACTGGTTATATTCTTGCACAGGAAGCATTAATGGGATTATAAAAGAGCTCAGTTACATCTACCACGTTGCTTTCCATTCCCATATAGGCTATGACCTGCATTTTTTATTCTTCTGAGATTATGGCACTTTGTAACAATATAGCATCATGAGAAGAATATCCACATTAAAAAAAGAATGAGGTG
The DNA here is from genome assembly GCA_023548195.1 of Bettongia penicillata ogilbyi. Classification (NCBI taxonomy): domain Eukaryota; kingdom Metazoa; phylum Chordata; class Mammalia; order Diprotodontia; family Potoroidae; genus Bettongia; species Bettongia penicillata. The sequence continues at coordinate 801,322 of JAJHZJ010000658.1, forward strand.
TAGTATTAGCAAACAGCTTTATATAATTTAAAATACTATACATTTTCCCATAAACAATTGAAGCCAATTTTCTTTTTTGTTCTAATCCTGAACCTTGTTTTCCTGTGGCACCTCTTGAAGATGTACTTACTGATAGACTGTCTCTCCAATTGCACGTTGTAATTTGGTCAGTAAATACTCTGGAAAAACAAAATGTGTGTAGTTTTTCCAAATAGGACAATTTCTTTTGGCAAAATATATGTTTTACTGATTTCTTTTTTAATTTTCTTTTTAAATCACAGATGTTTCCTCTTCCCTTCAGATTTCTTTTAAATGATTTCTTCATGTGTGAATAGTAGCACTTAGAAAATCTGACTATCGAGAAGGAATCCTACTTATATTTACATAATAAGCAAGACATTCTCCATGACCCTGACGAGCCTGTGTCTCTTCATTTGTCCCTTTGGTGTTGATAATCAGCAAAAATTTTCAAAATTTATCCCCACACTTACACTTGTCATATAATATTTAGCATATAAATGGAAGAATCAATCTGAAGGGGAAGGTCATTAGAGGGCAATGAAAGAAAGTTTTATGAAGGAGATAGCATATAAGTTTGACTTGAAAAGATGAATAGAAATTCACCTGATAAAGATCAGTAGGGAGAAAATCATGGGCATAAAGAATAATGTGTGTAAATGAGAGAAGTGCAAGTTCAGGGGATGTTCAGGAAGGAAAGAGTAATACAGTTTGGATGAAGTGTAGTATGCAGGAAGGTGAGAACCAGATTCTGGCAAATGACAAATGCCAGTCATCAGCCTCACTCTCTCTTCCAGAGTCATTAAAGTCCAGTGACAAGACAGAAGTCAAGATAACTAAAGATGGCCCATGATGCACTGGATGACCTTGGTGACTTTCATGTCTGATCAGGCTTTAACCATTTGACAGCACCTGCTTCAGCCACCTTCCTAGGCATTGGAAAAATGGCTCTCATCTTCTCATTCCGTTGGTGAAATCTTCACATGCTTAGGGTAGACTCCTCCAACTCACTGATGGGTTTGTGGTCCATCGGTTACCTTGAACCTGGGTTAACCCATCTACTGAGATAGTTTATGACCACTGTGCATGTTACAGCTTCTTGGAACCACAGGTGAGACTTGAGTGCAAGATAGACATCAGAGGTGGATAAGCATCCCTGAAAAGGGCCCAGCAAGCCATCACACTAGAGGAGCTAGTCTTCCTTGAGTACCCCATATGCCCTGCATGATTTCATAGCTTCCTGTTATAGTTACAGTTCCAAAATTCTAGACCAATATAGAGTTCCATCAAAAGTGCGTTAGTGTAGGCCTGTTTTCCCACAGCCCCTCCAGTATTTATCATTTCCCTTTTTAAATCAACTTTGTCCATCTGATGATTATGAGGTGAAAGCTCAGTATAGTCTTAATATGTATTACACTAATCATTAGTGATTTAGAACATTTTTATATGATTATTGAAAGCTTTGGTTCCTTCCTTGAAAATTGCCTACTCAATATCTTTTAGTCATTTATCAATGGGGGGGGGACTCTTTCTTAACATTTGAATCAGTTTTCCACATATCATAGAAATGAGATCTTTATTAGAGAAATTTATTGCAAAGATATTTTCCCCTATTTACGTGCTGTGGGTTCTTTCAATTTCCTCATAGTTGTGACTATTTTAAGTGATAAACTGATTGTCATTGTTATTGTTTGTTTTTATTTCCCATTAGAGTAGATAGCCTAGATTGGAGTAGCTGTAGTCATGTGCAGTGTCTTCTCTTTTATACTTCCAGTGAAGTATTTCTCCTAATTTAGTACTGTTTTTAAACTTCAATACTTTAATGATCTTTCTTCATACAAACAGCTGTTTCTGAGATATTCTCACATCTATAAACAATTATTTTCTTTCTATAATCATATAAGCATTTCCATTCTGATGTTCAGTTCTGTGACTTGTATCTCTCAATCTCTCTGCTTTAAGAAAATATTCATAACATATATGCCACATGTGTGACCTTCTGAGAAGACTATAAGCTTTGTAGATTATTTAATTTCTTGATCAAGAAATTGGGCCTTCTTGTTACTCAGGCAGCATGCAAAAATGCCTCCCTCTCTTGCCCCAGTGTGTCTCATATATAATTTAAGAAAGATTTCACCTTGTCTGAAATTCTACCAATTACAAATTTCATTTAAATGAATAAGTAGGCTCTTGTAAAATATAACTGGATAAATTATCCTCTTGTAAAATGGACCTAAAATATAAATCATTAAGTGTCTCATGACCAATAATCACTTTATTGCTAATTTCAGGGGCTGTTTTTCTGTCCTCTTCCTTCTTGATCTCTGCAGCATTTGGCTCTGTTAACCATCTTCACCTTCTAGATAATCTCTCCTCACTGTAATGATATTCTAATCATGGGTCTCTTCACACCTATTGGATCAGTACTCCTTAGACTCTTTTGCACAATTATCATTATATTCTCTATGAATGGGCCTGCCTCAGTGCTCTATCCTGGGAATTTTTCTCTTTTTTCTGAATAGCCTCTCCTCTGGTGATCTCCTCAAGCTTCATGGATGCAGCTATCATCTTTCTACAGATGTCTCTGAAATCTACGCGTCCAGTGCTCATCTCTATGCTGAACCCCATCCCTATATGTCCTACTGATTGCTAGACATTTCTACCTGGATATCCTCTAGATAGAATTCATTATCTTTCCCCCCACACTCACCATTATTCCTGACTTGCATATTTCTGTCAAGAATACCATCACTTTTTGAGTCACCTAGATTCACAACCTTGGAGTGATTGTTGGCTCTCTTTGGCTCTTACTTGGCTCTCTCTCAACATCAGTTGCCAAGTCCTTTCAGTTTCACCATCTCTGCTTTCCTCCCTACTTATATTCTGTCCACACTAGTTCAGGCCCTCATGACCTCTTTTTTGAGGGTGAGTATTTTAATAGCTTCCTAATTGGTTTATCTGCATCCAGTCTTCCCCCCACCTTGAAATCATTATTTACACTGCTACTAAATCAATGTTTCTAAAGCACAGGCAGGAACATGTCTCTCCTGCTCAGGAAGTTTCAGGTTGCTCTGAAGAGCTGTTAGGATAATAAAATACAGACTCCTGTGTTTGGCATTTAAAGTCACTCAGAATCTGACTCCAGCATTTCTTTCCAGGTTGATTATGTATCACTTCCCCTCATGTATGCTAAATTACATCCAAATAAACCTAGTTATTGCTTGCCATATACAATTCCATATCCTGCCTGAATACTTTGGCACAATCTATCACACAAACTTTTGCCCAAAATGCTCTGATTCCTTGACTTTACCTCTTGGAGAGCTTACCTAATTTCAAGACTTAGCTCAATAGCTTCATGAGGTCTTTTCTGATTGGTCTAGTTTTCTGTGACATCACACCCTAAAAAAAACAATTGTGTATTTATTTGAAATATATCTTACTCATTTATATAGAAACATGCTGAATATCTTTCCAGTTTTATGAAAAAGTGACCATATCGCATTTAAATTTATATCCCCAGTATCTAACACAGTATCTCACATGTATCAAGTGCTTAATAAATGCTTCTTAATTTATTAATAGATTCCTGTCATACTTTGTTCTTTTTGTTGAGTTTTTGGATGGTCACATGACAACAAATTATTCCTCTGGGAGGTGTTTGTCAACTTAGTTCTTTTCCATAATTGCACAATTTCCTTAAGTTTTTCACATTTCTCATTTCTTAAAGCACAATTATATTCCTTTACATTTATATATCACAATTTGTTTAGGTATTTCAGAATCAGTGGGCACCCTTCCTCTCATCTGGCTTCTTCTTCTAGGATCAGGAAGCTGAAATACTGCTGCTATCTAAGACATTATTGTGTGTGTGTGTGTATGTGTGTGTGTGTGTGTGTATGTGATTTCTTTGGGAAGAGAGTAAATCTTAAAACATTTCCTAGAAAACAAAAAAAATTTTGATCAACCAGTTATTTAGTCTCAAGGGTGCCCACCAATTGATCAGACTAATTTTTTCTCATTGAATTAATTGATCTTTTGTGGAAGTCACTACATTGACCTGTGATTTCAGCGTTGTGTAGCACTGTTTCAGTGGTATCCCAGTTGTGGAGATGGGGATATCTGTGTTAAAATTATTAATAATAATAATGACAGAATTGTAGCATAACTAGTAGGTTTCATTCTCTGCCTCCTCCAACTACCAATTACATGCCCCCCACCAATACTTTGAAGCCCTTAAACATGTGTTTGCTTCAGAGCATTTTTTTCATCTTGCTCATTCTTTGTGTTTCAAGGTTAAAAAAGTCAGGAAACCATGATACACGTGTGATTAGCTGGTAAAATGTGTTAGTAAGTGAAAGAAAAAGAAAGCCAAATGAATCGTATACCCTCTCTTACAGCTTGGAACAGAAACAGAGTTTTCAATCCTTTCTATCATAGGAAAACAACAAAAAAATTCAAATGATCCACATGTGTTTGGAATATTTACCCCCACACTTACAGTATGCACATGTATATATCTCTACACACAACAATACTACACAGACACATGTGTATTTGAATTCACAAAGCTTTCTTTTCTTTAAATGCAGCAAGAAGCTTTTTTCTACAGATTTCTTTTTCTTTCTTTTTATTTTCTTTCTTTTTTTCTTTTTTGATATTTCAAAGCTGGCAGTTCAGTAAATGGCTGGAACTGCCACATCTCTGTTCTTGCTAAAGAAATCAATGCTAATCCTATTACTGGCAGTTATCACCTATCCCAGAACTCGCAGCTAAAAGAGAAAAAAACACTGAGATGTCAAAGTAGGGAAAAAAGGGCTGGGGAGGAGAGGGGTGGGGGAGTGGAGGCGCCCTTCATTCACTTTCAAACAGTGATTGTTTTCTTTCTTTCTCTATTTTTTTGATCACATTTTCTCCTATTTGGAAAGAAACTAAACTATAAAAAAATGAAGTTCAAAGAACATTAAGGGTCTGATTTAAACCCACAAAAGTAATGAAATTCAGAACACAGTCTGTAATTTTGGACTTATCTTACTCCAATGTGCCTGGACGTGGCAGTATATAGTAAGTATTCAATACTAAAGACCCTCAGCCTTCAGTGATACATAGGTAGAAAAGGTTGGTAAAGGAAAGAAGAAAAATGTGACATCCGAATTTTTATTTTTGGCTTTTTAGGAGGTGATTCTAAAAATAATATAATTGTTTCTAAATAATAGAAATATGTTAATATATTTATGTGTGTATTTGTGTTTGTGTGTATAAAATCTTTCATTTATCATTCTAAATTCCACAATAGGTAACTGCAAAAAATTACTAAATATTTACATCAAGTTAAAAAGATTAATCGTAAAAAGTTAGTCCAAACATATGATAATTTACCTACTTTGGGAACTATTGAATGATTATTCTAAATGTAATACATTTACCCTACCATTAAGTTGAAGTAAAAAACTAGGAATGAATAACCTAAATATACGATGGTGTAGAGCAGAAACATGATGGTATGAAATAGTGCAGAACTCAGTTTTTTTAAAACAAGAATTATTTTGTGCTATAATTAAAATTGAATTTATGAAAAACCTAGAATACTTAGATGACCCAATGAATTAATTAATGCAGATTTTCCTTACAGGAGTATAGCTTGAAATCCCTTTCCACTCCTCCTCCTCTCCCTCCATTCTTCTTTTCTTCTTTCTTTCTTTCATTTTTTCATCCCTCCCCTCCTTCCTCTCTCCCCTCCTTTCCTTCCTTTCTTCCTTCCTTTTTCCTTCTTTCCTTTTTTCGTTCCTTCCCTCTCCCTCTTTCTTATTTTATAGATACTTTTTACATTGCCAATAAATTCTAATTCCTACGCTCTCCTCCAAATCCTCTCATCAACTGAAGATGTATATTTAAGCAAAATAGATCAATATTTTGGGCATATATAACAACAAATACCTCATTCTGCACCCATAATTCATCACCTCTGGGCCAAAGGAGGTAAAGAGGATAGAGGTATGCTTTCTAGTCAGTAAAGAGATCATTGCATTGATTAGTTTTCTGATATCCTTTTTTCCCTTTTACATTATTGCATTTATTAAATAAATTATTTTCTTGGTTCTGCATCAGTTCATACAGGTCATTGCATCATTTCCTTAAGTTTTTAACATTTCTCATTTCTTAAGACATTTCTGTCCTTTATATATCACAGTTTGTCTAGCCATTTCCCAATCAATTCATTTAATTTGTTGCAAGTTTTTCTAAACTACAATAAAGTTATGCTGCAAATATTTTTATATGTAAAATGGATTTGTGAGTGACCATAAGTACTCTTTTTCTGCCTTGGAGCTGTGATCAGGGTCCTTCCTCCTCTGTGACTGCAAACTCCTCATCCTGGGACTGCGACCTGGAATGACTTAGGGGCAATGCAACAGAGTCTTACACCCAGTGCCAGCAAAGGGTCCCCTGTATTCTTCTCTGACCCATTGTCCAGAACTCTTCCCTTCTGTGTTCTGGTCTTGGCTAACTTAAGTATCATACAATGCTGTCAGTGAACCTAAGGACATATAAAATTTAAGAACCTTTCTTGTATAATTCCAAATTGTTTTCCATCAATATTGGACCAATTAGTGGCTCCATCAACAGGATATTTCTGTATCTGGCATCCCACAGTCCCTGTAATATTTACCACTTTAGGTTTTTTTTGTCATTACATACATATGATAAATGCTCCGTGAAATCTCAGAATTGTTTTATTTGTGCATATTATAATCTATATTGTTAGGGATTTAGAGCATCCTTTCAAATGGCTGTTCATAATTTTCAGTTCTTTTGAAAATTACCTATTCAGAAGTCTAGAATCTTAATAGAATTTTTTGAATAGTAGAAATAAAAGGGAAATGATACCTCCTGATCTCAAAATATAATATAAAGCAGTAATTATCAAATATGTGATATTGACTAAAAAAAATAGTAAAGAAGATCAGTTGGAAAGACTAGATAAGGAAAAATTTGAAACAATTGAATTCACCAACCTGGTGTCCAATAAACCTGACAAGGCAGATTACTTGGGGTAGTAATTACTATTGCCAAGAATATGGCAATAGCTAATGGGGAAACTGGAAAGCAATACAGTAGAAATTAAGGTCAGTCCAAGATGAATTAATGAAGGAAAACTAATTTATTAAGTGCTTATTCTGTGTTAGGCACAGTTCTAAGTATTCAGGATATAAATATAAAAAGTGAGAGAGTTTACACATATAGTTTACATTCTAAGAGACAGAGGCAGTAGATATAGGGGCATATGAGCCAGGGAAAGGAGTTTGGGGTTGAGAAGTTACAAGGATGGTAATTTAATTCATATAGCTGTCTCATGTGTCCCTTCTAGCATAAATTTGGTTACTATGCTCAGAGCAGGAGGTGGAAAGTGAGGGGAAGAATATTATATAAGTGGTGGCAGGGTAGATAGCAAGAGGGTCCTGGGTGAAGAGAGAGACAGAGAGATAGAGACACATAGAGAAAAAGACAGAGAGACTCGAAACAAATAAATGAGATCAAGAAGCATTCTCAGTGAATAAGTAGTCAAAGAATATTATCAAACAACTCTCAAAAAAAAGAATTTCAAGTCACCAACAACATAATGAACAGTAGCTCCAAGTTATTTATAATAAAAAATGTAAACCATCAAAGACACAATTTTCAAGGATGAAAAAAGAGGGGCATAATCAGAGTTGGATGGCTCTGGGAAGCTGGTGCTGCTGCTGTTCAGTCATTTTCAGTTGTATTCAATTCTTAGTGACCCCATTTGGGGTTTTCTTGGCAAAGATACTGGAGTGGTTTGCTATTTCCTTCTCCAGCTCATTTTACAGATGAGAAAACTGAGGCAAACAGGGCTAAATGACTTGCCCAGGGTCACACAGCTAGTATGTGTCTGAAGACAGATTTCAACTCAGAAAGATGAGTCTTTCTGACTTCAGGCTTGACACTCTATCCACTGGGCCACCTAGCTGCTACAGAAGGACAGTGGTATGCCTTTCAGGATCCCTGAATCAAAGGTTATAAACATTTTGGTCACATTCTTGGCATAATACTCAATTGTTTTCCTTTATTTGGACCAATTTATAGTTCAACTAATTGGATGTGTTCTGATCTTTCCATAGTCTGTGTTATATTTTGATGCTTTCCTGGCCTGTGCTTTGGTCTGTGAGTGACCATAAGCACTCTTTTTCTACCTTGGAGCTGTGATCAGGGTCCCTGTTCCTCTGTGGCTGCAAACTCCTCACTCTGGGACTGCCACCTGGAATGACTTATGGGCAAAGCAACAGAGTCTTGTACCCAGTGCCAGCAAAGGGTCCCCTGTATTCTTCTCTGACCAGTTGTCCAGACCCCTTCCCTTCTGTGGGCTGAGAACTCTGAAAGATGCTACCACTGCTGTTGCTGATGGACATGGCCCCAAAACCTGCTGCTGACTTGTTGGGTACAGCCTGCACTCCGCTCCTTTCTAACCTCAATATGACAGACTTTTCCTATCAACTTTCTAAGTTTCCTTAGTTTGGAAAATCATTTCACTCTGACCTTCTATTGGTTCTGCCACTCCAGAATTTGTGTTGAGGCATTACTTTAAAGTTGTTTGGAGTGAAATTTGGAAGAGTTTGAATATATTCCTGCCTTTACTCCACCATCTTGGCTCCATCTCTTGACAAAATGATTTTTAAAGCCTCTTCTCTCTTTAAAATTTGTTCTAAATTGACATATTCAGTTTTTATGTCCATGAACAGATTATTAATTCTCCATCATAAAATTATAAAATCATAGACTCTTTAAATTGCAAGGACTTTAAAGAGTCATTTTTTCCAATCTGGACCTGAACAAGAATTCTCAGGACAATAGAACCTCCAAGTGATCCGTGAGTACTTGCTTGAGGATCATTAGTCAAGAGATGTTTATTTTACTTTGTGGAACCTAATTGTTAGGAAGATATTTTTTTCCTTTCCTGAAGCTTAAATATGCTCCTCTGCACCTTCCACTCTTTTCTTCTAGATCTCCCCTACAGGGTGAAGAGAAAGAGTCCAATTCCTATTCCCATGATAGGCCATCAGTTCTTTAAAGACTTTGTCTTCTTTTCTTGTGACTAAGGGTTTGCATGCCATTTCCTTCTACACATTCTAAAATGAGTTGTTCTAAAGGCCCTTCACCTTCCTAGTTCTTTAAAAACTCTCTAGCTTATCAATGTCCTTCTTAAAATATAGTGCTCTGAATCAAATACACACTTCAAATTTGGTCTAAGGCAGAATAGAAAAAGGCTATTCTCTGTTTCATGTAGGATTCATCATCAGGATACTATGCCTCTGTTGATTCACTTTAAGATGGCGCTAGCTCTTTAGACTATCCCATCACACTATTTATCATTGAGCTTTCAGTCCATTAAAAAGATGGTGCAGTGGATAGAGAGCTGGGCCTGGAATCAGGAAGCCCTGAGCTCAGATTGAGCTTCTATGACCCAAGGCAAATCATACAATCTTTCTCAGCTTCAGTTTTCTCAGCTGTAAGTAGTGGACAAAAATAGCACCAACATCCCAGAGATGTGGGAATCAAGTGAGATAATATTGGTAAAGCATTTAGGACAATGCCTGCCACATAGTATGTGCTTTAGTAGATATTTTTTTCTCCTTCTTTCTTCAAAGCTTTACATTGTTTTCAGAAAACATGTTAATCTTGTCTCCACTATATCATATTTGCTGAACTTGTTCTTTTTTTTTTTACACCAAACATAAGCTTTTATCTCTATTGTTATTAGCTTTCATTTCATTAGGTCTAGCCCATTATTAGCTTGTTGAGATGATTTTGAATTTTGGCTCTGTCACCCAACATGTTACTTAACTCCTCTAAGCTTTTTGTTATCTAAGACATCAACTATACCTTTTTATCCAAGTTACTGATAAGAAAGGGTAAATGTCTAAAAGTTAAAGTACAAGCCATAGAGTATTCCATTTGAGATCTCCATCCAAATTGAAATCAACTAATTGAAGACTACTTTTTGGATCTGATCATTTCAGCATTGCTAAATCTACCTAACTGCACTATTTTCTAGTCCTTATTGTTCCATCTTGTCCACAAGAATAATATCAGAGAGTTTAAAAAATGTTACTAGAAGAGATAAGTAATATCCTCCTCAGCCTTATCCTGATGTACTAGTTAGTATCTCTATTAAAAGTAAAAATGACATTAGTCTACCATGGATTATTTTTAAATTTTTATCAATATCTTTTGTTTTTACATTATCTTCATTTCCGAACATATACCTCTATATCTCCACCATTCTACTAATGATCCCTTGTAGCAAAGGATAGAATGGAAAAAGACAAGAAGCAGTTCAGCAAAATCAACCAACAAGAGGAGTTAGCTAAATGTCTCAGACACTTACTAGCTGTTTGACCCTGGGTAAGTCATCTAATTTCTCTGTCTCAGATTCCTCATCTGCAAAATGAGGGGCTTGGACTCTGTGGGCTCCATGGACCCTTCCAGCTCTAAATCTATTAATCAATAAAGTCTGATATTAGCATTAATGATCCATATCTAAGGTCTTGTTCTTCTGTAAAAGAGGGAGGTCGATGCATTTCAGGACCAAGTTGAGTTATGACAATTACACAGCATTCGGTTTTCTTTTTTTTTTTAATTTACTTTTTTGTAGTCATTGTGCATATTGTTTTTCTGCTTTCTGCTTACTTAACTGTGAAGCAGTTCAAATAACTCATTAACTGATTCTCTAATTTCTTTATATTTATGGTTTCCTTAGAGTGTAGTAATGTTAGCTATTCTGGTCAACATTAACTTTGTTTGCATATTTTTTCTTCTATAAAAAGTGCTGCTATATGAGTAGTATGTACAGGACTTTTCTTTCTGTCTTTAACTTCCTTGGGAAATATGCCTCACAGTGGAATCTTTATGTCAATAGATGGGAAAATCTTAAGCATTTAGGGGCATGATTCCAAATTCCCTTTTATTATAGTTGAACCAGTTCCACCAGCAATATGATAGAGGGCCTATCTAAACGTATCCTCTCCAATGTTGACTATTCCCATCTTTTGTCATCTTCATCCATTTTGAGGGAAAAAGTGAAACTTCAGAGTTATTTTGATGTGCATTTCTATTCTTATTAGTGATTTGGAGCATTCTCTCATATTGTTTTTAATAGTACATAATTCTTTTGAGAATGAACTACTATCCTGGATTTCATCATGAAACTTCAGAAAATCATCTCCTTGCAAGATCAAATCAACTCTGAAACTTACACCTATGTAGAACCTTTAGTTTCTGGGTCCCCTCCCTCCCACTAATGGGAGAGGGTAGAGCATGGACATCAGATAACTTTTCAAAGATATTCCATTTCAGGAAGCAGAGCAGAGCACAAATTTCATCATTTTCCACTCAGTTTAAGGTCTTTATTTTTTTTTATTCTCCTGTAGGACTTTATCATAATCCTGCAGGAATTCATCATTCTCCCCCACTTCCCCAGTTGGGTACTCTTCTTTTCACCCTCAGCTGCTTTCCAGTCTCTTAAAAATATATTGTTGTTCCCTTATTAGATTATAAACTCCTTGACGGTAGGGGCTATCTTTTTCTTTTCTTTATATCCCTAGCACATAGCACAGTGCCCGGACCTCAGGAGGTACTTAATAAATGTTTATTGACTGACCAATTGACCAAACTGTTTGTTTATTCAAGGCAACAAGGGAATACTGTGGATAGAGTGCTGAACCTGGAGTCAAGAAGACTTCGGTACAAACTCAGCCTCAAACATTACCTCGCTATGTGACCCTGGAAGAGACATTTAATTTCTGCCTGTCTCAGTTTCCTCAATTGTGTAACTGAACTCTCTATATTATCTTTTGTAATACCAGCTATTGTTTCACTAAAGACTGGTCTCGTTCTCTTCTTATTTTTTAAATAGTGCTGCACTTTCTATTGTTTATGATGATATATTGCTTCTCAACGATCTTGATATAATAGATGTTTACTAACCAACCCACTATAATACATTATAAAATTTTTCCAGGAGTCAAGTTCACCATCCTATCATCTGTAGATTCTATTCTCTTCCATGTTTTGAAAATTACTGCACTCTTATAGTTATTTGCCTCTACTTCTCTCCTCAATAAGCTTTCAAAATCACTGACAATGTCAGTTCTTTCAGTTCTCCAGGATATACTATATTTGGGTCAGGTGATTTGACCTAATCAAAGGCAAACTAGGTGTTGCTTTTCTCTCTCCTACAATTCTGTTATGACACCTTGAGGTGACATGGTTTTTCATTTTTAGTTTAATGTATTCTGATCTTTCTCCAGATGGGATTTTTGCAACTTTAGATATTACATACTGGTATTTTCCCCATTTGCATTATATAGTGAATGTTTACCATTCCTTATGCTAGGGGTCAAAAGAAATTAACTTATTATTTGATAAGCCTTTCTTAAATCATGCCATAATATGTGCACTATGTCAAACATTCCGAAACATTTTTCTAAAGGCATTTACAGATATTTACAGATATCTTTCAATTTTTGTCTGATCCATACATTTGAACAGTTTCTGCATATTTTAGGGTTACTTGAGACTAGATCACAGTAGCTTGGGTAGCACACTTGATTCTGGTGAGAGATACAAAGTTGAAGATAATCTTGATAGTCTGGAAAAAGAAGACCAAATCAATAACTTAAAATTTCACTTGGATAAATTGCTCTTAAGCTCAAGAAATTAATTGTAAAAGTGTATTATGGAAAGATCTAATTTAGAGATAGTAAAAAAAAATGACCTGACCTCATGCCAATTTCAATATCAACCAATAATCCAGCAAGTGGACAGCTAGGTGGTACAGTGGATAGAATACCATGCCTGGAGTCATGAAGACTTATCTTCTTGAGTTCAAATATGACCTCAGACACTTACTAGCTGTGTAACCTTGGGCAAGTTACTTAACTCTGTTTTCCTGAGTTTCCTTATCTGTCAAAAGGAAATGGCTCCACTATCTCCAGTATCTTTCCAAGAAAACCTCAAATGGGGTCATGAGGAGTCAGAAACAATGGAACAACAACAAGAACAATCCAACAACATCATTGGAAAAGTTAGTGTAATTTTGTGTTTTATTAATAACATCCTAATGCAGAGTATATCTGTCCAAATCAAAGGAGCGAATATTTCTATTGTACGTTGCTCATCAGACGACATCTGGGATATATTGTGTGTACTTCTCAGAACCATGTTTTAGAAAAGACATCGCTACTTTACAGTTTATGGAGAAGGGATCAGAATGGTGAGTAATTTGAAAAGCATGCCGTGTGAAACTGTGTGGTGGACGGTTTTATGGATTCAGATTCAGAAGGCCTAGGTTCAAATCCTATATCTGAGATTACTAACTATGTGAATCAGGACAAATGGTTTAACTTCTCTGAGCTTCAATCTCCTTATCAGCAAAATATAACTATCTACCTCATAGGATTGTGGTAAGGATTAAATGAGTCCCTGCATGAAAAAAAATACTTTACCAACTGGAAATCATTCTATAAATGATTGTTGTTCTTATTATGACGATGACGACGACAACGACTACTACTACTACTACTACTACTACTACTACTACTACTACTACTACTACTACTACTACTACTACTACTACTACTACTACTACTACTACTACTACTACTACTACCACCTAGGTGGTGCAGTGGATAAAGCACCAGTGCAGAAGTCAGGAGGACTTGAGTTCAAATCTCACCTCAGACACTTGACACTCACTAGCTATGTGACCTTGGGCGAGTCACTTAACCCCAGTTGCCTCATCTTGGACCATTTCCAGTCATCCTGAGGAATATCTGGGCACTGTATTCAGATGGCTCTGGAGGAGGTGAGACTGGTGACCTGCACAGCCCTCCCTCACTCAAAACAGAGTCAAGGGCAAGTCATACCATCATTTCTCTGATGGCATGGTCTTCTTTTAAAAACTCCATCAATGCCTTTCAAAATTTCCTTCACTCAAAATCAACAGCCCTGCTTTTATACAAGAGTTCAAAGTCAGGGGAAGTAGAGCAAGTACAATAAAATATATATGGATTTGTAAAACTTTGAAAATCAGCATGTTAAAAATGCTTACATGTGTTTATAATCTCACTCTCATTCTTCTTCTGTTTCCATGGGACTTGCATTTTACAAATGGTTTGAGCATAATTTATACATTTGATTCAGTTAAATTAGGTGGCATCATTTAGCAAGAGCAAAAGTGTTATAATACTATTTTCCCTTATAACCTAATTATAGAGTTACAAGTGATAAATCTATAAGATACATTTAAGATCAAATGACCAACTGTGCCTTGCTTATATAAAAATGATACCCATCAAAGAAACATTTATACTGAAAGAGAGGAATAGTTAAGATTATAATTCATAGATATTCACATAAATAATGTGGATTCTCAAGAAATGTACAGCCTAATTAGTTGCCTATTACTATATTGTTTATGAATGTAGTTCTATAATGATGATACTGTGGTGAAGCCACTTGATATTACTATTTATGTACTATGTTAAGTTTACTATTTAAATGTTGGTGTCAGATTGGTGTTTTCTTGGAAAAAATGCTGCTCTTTCTAGGAATTTTGAGGATAAACTGAGATTCATATAACTTGCAGTTCTTTCAGGGCAAAGTTGAAAAATCAATTATTTCTAAGGAGTTATACGGATATAAATTTAATTTACAAAAACCCTAGGTTGGAGAGTAACAAAGTTAAAGAATCAATCACTGTGCCATTCTCTTCCTCCAAAAGTAAAATGACAGAATAATGTTTGATTAGGAAGAATCTAGTATTTTCATATCGCTGACAGAGAACGGAAATACATAGTTTCCTCTTTTTTCTTTTTCTGCCACAGTGGATGGACCACCTTGATTAGGAAAGAAAACACTGGCTCTGACATAAGGATTTTGGAGAAGAGATGCAAGAGATGAACTTCATGGGGATGTATATTTATTTGCAATTTTCCGGGCTCAGTATCAGTCACTACCTCATGTAACAAAAGGATTCATTTTTCATATAATATGTTTCCCTTACAAGAAAACTATTGAAAAAGGAGAGATTTTCAGAGTTGTATAAGCTTTGTGAACATTTAAAATAATTGTTTTTACAACCCCTGCTTAATATTTTCTAGTTTTGTTAGTCATTTAGCTATCATATGAATTCATTTACTTTTACTAAACGTTTTCATACTGTTCTAACATAGCAGTTGTTTTTAATCTTCCAAGGATATTTCTTGAATATTAAATTCATATGTGAATATGTAAAAACTGTAGTTATCTGTTTAATTTGTGATGTCTTTGTTTATGTTTGTTAGTGAGAAGAAATCAGTTGTTTGTTAATAATTAAAGTGGCCAATCAGCTTCCAGAAGGAGCTAAGGTACTTTAAAATTGTTTAATACATGTTATATGTAATATTGAATGTTTGATGCATATTATATTAAAAATAAAGGAGGTGGTACAAACACTGACAGAGGAGAGACAATATGTACTTTCAAATGAGGTGATGTTTTACTTAGAAAACCCCAGAGAGTCAGCCAAGAACTGATTGAGATGATTAATTGTTTCAGTAAGTGGATTAAAAAAAATCCACAAGAATCATTACTATTTAAGTACAGTACTATAAAAAAGCAAGAGGAAATGATAGGTATTTTCAGTTCAAAATTACTCCAAGATGAATAAAATATCAGTGAAACTACATGCAAATTTATACCGGAATACATTGGATTGTGTATTATATAAATGTGATTAAAATATTCTTTACAGAAATGAAGGACTTTGAATAATTGGAGAGACAGTTATTGTTCATTGTTGGACAACACCAACATAATAAATATAATAATATTACAAAATTAATTGACTAATTTAGTGATCTACTAATCAAAATGACATAGGTTTACTTTGTAGAACTGGAAAAACTAATACTCTTTTCCCAATCATTGTGTACATCATATTGACCTCATAATCATTCCATCTCTCTAATCTTCAATTTATTCCATTCTGCTGGTTGATTCCCTGATGCCTATAAACATGGTCAGATTTCTCTGTCCTTAAATAATCCTCTCTTGTACCTACTATTCTCTTCAGCTATTTTCCTATAATCCTCTATTTTCCCTTTCTTTCCCAGTCAAACTCTTGGTGGTGATGGTGGTGGGAATTTTTACACTCATTGATTCCACTTCTCAATTCATTGCAATCCTTTGCAATCTGGCTTCTATAACTCAAGTGATGCTATTCTTTTTATAGTTACCAATGATCTCTTAATCACCCAATCCAGTGGTTTTTTTCTCAGTCCTTTTCCTTTTCAATATTTGTAGCATTTGATACTGTTGAAAATCTTATCCTCTTGGATATTCTCTCCTTGCTGGATTTTGGTTATAATGTTTTCTCTTAATTTTCTTCCAGTCTCTCTGACTCTTCTTTCTTAATATTCTTTACTAGATTTCATCCCTATTCTACTCCCTAACTGTGAGTATACCTCAAGGCTCGGTCCTTGGATCCCTTCTCTTTTCTTTCTGTACTTCCTTTCTTGGTCACCTCATCAGTTATCATGTGTTCAAGTATCATTTCTACACAGATGACTCCAAAATTCATATATATATATATATATATATATATATATATATATATATAGATATAGATATAGATATATATATATATAGATATATATATATATATACCACCTCAGACTTTCTTTTATATTCTATCTGTATCATCAATTGAACTGTCTCACAATCATCTCAAACTCAGGTTGTCCAAAGTATAAGTTATTATTCTTCCCACTAATCTCTTCCTGAACGCCTCATCTCTGTTTAAGGTACAACTATTACTCCATTCATCCAGGCTCACAACCGTGTAGCCATCTTTAACCCTTCCACTCCACTTCTCCTTATAATCAGTCTGTTGCCAAATCTTGTCAGTTCTACCTTCACAGCTTTCATTATATTCTATCTTCTCCTCTCCACTTACAAGGCTTCTACCTTAGTTAAGTCCTTATCTCTAACCTGGGTCATTGTAATAGTCTACTAATTGACTATTTCTCCCCTCTTCAATCCACACAATCGCTAAAGCGATATTCACAAAGCACAGGTATTACAATGCCAGTTTCTTGTTTAATAAACTCCAGTGCCTCTCTATTACCTCTAGAATAATATAGAAAAATTTCTCTGTTTCACTTTTAAAGTGAATCCTATCTTTTGACTCCAATATATCTTTTCAGCCTTAGTATGCATTACCCCCATTCACACATTTTTCAGTCCATCCTTACTGTCATTCTTGCTGTTCCCCATCAACTCCATATCTTCCAGTTCCAATCTTTGTGCTTTTGCACAGATTTTACATCATTTCTAGAATGTGCTTCCTTTTCTTCTGTGCCTCCTGGAGTCTTTAGTTCCCTAGAAACTCGGATCCAGCATATGAGCCTTACTAATTCTCTTCTCAGATGCTAATGTCTTCCTCATAATTGCCTTGCGTTTACTTTCTATGTACATATTTTACATATACATACATCTGTACATGTCTCTATCTATGAGATATAAAATCATTGAGAGCAAGGACCATTTCAATTTTGCTTCTGCATCCTTAAACATAATAAATATTTATTTTTATTATATTTTATATATAGATGTTTATTCACTGATTAGTATAAAAATTATTTTAAGAAATGAAACTTAGAATCTCAAATGGCAAAAGAAGGAGTAATGGGAAATAGCAATTTCAGATTGCAAAACTATTAGGATACTCTAAGTATTTAAACTTTTGTGACAGTTCAAAAATGGAAAAGTTTGTCAGTGTGACAGGTTGGATACGAATCCCAATGTAATAAAACAAAGCAGTCTAGTGTGTGATGAAGTGAAGTACATACACTATTTGGAAGACCCATGATTTGAGAAAAAAATTTCTGGGAAAAATGGAAAGCAATATGGCAGAAATTAGAGAAGCATATTGAAAATTTGCCACAATGAATTCAAAACTGATAGGTGATCTAAAAACGAAAGATATATCATAAAAATTTAGAGGAGAATAGAGGAGAATCTATGACTAGATGTAGAACCCTTAAATGAACAAGCAATAGAAGTGATCATAGAAGATTTTATAAAATGAAAAGGCAAGATCTACTTCACAGGGTTTTGTGAGGATATAATGACATAATGGTATATGAAATATTTTAGAAATCTTAAAGTTCTATGTAAATGCTAGCTCTTATAAATATTAAAACTCTTTTGCATGAGCAAAATCAATGCAGCCAGAAGAAGACAAATTGTAAGTGGAAAAAAATCTTTGCATCAGTTATCTCTGATATAATTCTGGAATTCATTATATTAAGGCAATTGATAAAAGTGTCTACAAATAAGAGCTATTCTTCAATACATATGAACAGTTTTTGAATAAATAATTTAAAACTATAAATAATCTTATGAAAAAGTACTCTAAACCACCAATAATAAGAAAAACACTCATTTTATCAACTCTGATGTTTAATCTTATTCCTCTTAAAGTGACAAGTATGATTAAAGATGGAAATAGTAAATGCTGGAGGAGTTGGAGAAAGACAGTCATGCAAATACACAGTAGAGCTATGGCAGAAGTATTTATGAATTGGCTCAACTATTATGGAAAACAGTTTGGAAGTATGTGGGGGAAAATGTCACTAAGCTGTTTATACTCTTTGAACTAGTGATTGCCCTACCAGATTATGCCCCAAGGGGGTCAAAGAGAAAAAGAAAAGTCCCACATATACCAACATATTCATAATGAGCACTTTTTTGTGGCAACAAAAGCATAGGCAGAAATGGGGTGGCCATAAATTTGGAAAATCCTATAGAAATCATAATATATTAATGTAATAATAAGTAATGACTATTAAGCCATTAGAAATCATATCAGACATTCAGAGAAGCATGAGACTTTTACAGACTGATACATGATGAAGAAAGTAGGTCCAGGAGAACAACATGCACAATAATTATGCTAACAAGAAGCAGTTCAACTCTGATTAATTATAAAGAGCAATTAACTGTAAACAACAGATTATGTAATACAGTTATAAAATGTTGTACATATCGTTATGGTGAATTTTGTTTAAGTATTTTTCCTTGTTAGAAGTGAGGTTTCAATGGGCAAAAATGACTGTGATGTAAAAGTAAGAGGCACCAATAAAACTTATTTTAAAAGAAGAGTAACAAAAGTATGTAAAGAGCAGTGAAATTTACTCAGACATGTCCTAGACAATTAAACTTATTTTAGTTGTATGCGCATCTAAGTCTGGATCAAAAATTCTCTTGATCAGACCAGTTAGGTGAACAAATATATGTGTGCATGTATATGCATATTTGTGCATATACATACATATATGCATATATACATACATATACACATATATACATACATATATACACACATATACATATATACACATATACATACATATATATACATATATATGTATATATATGGGAGTGGTTCTGCTCTACAGTTTAATTTAGAGGACCAACAAAGGCAATCTTCCTTCATCTTCCAGATAAATTAAAAATATCTTAATTTAGAGAAAAAATACTAATTACATGAAAATAAAGCTTCACTTTGATTCTAAAATAGTAGAGTTTCAGGGAAAAGCTATAAAGTTTAGCAGAACAGCCGGAGACAGAAGGAGCAGCCCACTAAGCCAGAGATACTTAAAGCCTAGCTTAGGAAAACAGGTCATTCACAAATTATTCATAAACTTCTTAAACTATCAGAGAACTCACTTAGAAAGTATTAGGAAGTGAAAAGCTCCAGTGAAGCTACAGAGTCTTTACAGATTTTTTTTTGGAAAGCAAATTGCTCTATAAGTTATTTTATAATTATAATTCATTAACCAGTAAATTTATAGACTTTATGAATATAAAATTTGTCAATAAAGAAGAGCTATATTTCCTTAATTCTCCATAAACGTAAGTTTTCTATAGAGCAACAATGCTTATTATGCAAGCATTAATAAAGACATGTGACCACCAAATAAGCACATTGTAGGCACAATACAGTACATAGAATGGAAATAACTGCTGTATGGTTGTCCAGCACAGAATACTCTGTGGATTATCCAGTATTATATTCCAAGATCCTATTATGTACTGGAGGGCTTTAAAAATGATCTGTCTTATCCCTAAATATTATCCCTGTCCTCCTCTGTCCTTCCCTTCCACTATACCCTGTGAATTTCCATTCCATTGTTTAAAAAACCCATAAAACTCCGTTATATCTTCAAATTTTTCATCTCGCATTTTTCTATTTTTATGCACTGATTGAAACTGTCCTTCCCTTTATAGACTCTTCATCCCTTGCCCCCATTTCCAGTGCTACCTATCTCAACCCACAGGACCAGGAGAAGTGGGCATAATCCTTTTTCCTCATTTCCTTTTCTAGGCTCTTCCTCTGACTCCATGACCTGGAAACATCTGTTCTTTTGATGATCAAACCATCTGACCATATAGACTCTCTATAGATCCTTGTTGATGTCATTTGACTTTCAGGTGTATCTCCTTTGTCCTCAAAGTCTTCTTGTCTATTCTAATATCTGACATCATCCTTCAGACTTCAACATTCACATCTCTGCCCTTCTAAAGCTATGATCTCCTAGTTCATTAGTATTTTAAATTTTCATTATTTCATTTTATTACAAGAGTTGCCATGTTTTTGGTCTCTAAATGACCTGAGCTAATCTAAATTTAAGATGTTATACATTGAATGAAGTTCTACTTTCAGTCATAATTTCTGTCCCTTTACTTCTCAACTCATCCCTCTTCCAAAGTCTATTTTTTGTTCTCATAACAGCCTCTTGTTCCTCAATCCCTCTTCGTTGTTTCAGTCTATGATACCCGTTCTGGCTTCCCTTGCCTCACTTCACCGTTCACTCTATATCCAATACAGTCCAACAAAACCATTCTCTTCTCCTACCCTTCCTTTACTGAAAATATTGAGCTCCATCATTTCCCATCCTCCACATCTCAAAACTTCTCTGTCTTCCCATATTTCTTCTTCCTTTGTCCAATCACATAAGATGAGGAGATCTTCAACTTTGCCAAGGCTAACTACTCTACTTCTGCTCTTGATCCCTTTTTTCTCTCTTCTCCAGGAGTGTGTACATCTCTTATCTTTTCCTATCCATTGATTTCCTTTTAAAAAAGCAGCTGAACAAGTGCAATGAATAGATCACTGGATCTGTAGTCAGAAAGACTTGATTTAAAATCTGACGTCTCATGTATTAGCAGCATCACCCTGGGCAAGTCTGTTAAACTCTCGCTGTCTCAGTTATCTCAATAAAGTGAGACTAATCCTACCATTTACCTCTTAGGGTCATTGTGAAGATTAAATAAGGTAATATTATCATATAATATAATAATATATGTAATAACAAAATATAATAAAATAAAAGCTCTTTGTGAATTTCAAAGCATTATGTAAATGTTGGCTGTTATTATTACTGCCTAAAATTACACATATTTCCCCTACCTTAAAACTTTTCTTTGACTGTGCCATAATCTCAAACTATCATCCTATCCCTTGCCTTTCATTGCTCAACTCAGAGAGAAAAAGTAGGAAGGAAGTCTTCTTAATTTCTCTAACAGCAAATGTTCTTCTACTTCCTCAAATTTTTTGAGGGGCAGTTTGTTTGGATCTCTCTTTTGTCCCTATCAGAAAGTAGATATTATTACATCTGTTTGAATGCATGTGGTATCTTCTCTAGTGGATTATTTTTGTGTATATTTGTTTATTCTCTTCCATATTAGATTGTGATTTCCCACATTAGACTACATCTTTTGCTTCCTTTTTTACATCCCAGCACTTAGTACAGTGCCTGGCATATAATAGTTGCTTAATAAATGTTTATTGATTGATGATCTAGTCTCTGTCTTTATATTTCTATTAAAGTCCTACTCCATTTTCTCATCACAGAATGAAGATAACTATAAAATCTCCAATTTTATGCCAATGGAGAATTTCAACAGATTTCACATATCGGTTCAGA
Source organism: Bettongia penicillata ogilbyi (assembly GCA_023548195.1). NCBI lineage: Eukaryota > Metazoa > Chordata > Mammalia > Diprotodontia > Potoroidae > Bettongia > Bettongia penicillata. The sequence goes on from JAJHZJ010000658.1 coordinate 823,389, forward strand.
CATTATTGAAATTCCTCTCTATGATAATGAATTTTATATTCATTGTGACTCTAAAAACTAATCAAACATTTGCTATGAAGTTATTATAATATGTATAGGAGTGTATAAATAGAAACACATATGTGTATGTGTATATACACACATACATACACTTTATGAGACAATGACATGAACCAGAGAATTGTAAATTTTCCATTTGTACCCAATAAGTAATCTGCAAGAACTCAAAATATTTGATACTTATATAAAAGAATATATTTTGCATAATTTTTGCATTTGATGTGGATATACTCTGAAATTACATTTTAAATAAAGATAATATAGGAGAAAAAAGATTATAAAAGAGATGCCTCTGAGATTTATTTCCAGTGAAAAGTAATAGCTCTCACGTGGATAACAGTGTGTAATGTATTTCTTTCACTATGAAATGGATTCTGTCATAGATTTTAAAAAAGGTTTTATATGTTTTGTTTGTATACTATAGTTTTATCTCAATATACTTCATTCCCATATGACCATTACTTGTCATAAAGAAAAACAATTAATCTCAACCAGGTGTTATAATAACCACATCTTGATGTGGGGTAACTTCCCATACTTTAAATCTCTCACCTACTGCCGCTTAACCCAAATGAGTAGAAGTGTGGTCATGTAGGTTCAGCTGTCCTTTAGTGTCATTTTCATTTACATTATTATGGCTGTTATCTAAAATGGCTCCTCTGGTTCCTCTTTCTGAACTTCATATTACTCCATACAAGTCTTAAAGTGTTTTGAATAATTCTTCGTATTTATTATTTATTGCTTATGCTAAAATTATATGATACTCACATATTGAATGTGTTCAGTTATTCTCATGTTTGTGAGCACATATTCGTTGCAGTTTTTTCTACCCTCATAAAGCTATGGATCTTCTTTCTTGTTTCACAATATAAACAGGACAGGAAAGTTCTAAAGAATGTTTCATTGTTGGGGATCACCAACGTAAGTGAATGGGGATAAAAATAGAATCTTCACTTAGCTGAGCTACACTTTTCAGGTATTTTTGTCAATCAGAACAAATCAATGATATTTTAATTTTAGAACCCTCACACTTTTCCATCTACTAGGGAGTCATATACAAAATGGTTAAGTAGGAAAAGTTTTTCTTTGGCATTTCTTCAGCAACACATCCCTCTTACACAACCCTATAAAAAACCCTCATATATTTTCAACATTTTAATTATTTTAAGGTATTAATCATCATAGAGCACCAAGATAATTTTAAAAATCATTTTGACCTCTCTTCTCACCTTTCTTTTCTTGGTTCCTTCATCTTTCCATTTATGTTTCCTCTTCATCTTCTTCTCCAAGCACACATAGAAGTCACATGACAGAGCAAGGCTATAATCCTTCTTCTTTGACTCCAAATCTAGCCCGCCTTTGCTTTCCTTTTCGTGGATGTATGAATTATTTTGAAACATTAAATACATTAGATTATCAAATTATCTAACCATTGCCTCAATTATGAGGCAATGAGATATAGGACAATCACCTTTCAATGAACTGAGAGAAAATTGGCAGAGACTGAAGTTTAAGGCAGATATATCTAATAGGTTGCTAAAGAAGGTTGGATCAATATAAAGACATTGAATGCCTACTTAAAGAGGACAAAAAAAAATAAAAGCACCAAAAGGTGAAACAGAGATGGTACCCAGAAGAAAATGTTTTCCCTAATTTTGAACTCAATATACTCTATACCAATGAAAGAAGACAAGTACTTAGAGCTTGGTCAGACATTGAAGAAGCCACAGTCATCCACGGCATCCTAAGACATTGGCAGTCATCTAGTCTTTTGTCTTGCCAGAGTATCTGTTCTTCTTGTTATTGATATTTTATTTTTGAGTGTTCCCACCCTATAGGGAAACCAATGTGTTCAGGGTCAATGGTGTTACTTGGTAGCCAGTGTCTTTTTCTTCTCCAAACTTCCTTTCTTCTTTCTTAGAGAGACACATAATTGACTCTTTTCTCCTTTCTTCTATCTTTAACCACCTCAATTAATTTCCCTTGAAGTGATATATTTCCCATATCTGGCCATTTTCTTTAGTCCTTTTAATTCTCCTCTCCCTTTCAAACTTGCAGCATTGTAAGGAAAAATACATTCTGACTTCTAAGCAACCAACTTTTCACATGAATGCTTGGCATTCTATCCAGGTGTAAATCAGGATTGCTCATACTTTGGTTATTCATTATAGATTATGGTGAGGCTTCTTAGGAACTTACAATTGAAAACAAATGTATAAATATTCACATGTAAGCTCAGGGAAAAATTTAAACCAGGGAGCAAATCTATTCTAAGTGTAGCAAAATACTTTTCTGAGCATTTATTTTCTGTTTTTCTGTTTGTATTTGGCTGAGAGCTCTTGAATTGTGTAAAGTGGTGAGGTGGGGCCAATATGGAGATTTAAACAGAGCCTTTCTTTCTCTTCACTCTCTGACCTCCTTTTTCCTAAATTGCAGAGTTAATTTCCTGAATTACATAGATAATTTTATGTGTTCTATTTCCCTCGGTGGGAATAATTTGAATATTTCTAGAGAAAAGCAATGCATTTGATTTTTATCTATTGATAACGGGAACAAGAAGAATTGAAATATGAACTGAGAAAGTCTTCAGATAAGTGAATGTTTCAGGTGGTTGGTAGATTCTTGAATTTTCTAAGAGTATGGCAACCATTAGTGACCAAAAAAAAAAAAAATGAAGCCATACTTAAAGAACCTAAAAATCACATGAAAAATTATTACTTATTGTTGTGTTCCAGTAAAGTATAAGCTCCTTGAGGATAGGGACTATTTGATTTTTTAATTTGATCCCCGGAATTCAACAGAATGCCTTGAAAATAGGAAGCATTTAAGAAATATTTATTGGATCAAATATTTGTTGAACATGAATGACTTTCTAAAATATCTGAAACTTTTCCAGCCATTAACAGTTTGGGTCTTTCTTCTTATTGTGTGGCAAATTTCTTATTTTCTATTTTTCCTTCCTCTTACTACTTTGATACATTTTCCCCCTAGACCTTTTTCAGTTTACTTTTCCTCTAAATTTCCTAGTGTTTAATACTTGGAGAGAAAAGTTTATTTTTTCTTTAAGACCATTCTTTTTTCATCTCTCTTCACAACATTTTTCTTATCTGATTCTGCCTCCTTTTTCAATTTAATATTTTCCCTTCAGTATTTCCTATCTGTCCTTCATCTCCCCTCATATTCCCTATCTTGCCTTCTCTCCCCAATTTCTTTTTCATTCATTCTTCTCTCAGAATTCTACCTTCTTTTCTTCCCTGATCTCATTACCCAGACTTTCATCTGACCTACCATTCCCATTGAGCTCCATTTTATTCCTGTGTATCTGTTATATGTGATAATATATGTATATACATATATATTTATCAAAGATATGCCTATATATATTTGTGCATGTGTGTGTATACATTTACACACACAAATACATAATTTTTATTAAAAAAAGAGACTCTAGAAAATATGGTACTTTTAATATGTGAATTATCTGGAAAATTCTTGTTTAAGTAGAATCTTTATAAAATAATGCTATTGGAATGATCTCTAAAGTTCCTTCCAAACTGTAATTTTCTATGACTTAAGGGGGGATGATACTCTATTTCTACTTCTTTTTCTTCTATTAATTTGCTAGAATAGAAAAAATGACCTCCCTCCCCTTCAAGTAGGGCTAAAAAGTTGATCTGTTTATAGATATCTATTTTGTACTTCTGCTAATGGAACCAATCAGCAGTTACCATTAGTGCTAATCTGGCTGAGTCTTTCCCTGCTTTACTCTGTCATTCTCTCATGCTTTATGCCTATGTGATGTTAAAACATCCAATGAAATCCCTAGAGGAGTCAGTCATCAAAACATTGTTCCTACGTAATAGCTAACAAGCCAATTTACCTAAATTGAATGGGCTAACCAGTTATTTGGTAGTGATGTAGAGGAGGCAAAACAAAAAAAGATGGCCTTTCCTGGAATACTGAACAAGAAAGATGAAGACTTTTCAGATGCTAGACAGCTCTTTTTCCTGTGTTAGTTACAGTTATCAACCACAAATTATGTCTTGCGTGGGAGCCCTTATTTGTCCCCACCAGTGAAGATAACAGGAATTAGAGCTGGAACTAATTTTTTAAAAAAAATTATTTTTCATATTTTTTTTATTTATTGTTGTCTTTTGCTTTCATTTCTCTGTCATTCCCCCTCCCCACCTTGGAACTATACCATACCAACTCTACTAACATGTAACAGAGTAAAACAATAAACAATAGCCAACTGAGGCAGCACCACTGTCTTTCTGGTAGGTCAGATGAAAGTTTGAGTAATGAGTATGAGATCAGGGAAGAAAAGAAGGTAGAATTTTGAGAGAAGAAGAATGAATGAAAAAGAAAGTACGTTTTATTGTCAGCTTTCTGGGACCTAGATTATTTATCACAATTTATTAATGTTTAAATGCTTTAAAATACTTTTGCATTATTATAATAATTTTCTATGTTGTTCTTGTGGTACTGTTTTCTTCATTGTATCATTTCATAGAAGTTTTCCAAGGTTTCTCTGAATTTTCTATTTTATCACTGGGTCACATTCATGGTCTTTGAACTTCTCAGTAATAGACCACTCCAAAGCCAAGAACTTCAATTTTTATATAGCAATATTTGTCACAATATCCTTTACTTGGAAATATAAGTTTCTTGTGACTATCACCATCTTGATATAGGATTGTTTCTGAACTTTACAAGCTAGTCTCAGTTTATGGATCAAAGTGCTTGTTCAAGTTTGCAGAGGTCCAACTCTGGAGCATGTGTGATGCAATTCACCAACTCTTTAAAAGATTGTGCACATGTTTCATTTGAATGATCTCTGAATGCTGTTGAAGTGACCAGACTGAATTGAGCTGTCTTGATGTTTTGCTTTTCATCTTTCTAATGAACGAAGTGAAACGAGAGGTTTAGCAATGACAGCATGTCCTTATAAACTTGCAATAATAGCCATCAAATCCTCAAAAAGACTTTAATTCATTGAGTTTCATTAGATATGTTCAGGTGGTAAACAATTCTTTTTTATATATTACTTAATTAATTTTTAGTTTTCAACATTCACTTCCTTAAGTTTTAAATTTTCTCCACTTCCCTTCCCTCCCCCTCCACAAGATGGCATACAATCCAATGTAGACTCTACATATACATTCTTAAATATATTTTCACATTAGACCTGTATAGAAGAATTAGAACAAATGGGAGGAACCATGAGAAAGAAGAAACAAAATGAAACATTCAGATTCCATATTTCTTTCTCTGAATTTGGATGGCACTTTCCATTATGAGTCTTTTGGAGTTGTTTTAGGTCCTTGAATGGTTGAGAAGAGCTAAGTCTATCAAAGTCTGTCATCACATAATGTGGCTGTTACTGTGTACAATATTCCCCTGGTTCTTCTCACTTCACTCAGGAAACAATTCTTTCTTCTCTAGATACCTGCTTGCTTCCTTTTGGCCCACTGTGTGATCCATATATTTGACAAAGTCTTTGTAAAACTGCCCCTTGTCAATTGAATGTTAGACCATGCCTTCTTACTTATGTTTTATTCAGCTTTTTTCTCAAAGTAAATGTGAGCTAAATATATGAGAGTTATAAGTATTCATGTCTCCAACTACCTTTTTCATAAGCCATTGAAATATGAACCACACCCTTGAGATTCCTTGGGGCATACATTTAAACGTATGGATTCCTGCCTGGAAGAAGATTGTATTTTTGTCTTTCTCTTCCATAGTGATCTAATAGGATTCATGTTGAACCATTCAGGTTCATGGACATAAGTCCAACATTGAAAACCAGTGGTTGGACAATGGTTCAGATAATTGTGAATTCATGGCATGCTTTATTGGTCCACCTTAATTTTCTTGTTCAAAGTCTTGTAAACACATCCAGATCATTCCAGTTTTCTTCTTCTTATCACTCTGGGAAAGGTACAAGCATGTACACATATATTATTAATTAATTAAATTATTAATATATGTATTAATAATAGTATGAATAAATCATTGACAATTTGATAATCATCAGTAAGTATAATTAATTCTAATGAATGCTTGGTTAATATTGTTAACTAATATAATTAGTAGTAATATTAGAACATATGTTGTATAGAACTTTTAGTATTATTGTTGTCTTTTGTTTTTGCACCATGATTATTCCCCACAAATTATAGCTAGTTAGTTAGGTAGCTAGCTAGATCTTTCAGATGGTTTCTGTGGGTTTTTTTTAGAGGGCAATATTTTGAGATTGCTCTTAAAAAGATACAGTATGTTACCCATTCGGCTAATTCTTTATCCGATTCATGCATTGAGAATGCAATCCTCCCTTCACCAATTTCTTCTTCAAAAGATACATTCTTCAAGCAATGAAGGCCATCAAAGTCAAACTTTCTTTAATCTGTTATTGAAATAGAAAAGCCAATGCTCTTTTGATGTTCTCTCTGCTACTACTATCTGCTTTGTTACACATACACACACATGTTTTAAGTTTTCATCTTCCTAAAGATTTCTCCATGGTAAGATTGTCAGTGTCTCCATACAATACCCTGGATTATTGTCATCAGTATTTTGCTCATACTTTGAACAGACTGGAGTTGATCCCAATCAACGATAGAACAGAGATGTACATTGAGTCTAGGTACACAAGAGCCACATTGTCTACTTTCTTGCTAATACCCAAAAGTTTCTTAGAGAATGCAAATGCACACCAATGTTACCCAACTATGGACAGTGAATTCTTACTCAATCCACAAAGGCTTTCTTCATGTGTAGTAAAAAGGGGCAAATTTTCAAATGTCTCCCATTGAATGGCTGAACTATAACCACCACTTATGATCTGCTATCCAATTCCAATTCAACAGGACATTTTACATCCTTAATCAGTGCTATGCAAGATCTTACAAGTTCAGGTAGAAATGACCCAGGCACAGTAAGTTGTATGTTTTATTTTTGAAGTCTTGGGCCACACAATTCTAAGACCATATTAGCATTTTCCCATGTTTATTTTTTTCAGTCAGTCAATAAGCATTTATTAAATGCTTAAGGGGGGGAGGAGCCAAGATGGTGGAGTAGAAAGACTCACGTAGGCTACCTCCGAACCCACAGCCTATAAATTTCATGTAAAAAGAACTCCCCACAAATTCTGGATCAGTGCAAGCCGTGCAGAAACACAATGGAAGAGATTTCCATTCCAGAGAGCCCTGGAAAGCCGGCCCCAAAGGTCCATCGCGCACTGGACAGCGGAGCCCACCCCTGCACTGCCCTGGCTGCCCGGCCCCAGAGGAGCAGATCCGAGCAGGCTTCAGGGACGGAACCTCTGGCAGCCGAGAAGGTCCCTCCACCCACAGGCGCTACAGGGAAAGATGTGGAGGTCGGGGCCTCTGTATCCCAGACATCCGAGGTGGATGTCTGGTGGGCTCAGGCCATGGAAGAGCTCAAAAAGGATTTTGAAAATCAACTTAGACAGGTGGAGGAAAAACTGGGAAGAGAAATGAGAGAGATGCAAGAAAAGTATGAAAAACGGGTCAATACCTTGATAAAGGAGACCCAAAAAAATGCTGAAAAAAATAACACCTTGAAAAATAGGCTCACTCAATTGGCAAAAGAGATTCAAAAAGCCAATGAGGAGAAGAATGCTTTCAAAAGCAGAATTAGCCAAATGGAAAAGGAGGTTCAAAAGCTCACTGAAGAAAATAGTTCTTTCCAAATTAGAGTGGAACAGATGGAGGCTAATGACTTTCTGAGAGACCAAGAAATCACCAAAAAAACCCAAAAGAATGAAAAAATGGAAGATAATGTGAAATATCTCATTGGAAAAACAACTGACCTGGAAAATAGATCCAGGAGAGACAATTTAAAAATTATGGGACTACCTGAAAGCCATGATCAAAAAAAGAGCCTAGACATCATCTTTCATGAAATTATCAAGGAAAACTAAATGCTTATTAAGAGCCAGGCACTGTGCTAAGTGCTGGAGATATAAAGAAAGGAGAAAGACAATCCATGTTCTCAATAAGCTCATCATCCAACAGAGAAGACTGCAGGAATTATGTACAAATAAGTTACATACGATTAAGTTAGAGATAATCAATAGAAGAAAGGCTACATCAATAAGAGGAATCAGGAAAGGCTTCTCATGGAAGATGGGATTTTTACCCAAGACTTGAAGGAAGCTAGGGAATCCAGAAAGTGAAGATGAAAAGAGAATATTCCAGACATGAGGAACAATCAATGAAAATGCCCAGAATTTGCAGATAATTGTCTTATAAAAGGAACATCAGGGAGACCCAGTGTCACTGGATTATAGCAGAGAATAACGAGCAAGAAGACTGGAAAGGTAGGAGATCATGGTGTAAAGGAGTTTGAACATCAAAAATATGTTGTATTTTATCCTGGGGTTATAGAAAGCCATCATGGTTTATTGGATAAGGAGTTGGCATGGTTAGATGTAAACTTTAGGAAGACTGATTTGACAGCTGAGTGAAGGCTAGATTGAAGTGGGGAGAGACTTGAGGTAGGGAGAACAATCAACAGGCTATTGCAGTAGTCCAGGTGTAAGGAGATGAAGGCTTGCACCAAGGTGATGGCAGTATCAGAGGAGAGACAAGAGTGCATACAAGAGATGATTAAACTTCCCATATACTAAATTGATCATCCTCTTAAGGGAACTTAGTACATATATGACTGATCAATCTTATAATAAAATAAAGTTCATTTTCTTTAACTGCTCTCATATAAAGCTGCTTCAGTTGTTGGTCTACTTATAAGGAATGAAACAAGTATTTATTAAGCATCTACTATATGTCAGACACTGTACTAAGCACTTTATAAATAGCTCATTTGATCCTGGAGGTAATTATTATTATCTCCATTTTACAATTGAGGAAACTGAGGTAGACAGAGTTTAAGTGACTTGTCCAGGGTCACCCAACTAGTAAATGTGTGAGGTAAGAACTAAACTAAGGTCTTCCTATTTCCAGGCACAGCCATATTCACTGTGCTACCTGGCATCTACTTGCTTTTTATCACTGATTTGATCTGAAACCCTTGGAATATTATTTTGGATATAATTTCTTATCTCTACAATATGCCACATTTTCTACCTTGAAAGCTTGTCCCAGTTCCTAATCCTAGCACCTTGGGCTCAGCCCTATTTTAATTACCCCCTTCCCTCCCCACCAGGATCCTGCATTTAACATATTTGTGATCAACCAGTTGTGTAACAAAAGGTAGCTCACCTTCTTCAACTGTTCTTGTATTAGACTACTGTGGTCTCTGGTCCTGAGACACCTTTCTCTTCTAAGAAAAGCAACTTTAGCCACTAAGAAGTGCACTTGTTTTGACCTTCTGCAGTGGAGAACAATACGTGGGATCCAAGTTAACCTTTTATTTGATTTCATTGACCTACAACCAGGAAGATGTTTTGGAACCCTGAGATGCCATGTTTCGATGTGCTAGCGGTTATTCTCCCTTCTTATTGACTCTTCTTTTGTATGCCTGATCTACAGTACTTGTTCTGTCTACCTAGGGGACATTCATTGTCATTCATGTAGCTATTTCTGTATCAACTGGAAGATATGTGCAAACTATGAGATCTCATGTTAAACTAGAATGAGTCCCACAGATCCCTTACTCTGTTCATGGCCTTCTGGGGTAATTTCTCAATTCTTAATACAAAGCAAGCAATGTTTTATCTCTCCTGCTGGAAGACACTTAGTAAATGAAAATAGGTGACCCCTATCAGTCTATGCAAACTGGCACAGTATGCATTACCTATATGTCTATCCAGCACTTGGCAGACATTCAAATACCAATACAGGAATAGCCACATTTTCAGGAGCAATGATTCCATCAATAGTCACAATGCTTTGTGCTCCTTCCTGAGTCTACTGATTCTTGTAAGCTCCTTGAGGGCAGGAACTATATCAATTTCATCTTGTATCCCTAGAACTTGGTGCAGTGCATTGCACATTTAATAAATAGACATTCAATAAAGTTTGTCAATTGAATTGTGACAATTGCACTTTGTTTCCCTGTTCAGATTCTATTTCTAGTGTATCTCTTTAATTATTTTTTTTATTATTATGGGCTTTGGATGTTGATCCTTGACCTTCATACTTGCACTTCTTTCTGGTTTGCATCTTAAGATGCTGACCCTAGTTTACCTATTTGAAATCTTACAAAATCATAATATGTTAAAGCTGAAGCAATCTTAGAGATCAATTAGTTTAATCTCTTTATTGTACACATGAGGAAACTGAGGCCTACATAGCTGAAATGTCTAATCCAAAATCTCATAGCTGGTAAGTGTCAGAGGTGGCTTTCAAATTCAAGTCTTCTGATTCTAAATTTAAGGTTTTCTTCCAAACCATACTTGCTCTGTACTTTGCTTAATCCCTTTATTATGACACCTCCTCCCACCCCCATAAATGTATTCAAATTCTGCTTTGCCTCTTACCATCTATTTAACCTGAAGCCTGTAATATTACTTTGATTTTATCCTCAGGATCCATGAAACTCTCATGATGATTTTCCCCTCTATGCTATATTGCTTAGCTATTATTTCTAGTCTCTACATGCTTTGTTACATACTCTGAAGACTTAGACCAGTTTTTATTCCTGGAATGTCTTGGTCAGTCCTATCCTAATGTCCATCAAGACCCTGTATTGGCAGCTGCCTTTGCCATCCAAAGGAGAGGTTACCCATGCCATCAGGTGAGAAGAGATTGATTTTTTCCAGGGAAATCCATACACTCAAGTAATTGAGCTATCATCAATGTCACCTTGAGGCACACAAATGGAAACATATATGGGGAAGATTGCATTGTAGGTATAATTCAGTATTTGATAGCAAAAACTATATCTTAAACTTGTTACTAGATTATCGGAAATTTTTTATTAATAATAAAATTCAAGCAGCCATCAAGGCTTCTAGGCAATATATGTAAACTTAAGGGAAACAAATACTCCCTCATCTAGAAAGGTTCAATTAACTAGAGTTGATTCATTAATTAGGTTTCAAATGAAACAGCAGGCTCGCAGTGAACTTTGCCCTTGCCCTTATTGTCTGTATTATCTCTCTAGAGATATTGTGGGGAGATAAGCTTTTCCCCTTTCTTTGAAATTCTGTTGCGTCCTCTCCTTTTTTTGCATTGTTTTCTAGTGTATAGACACACATTACCATCAAAAGCTGTCCTATGAATTTGGTCACCTGCTTGCCGTACTATGCCAGAAGTCAGGTTTTTCTGCAGTTTACATTGCAAGAGATAACTGTGTTGTTTGAAAATTATTGCTGAGAGATTTAGAATTTTTAACAGAAATTTCATTTTTTTTTTTGAGGGGTAAGGGATGGATAGTCATCTTTATTTTTTTTTATTTAAAGTTTTTAGCGTTCATTTCCACAAAATTTTCAGTTCCAAATTTTCTCCCCATCTTTCTCCTCTCCCCTACCCCCATGCCTTGCATTCCTAATCCCCCTTCCACCAATCTGCCCTCCCTTCTAACACCCCTCCCTTCCCTTCTCCTCATCTTCTCTCTTATCCTGTAGGGCAAGATAAATTTCTATACCCCATAACCTCTATTTCTTATTTCCCAGTTGTATGCAAAAACAATTCTCAACATTTGTTCCTAAAACTTTGAGTTCCAACTTCTTTTCCTTCCTCTCTCCACACCCATTCCTACTGAGAAGGCAAGCAATTAAATATAGGCTATATATGTGTAGTTTTTCAAATGACTTCCATAATAGTCATGTTGTGTAAGACTAATTACATTTTCCCCATCCCCATTTCTTCTTTTTTCTCTTTTGACGTTGTCCCTCCCCAAGAGTGTTTACTTCTAATTGATCCCTTCTCCCATTTGCCCTCCCTTCCATCATTTCCCCCAACCTGCTTATCCCCTTCTCCCCTACTTTCCTGTAGTGTAAGATAGATTTTCATTCCAAACTGAGTATGCATGTTATTCCTTCTTTGAGTCAAATATGATGAGAGTAAGCTTCACTTTTCCCTCTCAACTTCCCCCTTTTCCCCTCCATTGAAAAGGCTTTTTCTTGACTCTTTTATGAGAAATAATTTGCACCATTCCATTTCTCCTCCCAATATATTCCTCTCTCACCCCTTAATTTTAATTTTTTTTAGATACGATCCCTTCTGATTCTACTCACCCTGTGCTCTTTGTTTCTCTGTTTCTGTCTGTCTGTCTCTCTCTCTGTGTGTGTGTGTGTGTGTGTGTGTGTGTGTGTGATCCCTCCAACTACCCAGACAGTGAGAAAAGTTTTAAGGGTTACAAATATTATCTTTCCATGCAGGAATGTAAACAGTTCAACTTTAGTAAGTCCCTTGTGATTTCTCTTTCCTGTTTACCTTTTCATGCTTCTTTTGATTCTTGTGTTTGAAAGTCAAATTTTCTTTTCAGGTCATTTCATCAAGAATGCTTGACAGTCTTCTATTACTTTGAATGACCATTTTTTTCCCCTGAAGTATACTCAGTTTTGCTGGGTAGGTGATTCTTGGTTTTAATCTTAGTTCCTTTGACTTCTAGAATATCATATTACAAACCCTTCAATCCCTTAATGTAGAAGGTGCTAGATCTTCTGTTATACTGATTGTATTTCCACAATACTTGAATTGTTCCTTTTTAGCTGCTTGCAATATTTTCTCCTTGACCTGAGAACCCTGGAATTTGGCTACAATATTCCTAGGAGTTTCTCTTTTTGGATCTCTGTCAGGAGGTGATATTTATTTTAAATATTTATTTTTATTCTCTGGTTCTAAAATATCAGGGCAGTTTTCCTTGATAATTTCATGAAAGATGATGTCTAGGCTCTTTTTTTGATCATAGCATTCAGGTAGTCCCATAATTTTAAATTGTCTCTCCTGGATCTATTTTCCAGACCAACTGTTTTTCCAATGAGATATTTCACATTATCTTCCATTTTTTCATTCTTTTGGTTTTGTTTCGCAATTTCTTGGTTTCTCATAAAGTCATTAGCTTCCTTCCATTCTAATTTTTAGAGAACTATTTTCTTCAGTGAGCTTTTGAACTTCCTTTTCCATTTGGCTAATTCTGCTGTTGAAAGCATTCTTCTCCTCATTGACTTGTTGGACCTGTTTTGCCAACTAAACTAGTCTACTATTAAAGGGGTTATTTTCTTCAGCATTTTTTTGGGTCTCCTTTAGCAGGCTTTTGACTCATTTTTCTTTTTCTTTTTTTTAAATAAATTTATTTATTTAACTTTTTACATTCATTTTCACAAAATTTTGGGGTGCAAATTTTCTCCCCATTTGTCCCCTCTCCCAACCCTAATACACAGAGCATTCTAATTTCCCCTATCACCAATCTGCCCTCTCTTCTATCATCCTTCCCTTCCCTTATCCCCATCTTCTCTTTTGTCCTGTAGAGCCAGATAACTTTCTATTCCCCATTACCTGTATTTCTTATTTCCTAGTAGCAAGAACAATACTCAAGAGTTCCTAAAACTTTGAGTTCCAACTTCTCCCCATCCCTCCCTCCCCACCCATTCCCTTTGGGAAGGCAGGCAATTCAATATAATCCATATCGGTGTAGTTTTGCAAATGACTTCCATAATAGTCATGTTGTGTAAGACTAACTGCATTTCCCTCCATCCTATCCTGCCCCCCATTACTTCTATTCTCTCTTTTGATCCTGTCTCTCCCCAAGAGTGTTGACTTCAACTTGCTCCCTCCTCCCATTGCTCTCCCTTCCATCATCCCCCTCACCCTGCATATCCCCTTCTCCCCCACTTTCTTGTATTGTAAGATAGGTTCTCATACCAAGATGAGTGTGCATTTTATTCCTTCCTTTAGTTGAATGTGATGAGAGTAAGCATGTTTTTCTCTCAATTCCCCTCTTTTTCGCTCCACTAAAAAGTCTCCTGCCTGCCTCTTTTATGAGAGATAATTTGCCCCATTCCATTTCACCCTCTCTCCTCCCAATACATTTCTCTCTCACCATTTACCTCAATTTCTTTTAGGATATGATCCCATCCTATTCAATTCACTCTGTGCTCTCTGTCTCTGTTTGTGCATGCATGTGTATGTGCATGTGCATATGCGTGTGCGTGTGTGTGTGTGTAATCCCACCAACTACCCAGATACTGAAAAGTTTCAAGAGTTACAAATATCATCTTTCCATGTAGTAATGTAAACAGTTCATCTTTAGTAAGTCCCTTTTGACTTCTCCTTACTGTTTACTTTTTCATATGTCTTCTCATTCTTACGTTTGAAAGTCAACTTTTCTTTTCAGCTCTGGTTCATCAAGAATGCTTGAAAGTCCTCTATTTCATTGAAAAACCATTTTTTCCCCTGAAGTATTATACTCAGTTTTGCTGCGTAGGTGATTCTTGGTTTGAGTCCTAGTTCCTTTGACTTCTGGAATATCCTATTCCATGCCCTTCAATCCCTTAATGTAGAAGCTGCAAGATCTTGTGTTATCCTGATTGTATTTCCACAATACTGGAATTGTTTCTTTCCAGCTGCTTGCAATATTTTCTCCTTGACCTGGGAATTCTGGAATTTGGCCACAGTGTTCCTAGGAATTTCTCTTTTTGGATCTCTTTCAGGTGGTGATCGATGGATTCCTTGAATACTTATTTTGCCCTCTGGTTCTAGAATCTCAGGGCAGTTTTCCTTGATAATTTCATGAAAGATGATGTCTAGGCTATTTTTTGATCATGGCTTTCAGGTAGTCCCATAATTTTTGAATTGTCTCTCCTGGATCTATTTTCCAGGTCAGTTGTTTTTCCAATGAGATATTTCACATTATCTTCCATTTTTTCATTCTTTTGGTTTTGTTTGGTGATTTTTTGGTTTCTCAGAAAGTCATTAGCCTCCATCTGTTCCACTCTAATTTGGAAAGAACTATTTTCTTCAGTGTGCTTTTGAACCTCCTTTTCCATTTGGCTAATTCTGCTTTTGAAAGCATTCTTCTCCTCATTGACTTTTTGAGCCTCTTTTGCCAATTGAGTTAGCCTATTTTTTAAGGTGTTATCTTCTTCAGCATTTTTTTGGGTCTCCTTTAGAAAGGTATTGACCTGTTTTTCATGCTTTTCTTGCATCTCTCTCATTTCTCTTCCCAGTTTTTCCTCCACCTGTCTAAGTTGATTTTCAAAATCCTTTTTGAGCTCTTCCATGTCTTGAGCCCATTGGATATCTATTTCGGATGTTTGGGATACCGAAGCCTTGACTTCTATGTCTTTCCCTGATGGTAAGCATTGTTCTTCCTCATCAGAAAGGAAAGGAGGAAATATCTGTTCACCAAGAGAGTAACCTTCTATGGTCTTACTTTTTTCCCCTTTTCTGGGCATTTTCCCAGCCAGTTACTTGACTTCTGAGATTCCTTTCCACACCTACCTAGCCTCCAGATCTGCCTAGCTGGTGCTTGGTGTCTGAGATTCAAATGCTGCTTCCCAGCCTCAGGGCTTTCAGTGGGGCTGGGGGGCAGGGCTGCTATTCAATGAGATTAAGTTCAAGTGCTGAAGTAGGGGCAGGGCCACCTCACAGGGCTCAGTTCCCTCAGGGGCTTTGTGCAGAGACCTTCAACCTTGGATCTCAGCCCCTGCCCGCCCTGGGAGCCCCTGTCCACTGCTGCATCCTCTGCTGCCTCTGCTGCTGCCTCCTGAGAGGACCCAAGTTATGAAGACACCCCACTCCGCTCTTGGCCAGCCAAAAAGAGTTTCTCACAGACCTGAGGTATCTGTGGGCGTAGAGACCTGCTCAGCAGCTGGAGATTTCATCCCTGAAGCCTGCTGGGATGTGCTCCTCTTGGTGCTGAGTGGCCAAGGCAGGGCTGGGCTCTGCTCTGGTCCAGTGCTTGACAGACCTTTGGTGGTGGTTTTTCAGGTCTCTCTGGAACAGAAATCTCCTCCACTCCATTGCTGCTCAGCTTCCACCACTCCAGAATTTGTTGGAAGTTCCTCTTTATAGGTATTTTATGGGCAGTGGGTTCGGAATTAGCATATGTGAATCTTTCTACTCCACCATCTTGGCTCTGCCCCCTTTTTTATCTCATTTTTCATGATTTTCTTGCATCATTCTCCTTTCTCTTCCCAATTTTTCCTCCACCTCTCTTACTTGATTTTCAAAATTCTTTTTGACCTCTTCCATGGCCTGAGCCCATTGCATATTTATTTTTGGATGTTTGGGATACAGAAGTTTTGACTTTTATGTCCTCCCCTGATTGTAAGCATTGTTCTTCCTCATCCAAAAGGGTGGGAGAAAATATCTGTTCACCAAGAAAGTAACCTTCTATAGTCTTATTTTTTTCCATTTTTTGGGCTTTTTCCTTACCAGTTACTTGAGTTTTGAGTCCTTTGTCAAGAGTAGGGTATACTCTGGGGATCTGTAGTTCTCAGTTCCTCCAAGGTGGCACAATCAAGAGAGGGGAGTTACTCCCTGGCCAGGCTTGCAGCTGTGATTCAGATAAGCTGTTTAATTTCCCCAAGGACTTTAAGCTGAGTGCTCCAACAATGGTGACTGGGTGCTGCCTGCCTTGGCCACCATAGCCATGGCCTGCGGCTGCTGTCCTGCTACCACCTGGGGGTAGGGCTGGGGCTAAGGAAGGACCCTGCTCCCTTGTCATGGAGGTAAAAAAAAAAGGCCTCTCACCAACCTTTGAAGATGCCTTTGGAGCCTTTGGTTTGAGGGATGTGAGAACATCCACAGCTGCTGGGGATTCCGCCCCTGAGGCCTGCTCTGGTCCTACTTCTCCCAGTGCCACCCAGCACAGGCTAGACTGCGTTCTGTTCCCTGTCTGGTGAGGCAGACCTTTCCTGTAGGCCTTTCAGGTCACCCTGGGCTGGAAATCTCCTTCATTCTGTGGCTTCTGCTGCTCTTGAATTTGTTGAGAGGCATTCTTTACAGGTGTTGTGTGGGCTGTGGGGGAAGAGTTAGAGTATGTTCATCTTTCTACTCCACCATCTTGGCTCTGTCCTCCAGAAATTTTGTGATACCAGAAGTATCCTAGTAATGAGAAAATTACGGTAAGCTATCTTCCAATTTATAGCCAAAGTTGGATTTTTCAGTGATGTACCAACATTGTTTGGCTATGGGACTTCAATTACCTTCCCTTCAGGTGACCCTTTTTGGTAGTGTTTAGAATTAACCAGGGCCATCCTTGCCACAACCATCAAAAGATTGGTAAGGAAGAAGTAGCTGTACTAAACCTTTTAAAAGAGCTGATACCATTCACCTCTCTTCTCATTCTTCTCTCTCCCCCTCTCTCTGTCTTTTCTCTCTCCTCTGTTACTTCCTTATTTCCTTCTCTCCCTCCTTCCTTTTCTTCCTCCTTCCTCTTGTCCATCTTTTCTTTTTTTCTCTCTGTAAGGTGTCTCATCACTGGGTACTTCATGAAGTTATCTTCCTTTCCTCTTCCAATTTTATATCAACACAAACTTGGTCATTGTTGGCTCAGAGTGAACAATGAACAGCAACTGATGGAACAGTTGGCTGGAAACCATGAGGGTCTTTCCTTCCCAGATTGCTTTTTTTTTAACTAGGTAAAAGAGGCCATTTCCTGCCTTATTTCTTACTTAATCTTAATCTCTAAATGAAGTATTGCCTCAGTCAAACTGAGACTTGTTAAAGACTTTAGCTTAAAAAGGCCATGGTCTCCGACAGCATCCAGGACTATCTGCAGTCATCCTGATCTATATCTTGTAACTGGACCCAGATGGCTCCAGATGAGAAAGTGGGGCTGGAGACTTTGTGCAGCCCTCTCTCAGTTAAAAGCAATTCACTTGCTTGTCATGCCCCACCTCTCTGAAGAATCACCTCCTCTTTAAGAATGAATGATAAACAACAAAAATACAATCATATATACAACACACATGTGTTGTATGAATGCCTCTGAAAGGTCTTAAAACTTGCTCCTCATCACAATTTTATACCTTTTAGCAGGATTAATTTGGTCGTACTTTCACTTTCACCTTAGAACTTCATAAGGAAGAACGTTTATTGGTGTTAAAAATCTTTATTTCTCAGCTTTAATTGATTTCTTTTGTCTATATAGTAAAACCTACCTGAATTCTAATTGACTCATTTCCATGAAAGGGAAAATTTGCTCAACAATGAAATATATCTTTTTTTATATATACTAAATCCTACCAGATATCATTTTAAACAGAAAGTGCTCAAAAATATCTGTTGAATGAATGAAAAAATGAGAAATCAGGGGTATGGAATGCCCCTACTTCCATAAACTGCTTAGAAATCATCACTCAAATTTCATTTGATTGCATATAAATTATAAAGCAGAGAAAATGATGGATACTTCCAATCCCAAATAATGATCCTTTATTCTTAGCTTCAAACAGGAAATCCTCCCATCAAATGTGTACCATCTTATTTGACTTGTGGAGCTGAAAGTCTTGAGTCATTTTTATTGATTAACCTCTGAGGCTGGTTGGATGTCTAAGATGTATCTATCTCAATTATTGAAGAGGGATTAATTTGTTTATTCTGGGGCAGGATCCATTCTCTCCTTTCTAAATTTATTACACTTCTCAGCCTCATCCAAAAGTGGGAGATGAATGGCCCTTGTTTTGTTAACAGGTTACACTAATTTTAGTTTGGATGTATGATAGGGAGTAGGATTGAGAAATTCAGATTTCAACTCATGCCCCAACTTAATGTAAACTATCCAATGTTAGTAAATAAGTGGATAGATAATGGATAGATAGCTAGATGACTAAATAATTTGTTGAGAGATTCTCAATAGCTATTCTACTCCATTTCTAGCTTCTGCTTTTAGGTAGGCCATTTTTTGGGGGGTAGTAAATTAGAGTTTAAGAATTTTCTCAATTTTTTATTAAGACCCCTCTTTAGTCCAAAAAATTCACCATTTCTTTTTTGCTTTTTCCCACTATACTTTCTCCTCAAAAGGTATCCTCCTTTTCTATCCAAGGCTTTATTTTCTCAAGTCTCTTTGGAATTCTCTTCACAAGTTCAATACTTTTGTTTCCATAAAACTTGAGGGAAGGGAGTGATTTGATCTTTGTCTTTATACCTTTACTTCTTAGTACTTCTCAGTACAATATCTGGCACATTGGAACTAGACCAGTGACTTTATTGGTCTAGAAAATAAGGAGACTCCCTCTATCATTGAAGATAAATACTTGCTCAGTAACTTATATTATTAAAATCCTGCTGGTCACAGTTGATTAAATGTTCATTTAATGTTATTTTTAGAATTATTCATGTGCATTTAATGAAACTGAATTGTATTGTCTTTCTACCCACCAGAAAGATGACCATTTAGATGTCCATGTTGAAGGGCACAGAATTATTGGTTTGTTGTAAGCATTTCTGACTCCTGTAGACAGAGGGAAAGGTAAGCAGAGGACAAAGCTCTTGCCTGGTTTAGTGACACTAAGGGAACTAAGCACAAGTAAGAGCAATATATAGAAAAAAAACATTCTTGCTAGTTATTACAATTTCTGCAATCATGTAGAGCTTCAGAGTATCTGCTCAAAGCACTTATTCCTTGAAAAATTCTCCAGAGTTTGTCAGTTGGTCAACATTCATTGAGTGTCCTTTGTATTCTGAAAAAAAAAGACAAATTATTAAATAATAGAAGTAAGGGAACTAAATCAAAATTACATCTTACCATTCTAAATCCAGTTCTGTGAATATCTCATTTGGGCTTGCTTTTCCAAACAAAGGAATCAAGACTTAAGGCAACACTTTAAATTTGAAAGTGTGGTGAGTGTTCACATTATTGAGTATAAGACAATAACTGCCACAGAAAAGGGAAATATTTAATAGGGTGACTCTACATAAACCAATTTGTAAGAAATTGACAAATTCAGTCAGACAACAGATACCTTTGAAAATATTTTGGAATGCCCACTTGCAAACCCATTGATCAAATTCGACCTCTCCCCTACTTCTTTAGTCACTCTCCACACTGGTTTGGTTATGAGGACATAAGGGGACTAAGAAAGGGGAAATGGTGGAAGATTTAAACCCTTTGCTGCCAATGAACCTCTGAACTGAAGAGAGCATGAAACAAAGAAATGCCTTCCATTTGCATTAATAGATGTCTGATCCAACCCCTCCCCACCTTGCAACTAGGCAGGGCCAGCACAGAACAGGAAGAGAGTCCAAAGGTTCCATTTGGAATCACCACTTTTAACAGCCTTCAAGAAGAATATTCTAATATTTCCAGGGCTATTTACACTCTATAGGTGCCTGTTTCAAGTCATTCTAGACTATGTTATAGCATGTCATAAATAACCCCAGTGCATTTATAAATCTGACATTAAAAATGTGTGTCTCAAAATATCTCATGTGTCCCTCAGCCGTGTCAGCATCGAAATAATGTTTGGTATTTGTTTATTTTCCTGGACCACCCCATGAACCTGGGGGAAACATGTTAGGGGAAAAAATATATAGCCACGCCAACTATTCTGGGAGATACACGAGCCCCTCCATGTTTATCAGGTTGAGGGCACTGTATTTTGATGTCAATAAGCAATTTTTCCAGCCCGGTCTCCTGCCCGACCCTTTTAATCCATCAATATATTATTAGAGATAAAGTTGGTGGATGCCTGCTGCAGTTAGAAGATAAATGACATCTCTGAAGTCAGGCATTAAAGAGTAGATTAAGGCCTTGTGACACCGTTTTCAGTGCTCATCTGTGCACTTCTGTTCAACCTATCACACTGAGTGACAAGAAAGAAAAATAATGAACTGGGCCAAGGGAAGAAGAAGAAAAAAAAAAAGCAGAAAAAGAGAGAGATTTTTTTCCCCCTAACACACAAACTACATCAGTTCACACTCGGGATTAAACTGCATTTAAAGAAAGGGGGGAAAAAGAAAGAAAGAAAGGGAAATGGGGGAGTGAGAAGGACAGGAAAGGGATGGCTCTGTAAAGATGAAATAGGAAGAAGAGAAATTAGAAACAAGAATTTCCTTTTTTTTGGGTCCAGGTGGCTTTGCTTTCTTGCTGCCCTCCCCCTACCTTCTCCCACCACAGGACTGACCTAGTTGGTGGGTTTTTTTTTTTAACTTGCTGTAGGTATATTCTGGAATCAACTCAAACCCCTATTTAAGAGTGCTGACATAAATCTTTATTAAGATGCTGTGCTCAGTCCTAAATCTCAGTGAATCATGTTCTTCTAACCATTCCAAAGGATTTCTTTCACCCCACCATCATCTGTCTTAATGGAGCTATTAGACAATTTTTAAAAGTATCTTGATCTCAGTTTCTTCGTCTGTGAAATGAGGGGATTGGACTTGAAATATTTTAAGGTCCACTGCTTCCCTAAGATTCTAAGTTATTGTTTCATAGTGATGCGATTTGAAAACTGCACAAATACAACTGGTGATTTCTCCTAGGAAAAAATGATACTGTATAGGAGCTGGGAAAACAAAAGAATTTCAAGGACCATGAAAAGGTTACCATCTAATGAGAAATTTCTTTGAAGGCTATGGAAAGGTGTTCTAGCACTAGTCACACTATACATAAGTCTCAACCTTTTTCTGCCACAAACTCCATAACCATTAAATGGGGAAAATAACATTTACCTCACCTACTTCATTAAACTCTGTTCTTCCGTAAAGTGATGGTTTTCTCAGAAATTTTGCTTTCTTTGGTTTTAATTCTCATCTTTCCATTTATGATTTACAAATCTGTCCTTTTCCCTGAAAATCCATTCTTCTTTTCCAATGTTCAGCTGGACATACCCACCTGGATAGTATGTCTTCACATCAAACACATCATGTTTAAAGCCACACTCTCCACCTTCCCTCTCAATTGAATTTCCCTCTCTTGAATTGCACCTATCACCATAGTGATGGTCACCCACACTCAAAACCATTTACTTTAGAACCATTTTTAATTATCCCTTTAAATTAAAGGGAAGAACTTCTTGGACTACTAATATAAGAGAGAATATCCATTCCTTCCCTTTCCAACAGCTCATCAGTGTCTCACTCTTGGATTACTGAGATATTTGTCTTCTCCCCTCCAGTCTCTTCCTTATCTCCAATCTGCTTTTTATGTATTGCCTTGTCTTGCTAAAACACACCTGTGATCATATTACTTTCTTCCTCAAAAAACTTTAAGAACACTGAGTTTAGCATCATCAGAAGATTTGGATTCAAGTCCTACCTTTGACGTTAACTAGCTATGTGATTGTGGGTAAACCATTTAACTTTTGTGATCCTCAGCTTTCTCATGTGTAAAATGGTGATCTTACATCTCTTTGGGTACTTGTATAGCAGACCATTGTAGGTCAGGCCCCTCTACATTATGATCTCGTTCTGTCTGTCTCTTTTTGTTGCTCTCTGTTCTGCCTCTCTATTTCTGTCTGTCTCTGTCTCTTTTTTGCCTCTCTTTCTCCCTCTCTGTTTCAGTTTCTTTATCTCTGTCTTGCTCTTGATTCCTATAGTATCCTTCAGTTTTTCAGAACTCCTTAGCTCACTACTCACTTCTCACTCTTCTCTTTTAAATGAGAGGAGAAATAAGTGCCCTTTCACACCAATCCAGCCAAGTGATGAGGCTTTTACTTCTGTCAGCAGACTCCATCTATCTTGCTCATCTCAGAGAGTTGTTTCTAAGAAAACACTGTGAGCCATGAAACACTATATAAATGTGAGTTACCATTAGTCTTCCTCCTCCTGCTTTTGGCCCTCACAATCATCCACTGGAGTCCTCCAATGCCTTACCCAGACGTGAAGGTGACCCTGAGTTGTCAAAATCTATGTCAGAGAATGTAGGTTCTAAATGGTCTTACCTCACTGGAATAGGCCCAAGTACAAAATAGGCAATACTTCTTCAGGCCAAAGACCAGTCTAGTTAAGTGGTGGCTAAAAGTTGAGAAATTTTTTGACCATAACAACTCTCTAAGACTGAGGAGGACTTGAGATTTGTAATTAGAGAAGGAAGTATCCAAACAAGTGAAATCTTGGATCCTTGAAATATAAATGTAATGATGATGAAAACAACATCAACACTGACACGAACCCTGTCACCCACAAAACAAACACCTGATTCCTAGCTAACCTAGTTTTCCAGCCTTATCTTGTATTGCTGCCTTAGTAGAAATGGGTGCTCCAAACAAACTCTTCTACTTGTCATTCCTTAAATATTCCCTGTCACTCCCTGTCTCTGGTCTTTGCTTAGGGAACTCTTCCATCTACAATTCCCTCTTCCCCAAATCTCTGTCTGTCAAAATTCTATCCACCCTTCACATACTTCAAATTCTAACTGTTCAAGTATCTTTCGCTAACTATTACTGACACAAGTGAGTTCCGTACTTCTTGAAAAACTTAATGTAGAATTTTTCTTATAATACATAGTATTATAATTATTTTTAAACTGTTCCTTGAGCACAGAAAAAATTTTAAATACCTTGCTATTCCTATGATATTGAGAATGATACTTTATATGTTATAGGTGTCTTTGGAAGAAAATATTTGTTGACAAAAACCCTTTAATAGTAATAACAGTAGGTAACATATAAAGTGTTTTAATGTTTGCAAAGAGCTGTATGTATATGATCCTAATAATAACAACATGATGGAAATGCAATTACTATTTACATTTTTAACTATGGAATCTGAAGCCAAGTGAAGGTAATTGATTTGCCAGTGTGAGTAATCTAACATGTATTTGATGGCAGCATT
The DNA here is from genome assembly GCA_023548195.1 of Bettongia penicillata ogilbyi. Lineage (NCBI taxonomy): Eukaryota > Metazoa > Chordata > Mammalia > Diprotodontia > Potoroidae > Bettongia > Bettongia penicillata. The sequence goes on from JAJHZJ010000658.1 coordinate 847,100, forward strand.
CAAATTCAGGTCTTCCTGACCTGCATCTTATTAAGTCATCTAATTTCCCCAAAGAATGCATGTTGAAAAATTTAAAATGCTATCCAGGTGCAATACTACATATGCATACTTATCACATTCTGCCTTGTTTTATAGTGGACTACATACCTTATCTCCCCTACTATTTTGTGTACTTGAAGGCAAAGTCTGTATCATATTCATCTTTGAATTTACACCTAGGGCCTATCACTATGCCTTATGTATACCATATACTTAACGAGCTCTTATTAAATGTTATTCAGATCCTAAATGTGAGAATATGACAACATAGACAGTTTGTTACATGACAACATTTAATATTAAGCCCTTGAGGATATTTCTGTAAAAGGCATCTTTAGCAGATCACATTACACAGATAATAAGTTGTGATAGACAGGAGCCAACCAAAGCTAGTTCCTATAACTTCATTATCCCTTATCCCATCATCACTTCCAAGTTGTTTCACCTCATAGAAACTAAATATTTCTATTCTACTTAGATGAATTCTAGAGTATATCTTTTCTTCCCTAGTGTAACTCTTAAATTTGAGAACTCTTTAAATTAAAAAAACTCTTAAAATTAAACTTAAATTTGAGAATGCTTTTACTTTCTTTCTCTATCATTATTTTTTCCTAGCATGTTTCTTTGCTTCAACAAATCCTGTTCTAATGCCTCAACATAGCATGGAAATGACTCTGGGTTGTTGAAGGCAGAGTACAAGTACTAACTTCTACCATGCTGGAAAAGTTTTGAGTATGGCCCCAGGAACAGACCAAGAAATGGAAAATGGACAGTAGAAATGATATTGATTCCAATGATAAGAATTGCATGCAGAATTTGAACCAATGTCAACACTTCAGTGAGACCCCATCTCTCCCTCTCCAAAACAAACAAACAAAAAACATCTTGGTTAGTAAACATTTGACTTATTGCCAAAAAGAGAGATGAATGGCAAAAGCAACACTGGATTATAATATAAACTTGTCACTAAAATCTTAAGAAAAGAGACAGCTAGGTGGTACAGAGAACACAGTACCAACCTTGGAGTCAGGAGTACCTGAGTTCAAATCTGACCTCAGACAATTGACCCTTACTAGCTGTGTGACCCTGGGCAAGTCACTTAACTCCAACTGCTTTGCCAAAAACAGAAGTCCTACAAAGAGTGATGGGTGATTGTAAGCAGTATTGTTTTATAAAACAGAAAGAAATAGTGAATAGTTAAAAATAAAGGTTAAAGTAAACTTAGCAAAATATCCAGCTAAGCAAAGTCATCCCTATGGCACTACTAGATGAAAATGAAATGATGGTGACAAAGAGAAGAAAATATATACCAACTGGACACTGATATAACAGTCTCTAAGGTGTTTAAAGAGATAGAAATGGCACCGAAAAAGAAAAATGGAAAAAGCTGCCAGTTTGGCTCAAATTGATAGAAAGGATATCTGGAATCCAGGAGATAACAATTGTGAGGGCATTAAGGAACTAGGACTTATGGCATCTGGAGGAGGAGAAGACACAAAAGTGTAGAAAAATCTTGAACCTTATTAATATACTTAAAAAAAGCTGTACTTGAGAACTTAGGTAGGTAATCTTCAAGTCTATTTATTCATACACACAAAAAAACTTTATGAGGGTTATCTGTCCACAAATTGAAGACATGTTTGACTTTCAAAAGCAACATTTAACAAAAGGACATGTATTTATCACATCACAATTAGCTGAAAGATACAGGTAACATAAAATCCCATTGAGTTTATTGTGTGTTGATTACAAAAAGATATTTGACTTGATAGAACAAAACACCTCCTCTCTTTTACAAGTTTCTTCCTTCCATATATCTATTCAATATTCCTTGGAATAAAATAATAACAAAAAATAACCCAGAATAGTAACCCAATTATGATAAACATTAGACAAAACATACAACAGGGATCTGTATGCTCACCAAAAATATCTTCCATTGCAATGGAGGGAATCCATTGTAGTAAAGAATCAAATGTGAGGAGGGATTCCCTGCAGACAATTAAGTTCTCTACCTCCTGGTGCTTACAGATAAAATTATGACATTGAAGTCCCCTATAACCATTGAAAGGGATTTGACCTTTCCATACATGCAGGAATGCTCAGAAGTTTGAAGAATGTGTCCTGTACAAATTTTAACACGCACCTGAAAGAACATTGTGTTGAGCTTGTCCAACAATGTATATTTATGGGACAGAATATAGACATAAATAATTAGCAAATTTCTTGGTTGATAAGGAGAAAAGCAGGCTTGGGTTGCTTTGGGAATGGCAAAGTACTTTTGTTGACCCCAAGGTTCCCATAAGAACAGATGTCAATTATTTTCCCTACAAACATTAACCAATGCTGGTGAATGGAAGGGAGACCTAGAGTATGCCCCATCAAAGAATCAAAGGTGAGTATCACACAAAGAGCGATAGAAAGGCACATGGTAAGTGCAAGCAGGCTGCACCATACCATCAAGAAGGAACTCTAAAGGAGAGGAGTAAAAGATGTGAACAAGGAAGATGAACTAGTCATACGATAAAAGTGATGGATGACAGGTGGATGGCCAGAGGATTCCACTGCTGTTCTCATACATGAAACAGTTAAAATGAGGAAGGCCTCAAACAAATTGGGTGGACCCTGAGTAGCAATTTTTTTTAGTACAATATGGATAAGAGTATCCTAGAATGAGCATACATATATGTTTTTTGATCTGTATCATTTCCGAGAATTCTGAATAGATAAGATTACAGATCCATTTAAATATTTGGATATTTGAACCCATCAGTGCTTCACTCCTCACTCCCTTTACCCTAATGCGCCTACATTCTACTCTTTTATTTTATGCCCATCTAAACAGATACTGGAAATAATTGCATGGTTTCACTAGATAAACTTTTCCAACTCACAGAGACATGATGGGTATGGTCAGTCAGTCCATTCCATTGACTATTCACTCAGACACATATGTTTATAAACTTATCTTTGATTCTTCTTTTTTCCTTATCTTTCACATGCAATTAATTGCAAAGTCCTGTCAATTCTGCTTCTCTAGTATTGATAGTATTCATCCCCTCCTTTTAGTTCCGTCTGCCAACATCCTGGTACAACTCCAATTACCAACTTCCTGAACTATTGCAATAACCTCCTAATTGGTCTTCTTGCCTCCTCTAATCCATATTTCACATTACTTTTAGATTAATCTTCCTCACATATGGAACTAATTATATCATTCTCAAAACACTCAATAGTCTTCCATTGTCTTCCAAATAAAATACTAACTCCTTAGTTTACCGTGAAGAGGTTGGAACCATCCCACATTTCCAAACCTTCCAAACAACTCTCTTTCATGTATACTGTCCTCCATCCATATTAAACTAATCAATCCTTAATACATATATATCTTATGCTTTCCCAACTCTATGCTTTTGCTTCTGCTGTCCCTTTTAGCTGCCAAAACTTGGGGTGGGTTGGAGGAAAATTTCTGATGGATCAATGAGATTAGGGATAATCACTGACCTGGAGAATGAAAGGCATGATCTGGATTGGGATACAAGTGAATATAAATGAAAAGCCTGACTGGATTGGAGCTAGAGATTCTTTGGAATACTAAAAATCCAAGGGGATGAATTTGGGTAGAAAGTCAGTAACTTTAAGACAAGCAGGTCAGTACCAGAGAAGGAGATAAAATATAGGGAGTAGTATTAAAATGACTGTTTGATGGGCTCAGTCTATCTTCCCAAGCTGTGTCCTTTGATCTTGTAATGTAATTTCCTCAAACTTTTCTGTTTCAACATACTAACCTATGACCTTAGCAGCAAGAAGGACAAGTCCTCCTTATTCCCATGTAGCAGAGAAAACTATGAAAATGGACACTTCTGCATGGAATTTGTTGAATAGTCCACCTACTATTGACATTCTCTCTATTCAATATTCAACTCAAAAATCTTCACCTTCATAAGGTCTTTCCTACTCTCTATTATGCCTTTCCCCTCTCATTCTGCTTTTAGCCTCACAATGTAATTTTTTTGGAGTAATCAGGAATAAGAGACTTGCCTAGGGTCACATAGCTAGAAAGGTTCTGAGATTAAATTTGAACTCAGATCCTCCTGACTCCAGAACTAAGATGCCAAGACTCTATCCACTCACAAAGTATTTTTTACGAAAAAGTTATGTTAGACATCATTCATATTCTACTCTATATCAAAGTTATATGTGTTATATTCTCTTACTAAACTCTATAATGGCAGAGATAATGTTTTCATATTATCTTTACAGAGTATGCATTTAGCAAGTACATAGTAAGTGGTATTTATTGAATTTAGCTTAATAGAATAGTATGCATTTAATAAATAGTTACAGAAAATAATAGAATGAGATGGAATAGGATGAAATGCAAATTAACAGAATGCAACAGGATACAGTAGAATGGAATGGAATGGAACTGAACTACAGGACATAACAGAATAGAAGAATAGAGTAGATCAAATCTGTATGGTTAGCAACCTCACTGTTTATACATGGATCTATAACTTTGTTATTATATCTTAGTTTTCCTATTTTCAGATTTTTGGCAGAATAAGGTCTATACCTCTTAAGTGGCCCAAAGGCAGAGTTTAAGGAAATCTATAGTATGATTTATTACTTTTCCTTCTCTTCATATTCAATGACCATCTGTATAGGGTTAAGGTAGTGATGACGATGGTAGTCATCATAAAGGGTGCAGATTGGTTGATAGTAACATGCTTAGTCCCTGAAAAGCCTCATGAGACTGTTGACTTTGCTGAGATTTACCATTGCTCAAATCCCAGCTATATCTATGAAAAACCATGGTGTAGCTTCATTGGGTACGTGTTGGTGAAAAGATAATTTCTTTCAGAGTTCGTCTTGATTTTCTGCTTTATGATAGAGAGGAGTTTCTTGCACCTATAACAGCATGAGGCAAATGGGGAAAAGGAGAATAAACAGTATGAATACAAACAAAAAAAATGATGGTAAGAAAATGGATTTCAAGAATGTCAATTCCAAGAGTTTAAGTAACTAACTGAAAAAATTTCCTTTAGAAGCAAATTTTCTTTTTTTCTTTTTAATGCTCTACAATCACTACCATAAAACTTAGATTTTTTTTCCCTTTCCTACTCTCCCCACTCCCCTCCCTCCCCAAGACTGCATGCAATTCTGTATAGGACCTACACATATGTTCCTATTGAATACATTTTCATTATAGTCATGCTGTGCAGAACTAAAATAAATGGTAGAAACCACATAACAAACCAACACATAACACACACACACACATACACACACATGCAAAAAAAAGATCTACTACATTCTGTGATTGAATTCCATAGTTCTTTCTCTGAATGTGGAAGGTATTTTGCCTTAGAAGATCATTAGGAATTTTATTTTATTTTTTTAATGTTCTTGCATTGCTATGAAGATCCAAGTCTACCAGAAAAAATTCTCACACGCTGTGGTTGTTGCAAAATTTTCCTGGTTCTGCTCCTTTCACTCAGCATCAGATCATGTAAGTCCTTCCAGGCCTCTCTGAAGTCTTCTTGTTCATCATTTCTTATGCACAATAGTATTCTCTTTACATTCATGTACCATAATTTATTCACCCATTCCCCAATTGATGGGCATCCCTTTGGTTTCCAGGTGTTGGCCACTACAAAGAGTGTTGCTATAAATGTTTTTGTACATGTGGGACCCTTTTCCACTTTTTTGATCTCTTGGGGATACAGTCCTAGGAGTGATATTGCTGGGTCAAAGGGTATGCACATTTTTGTATCCCTTGGGGCATAGTTCCAAACCGCTCTCCAGAATGGTTGGATGAGCTCACAGCTCCACCAACAATGAACTAATATTCCAACTCTCCCACATTATCCAGCAGTTATCATTTTCCTGTTCTGTCATGTTTGTCAATCTAATTGGTGTGATGTGGTACCTCAGAGTTGTTTTGATTTGCATCTCTCTATTCAAAAGTGATTTAGAGCATTTTTTCATATGATTAGAGATATCTTTAATTTCTTCCTCTGAAAATTGCCTATTCATATCCTTTAACCATTTATCAGTTGAGGAATGACTTGTATTGTACATTTGACTCAGTTCTCTATATTTTCTAGAAATGAGGCCTTTATCCCCGAGATTAGCTATAAAAATCTTTTCCCAATATACTACATCCCTCTGAATTTTGGTTGCATTGGATTTGGTTGTGCAAAAGCTTTTCAGTTTAATGTAATCAAAATTATCCCTCTTGTACTTCATAATGCTTTCTATCTCTTCTTTATTCAAAAATTCTTCCCTTCTCCATAAATCTGATAAATATACTATCCCTTGCTCCTCCAGTTTTTCCATGATATCAATCTTTATACCTAGTTCATATGCCCATTTGGAATTTATTCTTGTGTAGGTTGTCAGACATGGGTCTATGCCTAGTTTCCACCACACTGTTATCCAGTTTTCCCAGTAGTTTTTGTCAAACAGTGAGTTCTTATCCCAGATGCTGGGGTCCTTGGGGTTATCAAACAGGAGATTGCTATATTCATTGCCTACTGTGTCTTGAGTACCTAACCTATCCACTTGTCTACCCTTCTGTTTCTTAGCCAGTACTAAGTGGTTTTCATAATTGCTGCTTTATAATACAATTTGAGATCTGGTAGCACTAGGCCACCTTCCCAAGCATTTCTTTTCATTAGTTCCTTTGATATTCTGGACCTTTTGTTCTTCCAGATGAATTTTGATACTATTTTATCCAGTTCTAGAAGATAATTATCTGATAATTTAATAAATAAATTAATTTAGATAGAATTTTCATTTTTATTATATTGGCTCAGCCTATCCATGAGCAGCTGATGTTTTTCCACTTACTTAGATCTGACTTTATTTGTGCAAAAAGTGTCTTGTAATTGTGTTCATATAGTCCCTGGGTTTGTTTTGGCAGGTAAACTCCTAAATATTTTATAGTGTCTACCCTAGCATTAAATGAGATTCCTCTTTCTATCTCTTGCTCTTGGACTTTCTTATTAATATATAGGAATGCAGAAGATTTGTGTGGGTTTATTTTGTAACCTGCAACTTTGCCAAAGTTGTTTATTATTTCAAGTAATTTTTTGCTTGAATCTCTGGGATTCTCCAAGTATATCATCATATCTTCTGTACTGATACTTTTGTTTCTTCTTTGCCTATTCTTATTCCTTCAATTTCTTTATCTTGTCTAATTGCTACAGCTAACATTTCTAGTACCATATTGAATAATAGTGGTGATAATGGACATCCTTTTTTCACCCCTGATCTTTTTGAAAATGCATCTAGTTTATCTCCACTGCATATAATGCTTGCTGATGGTTTAGGGAGATACTGCTCATTATTTTATGGAAAGTTCCCTTTATTTCTATGTTCTCCAGTGTTTTTAATAGCAATGAGTGTTGTATTTTGTTGAAAGCTTTTTCTGCATCTATTGAGATAATCATGTGGTTTTTGTTAGTTTTGTTGTTGATATGATCGATAATGCTAATAGTTTTCCTAATATTGAACCAGCCCTGCATTCCTGGTATGAATCCTACCTGATCATAATGTATCATTCTTGTGATAAGATGCTGTATTGGTTTGGCTAAAATCTTATTTAAAATTTTTGCATCTATATTCATTAGAGAAATTTGTCTATAATTTTCTTTCTCTGTTTTGTCTCTTTCTGGTTTAGGTATCAAAATCATATTTGTATCATAAAAAGCATTTAGGAGGACTCCTTCCCCAATTTTCAAAAATAGTCTATATAGTATTGGAATTAACTGTTCTTTAAATGTTTGATAGACTTCACTTGTAAATCCATCTGGCCCTGGAGATTTTTTCCCAAGGAGCTCATTGAAGGCTTGTTCAATTTCTTTTTCTGAGATGGAGTTGTTTAAGTATTCAACTTCTTCTGTTAATCTGGGCAATTTGTATTTTTTTAAAATAATCATCCATCTCATTTAGATTGTCAAATTTGTGGGCATAAAGTTGGGCAAAATAATTTCTAATTATTGTTTTAATTTCCTCCTCATTGGAGGTGAGTTCAACCCTTTCATTTTTGATATTAGTAATTTGATTTTCTTCTTTCTTTTTTTAAGTCAAATTGACCAAAGGTTTATCAATTTTATTAGTTTTTTTCATAAAACCAACTATTGGTTTTATTTATTAATTCAATACTTTTCTTAATTTCAATTTTATTAATCTCTCCTTTGGTTTTCAGTATTTCTAATTTGGTATTTACTTGTGGATTTTCAATTTTTTTCTTTTTCTAGCTTTTTCAGCTGCATGCCCAGGTCATCGATCTCTTCTTTAGAAGCAAATTTTCTTCATGGAAATTATACTAGGGAATGCAAGGCAATTTTATCCTAATTCATCTTTTCACTAAATATTCATTGCATTTTTCTATTCTATCTATCTCACTGCTAGGCATTGTGAGAAATTAAAAATATGTAAAGAACTTCCTTTTTTTGGAGAAACTTAGAATTTCAAAATGAGAAAATATATTTTTCAATCATTTTCAGTTTGACAGTTCATGACCCAGTTTGTGATTTTCTTAGCATTCTTAGATAGGTTAAGTACTAGAGTGGTTTGACATTTTCTTCTCCACATCATTTTACAGATGAGAAACTGAGATAAACAGGGTCAAATGACTTATGTGCCCAGGGTCACACAGCTAATAATTACCTGGGGCTGAATTTGAACTCAGGAAGATGAATATTCCTGACTCTAGACCTGGCACTCTAAACCTTATTCTATCTAACTGCTCAGTAAGGCTACCAAGATGTTAGCTGAATGGTTTAAACAATGTGACATTCAGAAGCTTACAAAGGAGAGTTTTACTGAGGGATGAGGATATCAGGATTCCTCTGGAAAGGGATATGAGTGAGGTCTATGAAACTTCTAGAGGAAGTAAGATTTGAACTGGATCTTTAAGGATGCACAGTCACAGCTTACATCCCTGGGGGTTTAACTGCATCTTAACACACTGTGGGTATAGGAATGATTTTCCTTAGCTAATGGACTTTCAGAATTGTGTCTGAAGTCAGAGTCCCATCCTCTGACCTAAGTTGTCTTTTTTATTGTTGAATTGTTTCAGTCATGTCCAAGTCCCAGTTGAGATTTTCTTGACAAAGATATTGGAACAGTTTGCAATTTATTTTTCCAGATCATTTTAAAGATGAGGAAATGGAGGCAAATAGGCTTAAGTGATTTGTTTAGGGTCACATAACTAGTGAGCGTTTGGGGCCAGATTTCAAGAAGAGAAATCTTCCAGGTTCTACACTCTGTCTATTGATCCACCTGGCTTCCTTTAGTCATTTTACAAATGTGTTCACTATTTATCTTTTGCCAGCCACACACATATGAACATGTCTAGTTTTAGTGTCTCTGGAGTTAAAGGATTTGGGTTCAAATTCCAAATTGGTACTTATTTCCTGTGTAACATTGGATAAGTAACTTAATCTCTCTGGGTCTCAGTTTCTTTCCTGTAAAATTAATGGATTGGAAGAGATGACCATTGGGGTCTTTCCAGTTTTAGATCTTAGAATCCTCTAAGTTGAAGCTCAAGACAGCAAGAGAATATCTGGCTGCCTTTGATAAAAGCAAGACATTTAGATCAGATAAATTAAATTCTAGGTTACTGAAACATCTTGCAGATATGTTTGCTGAGTGATATCTGAAAGATTTAGCAAGGGTAAATATTGCCCTGATTTTTTTTTAAAGGAAAGAGAACAGATTCTGTCAACCATAGGCAATGAATACAATTTTGAATCCTGGGGAAATTCTAGAATGAATCTAGATATGGTTGTGGAAAGGGCAGTACTGATTAATGAGCCAATACAACTTCAAGAATAGGTCATATCACATTAATTTCCTTTTTTGAAAAGATTACTAAACTAGTAGGTATGAATGATGCTCTGGACACAAATTTTAGCAAAGCTTTTGATAAATATTATTTTTGTACAGATGACAAAGACATTTGGATTGGAAGGGAATACAATTAGATGACATTGGGCCTGGTTAGACAGACAGACTCCTAGAATGGGTATTTATGGTTCGAAGCAAAAATGGCAGTAGGTTTCCAGGGGAGCAATGAGGCATTTGTGTTTGGTGCTTTGATGTTTAACATTCTTATCAGTTTATTGGATAAAAGTCATAGATATAGTGCTCATTAAATAACCAGATGCCACAAAGCTGAGCTGGAAAGGATAGTTAACACACTGAACAATGAAATTTAGTGCTAGAGTGTTGAACTGAACCTAATAAGATGAGATCCAATAGAAATAAGTGTATGGCCATAACCCAAAGTTTGGGGAGGAAAAGTAATGTGTAAGAAATCTAGAAAAATAGTATGGATAATGATTGTAAAGATTTTTCAATGCCAAACTGAGGATTTTATATTAGATTCTAATATAATAAGGATTTTTTTGTATAGGGAGATGACATGGCCAGATCAATGCTTTATGAAAATCACTTTGGCAGCTGTATGGAAGATGAGTTGGAGTGGAGAGAGTACTGAGGTGGTAAGATCAAGTAGAACATTGAAGCAAAAACCAGATGGCAACTAGATGACTCAATGGATAGGGTGCTGGGCCTGGAGTCAGAAAAGCCTGAGTTCCAATCACTCACTAGCTATGTGGCTCTGGGCAAGTCACTTAACATTGCCTTAATCCACAGGAGAAGGAAATGCTGAACCACTCTAGTCTATGTGCCAAGAAAACTCCATGGAGAGTATTGGTGTGCTATGGTCCATGGAGTTACAAAGAGCTGGACATAACTGAATCACCAAACAGAGGAGAAGTAATGAGGGTCTCAATTGGAAGGGGAGCTGTGTGAATAGGAAGAAGGGGGAATTTGGGATAGATGATGTGGAGATAGAAAAAAAAAATTTGATTTTGTGGAATAGTGAAAAGAGGAAACAAGAATTTACATGCCTACTATGGGCCAGGTATTTGCTAGATGCTTTACAAATATTATCTCATTTGATCCTCACAATAACCCTGGATTGTAGGTGCTGTTATTATCCCCATATCACAGTTGAGAAAACTAAGGAAAACAGAGGATAAGTGACTTGCCTAGGGTCATACAACTACTAAGTGCTTCAGATCATATGTGAATGCAGATCTTCCTGATATGAGGCTCAGTGCTCTAACCACTACACCACCCAACTACCTCTAAAAATTAAAATGTGACACTATGGTTGAGAACTTGAGTGACTGGAAGGATGGTGATACACTTGCCACAACAGAAAAGTTCAGAAAAGGAATGTGCTTAAGGGAAAAGATCCTGAATTCTGCTTAGAACTGCTGAATTTCAGATATTTATGTGACATAAAGTTTGAAATGTCTAACAGCCTGTTGTAGCTTAGGAAAAAGACTAGGGGTAGATATACAGATATATCTAGTGTAGGAGAAACATTAAGTATTTTAAAAGTGTGATAGCATTTCATTCTTATGATATAATGTAATGTGGCCTGACCAAAATGAGGGTGTGGGGTTGGGGTAGGGGTTAGTTAGTGATGAGCTAAATGGTCTCCCCAAGTCTCTAGTTCTATAATCTGGGATTACAAATTTGAAACTTGAAAGATCAAATTTCTTTAGCTGACTTTAAGTAAATTCTGCATTATCTGATATATGAATGATAAATATATATCTTCTGAATAGTATGTATTTTTCTGTTCATAGTTACAAGATAAAATGTATTTTATATTCCATGTTGTTATTGGCTTCTACATAAAAGCCAAAAAATACTTCAATCATCTAAAATGTTAGTCTGAGTAAAGGGAGGGGCATATATCCCTTCTTACCCTTTATATAGTTACTAACTTGTCTTTTTTTGGTACTCTTAACAATTCAAGTCTAGCATAAAATGTAAGCTTGGTATGAAACCTCTGCTTATGGGGCCAACATTCCACCAAATGAGGAGACAATTGTCTTTTTTTTTTTTTAACGTTTCTTTGTAGTTTCTAAAAGCAGAGGCAGATGTGATTTATAGTCGTTACAATGGCAAAGTTAAGATTAATATAGTTACTTACTCTTTTTTTTCATGCAAGCCTCCAACCTCACAACTGAAGGACTTTCTACCAAAGTAGCTTTCAGGTCAGTATAACACCTGTCCTCAACACCCCCAAATCCATACAAATACAATGTGTGCTTCTATTCTCTCCCTTTGGTATAAATAGTTGATAATCAACTGTACTTGCATGAATTTCAGAGAAGAGATACCCTGATATTTTCAAGCAGTTCTTAGTGCATTAAAAAGTAAATTCAATTAAGTGTTAAATGGCCACTTGGCCTTTATTGTCTGGAATGTGGGATATATGGTGAATTTCTGTGTGGCAACACAGAATGAGTTAGAACACATTTGCTATTGATTTCTAGGATCAAATTCTAAAAATAAGAGGAAAGACTTCCCTCTGGAAAGGATTCTTCCCCATACCTTAGTTAGACAGGTGTCTTTAGAATTCAGAAAATAGGTGTGTTTAACTTTGGATGAGCCATGCCTTATTTTCCTTGGTTAAAAGGGAAACAACCATGTCTGAAGGACTGGAAGCCTCAGGAAATGCCTATCCCAATCTCAGCTGCCAGTATCTTCTGGTGCCACCTAGTACAAATCACTCCATTCTTGGCATCTCAGTTCTTTCATCCATGTGATTGAGACTTCACTAGTGCTGACCTCACAGGTAGAAATAATAAGTACCATTCATAATAAAGTATCCTGGAAAGAAATGCAACGTGCATGAACATAGTGTATGTATTTCCATGACACTTTTTGATTATCACACAGTATAGTTAGGAGCTAAATATTGCTTTTGACTCTGCGAGCATTTGATTATCTGTCTGGCTGTCATCCTTTACTATGAAGTGAATGGATATTCACATATATTTTCAACCACTGGCCATTTTCACCTGTAACACTCCATGTTGCTGAAGATTCTGTGGAAGATCTTTCTATGGAAGGTTCTACAACTTTATTTCCAAAATTGAGTTGGGTCATTAAAGACTTTGGAACTTGGAATTTATTGATAAAAATTATTTATTTTTTTAAAAAATTATGCTATTTTTAAACATTCATTCATATAAGATTTTGAATTCCAGATTGTCTTCCCATTTCTCCCATCCCTCCACTACAATATGGTATGCATTCTGATTACCCTTTCCTCCAGTCTGTCCTCCCTTTAATCTCAAACACCCCCATCCCCTTCTCCTTACTTTCTTGTAGGGCAAGATCAATTACCTATATATCTTATTTCCCAGTTGCATATAAAAACAAATTTTTAACATTCATTTTGAAAACTTTGAGTTCCAAATTCACTTCTTTCTTCCTTCAAGCAATTCAATACAGGTTATACATGTGCAGTTATATAAAACACTTCCATAACAGTCATGTTGTGAAAGACTAACTATATTTCCCTCCATCATATCCCACCCCCCACTAACTCTATTTTCAACTTTGACTCTGTCCCTTTTCAAAAGTGTTTGCTTCTGATTGCTTCCTTCCCCAATCTGTCCTCCTTTCTATCATTGCCCCACCCTTATCCCCTTTCCCCTTACCTTCCTGTAGGGTAAGGTACCCAATTGAGTGAATATGTTATTCCCTCCTTGAGCCAAATCTGATGAAAGTAAGGTTCACTCATTCCCTCTCACCTCCCCCACTTCCTCTCCATTGTGAAACCTTTTTCTTGACTCTTCTATATGAGACAATTTACCCCATTCTACTTCTTACTATCTCCTACTCTCCCTTAATTTTAATTTTAGATATCATCTCTTCATATTCAACTCATCCCTGTGCTATCTATCTATCTATCTATCTATCTATCTATCTATCTATCTATCTATCTATCTAATCATCTATGTTTCTAACAAATACCCTAATACTAAGCAAGGTTTCATGAGTTACAAATATTATCTTTCCATGTAGGAATGTAAATAGTTCAACTTCAATAATTCTGTTATGATTTCTCTTTCCTGTTTACCTTTTTATACTTCTCTTGATTTTTGTATCTGAAAGTCAAATTTTCTATTCAACGCTGGTCTTTTCATCAAGAATACTTGAAAGTCCTCTATTTCACTGAAATTCCATTTATTCCCTGGAGTATAATGCTCAGTTTTTCTGGGTAAGTGATTCTTGATTTTAATTCTAGCTCCTCTGACCTCCAGAATATCATATTCCAAACCCTTTGATCCCTTAATGTAGAAACTGCTAGATTCTGTGTTATCCTGATTGTATTTCTACAATACTTGAATTATTTCTTTCTGGCTGTTTGCAATATTTTCTCCTTAAAACTCCTGGGAACTCTGAATTTGTCTACAATATTCTAGGAGTTTTCTTTTTGGGATCTCTTTCAAGAGGTGATTGGTGGATTCTTTCAATTTCTATTTTACCTTCTATTTCTAGGATATGAGGACAGTTTTCCTTGATAATTTCTTGAAAGATGATGTCTAGGTTCTTTTTTTGATCATGGCTTTCGGGTAGTCTAATAGTTTTTAAATTATCTCTCCTGGATCCATTTTCCAGGTCAGTCATTTTTCCAGTTAGATATTTCACATTATCTTCTATTTTTTCAACCTCTTGGTTCTGTTTTATAGTTGCTTGATTTCTCATAAAGTCATTGCCTTCCATTTGTTCCATTCTAATTTTTAAGGAATCATTTTCTTCAGTGAGTTTTTGAACTCCCTTTTTCCATTTGGCCAATCATGCTTTTTAAAGCATTCATCTAATTTGCTTTTTGGACCTCTTTTGCCATTTGAGTTAGTCTCTTTATTAAAGTGTTATTTTCTTCATTATTTTCTTGGATTTCCTTTGGCAAGTGGTTGTCTCGTTTTTCATGATTTTTTTGCATCACTCTCATTTCTCTTCCCAATTTTTCCTCTACTTCTCTTACTTGATTTTCAAAATCCATTTTGAGCTCTTCCATGGCCTGAGACCAATTCATATTTTTCTTAGAGGCTTTGTATTTAGGAGCTTTGACTTTGCTGTCTTCTGATTGTATATTTTGCTCTTCTTTGTCGCCAAAGTAAGATTCGATAATCTGACTTTTTTTCCCTCTGTTTGCTCATCTTCCCATCCAAATACTTGACTTTCTAACTCTTTGTCAAGGTAGGACTCTGCTTCCAGTGGGGATAGGGTGGGTGTGGGTATACTGTCCCAGGTTTCAGGGGATCAGCTCCCAGGTATCAGCCATTCCATCCCACACTGTCTATGGGCCCAGAACTCTAGAAGTTGCTACTGCTGCCACTGCTGGTGCTGATACCTCCTCCTCTGCCCTGGGGCAGGGGCCGAGTCCCAATCTGACCACACCCTTCCCCTACTTAGGTCCAGGAGAGTTTTCCCACTCTTTTCCCAATGCCCTTCTATGCTGCCTTTGGCTGTTGTGAGTTGACAAATATGGGAACTTCCACAGCTCCCAGTTATTCAGTCCCCTGAGGCCTGCTCTGGCCCTATCTGTACTGGTGTGGCCCACATGAGACTGTGCTCTGCTTCATTCTCAGCCCAGTGCAGCAGAAGCTTTCTGTAGACCTTCCAGGTTGTCCTGGGTTGAAGATTTGCCTCACTCTGTTACTTTGTGGGTTGTGTAGCTCTAGGATTTGTTTAGAGTCATTTTTTACAAGTATTTGTAATGGTTTGGGGGAAGAGCTCAAGCAGGTTCCTGCTTTTAGTCTGCCATCTTGACTCAGCCCCTGATAAAAATTCTTAAACCAGTAGTTAAAGGCATAAGAAATTTCCCTGGAATAAAGATATCTATGAAGGCAAAGGGGAGAAGAGATTTGGAAGTTTTGAAATATGCAACAATTATTTTTGATAGAGATATAATTTCATATTTTATACTTTTGATGATAAATTTCTCTAGCATCAGAATTTTCTTATGGAACCTCTTTTCATATGTGTTATAGAAAACAGGTATTCCATAGAACACAATTTAGGAAATATTGTTTAATCATGTTTAAATACTATGGAATTAGACAGAAGGAGCAAGTGAGGTTAAATGAGAAAGAGATAGCAAGAAAGAAAGAAAGATAGGTAGATAGAGAGGAGAGACAGAGAGAGTGAAAATGAATTATCAGAAAGAGAGAAAAAAGAGAGAAAAGAGAGGAGAGGAGAGGAGAGAGAGAAAGAGAGACAGACAGACAGAGACAGAAAGAGACAGAGACAGAGACAGAGACAGACAGAGAAAGAGAGAGACAGAGAGAGAGAGAGAGATCTGACTTCAAGTACTGCCTCTGATTTATATTAGCTGTGTGAGCCTGGGCAAGTCACTTTAACCCCAAGATAACCAAGACCTTAAATTATCAGCAGTGAATATTTTCATGCTGTCAAAATCATAGGTCCAGAATTTTAGAAATCATTATTAGTGTTTTTGTGACAGTTGTATTGCTATCATTGAAGCCCCATTTGTTGTTGACATAGATTTACATAGGCAACTGTGAATCTTCATCTCAACACAGCTTCTTTGTCATCATAGGGAAAAAGGTTGAAACTGAGATTTCACTGGCATAGGAAACTCTCACTCTATCCAAAACTCATATTCTTAGAGAGCAGCCCAGAACATGGAACTTGCAAGTTAAGCCTTCCTGGTTTGGAGGCTAGTTCTTTATCTATTATACCAGCAGTTCTCCAATTTTTTTGCATGTGTCTCAGGACCCTTTTGCACTCCTAAAAATTACTGAAGATCTCCCAAAGAGCTTTTGTTTATGTGGGTTATATCTATTAATATTTACTGTATTAGAAATTAAAATATTTTAGCTTTATTATGAGAATAGCTTTGACCTCATGGACCCCTTGAGTGTTAGAGACTCCAATGGATCCCTGGACCAACCTTTGAGAAGCACTAGGTTACAGGATGTTACCTCTCGTGTTGCCATAGAACACTGAAATGGCAGAAAACTGCTTAGAAAAGCCACTAGTATCCTGTTAGATATGTACTCTGTTCTCCATTTCCCTGGTCCATGTGTGTGGAAATCACAGTGCCAGGTCTGAGGATTCCATTCTTTTATAGATCCTACCTTTAATCTCATGTGTAGATAGGAGACAGAAAGTAAAAGAAGCCTCTTACTAACTAGGCATTTGGATTTACCTAGGAGACAGGGAGTCTCCATCTCACTCCAGCCACTACATCATCACTGTCTTCTCTTTTTGAAGTTTTTTTCATATCTTTTTCAAAAAGATTACTTTGTCACAATTATTCAGGAAAGGGTTTTTGCGCCTGTAGGAAATATTAATAGACTATTATGAGGTCCTACAACTAATTTTTCCACACATATCATCTGTCTTTGCATGGTTATTAAACTTCAACAATATTTCATGCAATGCTTCCCTGCTAAATTAATTTGGTTCCTTCTTCTCTTGCTTCTCCTTTTCTGTCCACAAGCTTTAAAATTAAATTGAATCTTCATAATTATAGCTTTTTGTTGTTCTTCCTCGTATTTTTTTTCTTTTTTGAATTTCCCTATCAAAGGAGCAATAAAGACATAAAGGAGCAAAACTGGGAGTCAAAAAGAGCAAATGGTTTGGGGCTTGATGGGCCTTGGGTTGGGTATCTTTACCTTAGGGAGAGAGACGGTGAAGAAATGGGGACCTGGAGTATATAGAAATTGCTTCTGCTTTTCTTCTAGCACCGAAAATAATTGAGGCTTGTTCTCTGAATAATGAAATTTCCAGGGCTACTAGGAGGTTCACATTGATATCAAGTGATTCTTTTAACCCTTTAAAAATATAAATAATGATTTTTGGTGAAAACGGGTTTGTGTATGTGTGTATACATGCATACACACATACACATTTATATGTATATAGTTGCACATCAAATAGATATGGCTTCATTTTATCTTTTCAAAGTGTTACGTAATTAATTTACTAGAAGCTTCCTTTTTATGGCTAGTTAGGGCTGTTCCTTTAATTGTATATGTGGAAAAAAGAATTCATAGAGAAAACAAAAAAGTAAAATATTTTAATTTCAGAGTCTGATCCTTATAAATTTGTGATAAATTAGATTTGGATCATATAAAGGAGATATACTTGAGCAAATACATTTATTAAAACACTCTTCAGGTACCATGGCAGTGACCATTTCTAAGTTCACAATATACTCCTCAGAAATTAGGCATTGAATCCCAGAATATTAGCTTTCAAGACCTAAAAAATGTCCAAATCCCTAATTTTGCAAAATGATCAAACCTAGGTCTGGAGGGGATAAGTTACTTCTCTAAGGCCAAATATCTAGTTCTAGTTTAATAATAAATGTAGGATTAGATCATCTCTATTCTGATTCCAGTACGCTTAAATTACAATTTGTCATCCTTTAATTTGGCAACAAGCACTTCCTTCAAAATATTCTAGTACTCAGACATTTTATTAATTCAGACTGACTTTGCACTTCATTTATTTTGAGTCAGTGAAGTTTTATTCTACTTGTAAATATTTAGTGTAAATCAATAAGAGATGAGATTAGGGTGGGGATGTCCTAGAACTTTTCTGAATGGATAGATTTCGAATGTTGATCTCTATAGATCAGCCCTTGTAATGCTTTATTTCTAAGAGGTTTTAGCAAAATCTCTTCTTCACCAAGAAATATGCTTTTGAGAGGCTCCTAAGATTGAATGTAATCTGCATAAATCCAAGGACTGTGACTCTGGGCCCTGGTCCCATCTGTGAGGGCTCCTTAAAACTGTATCCAACACCACTAAAAAGTTAAGATGTCTATAATTGCCTCCGTTTAGCATATTGAATAATAGGGGACCCAAGGGGAAGGGGATAAGCTTTATATAGCACCTACTATGTTCTGGTGAATACTATATGCAGTTATCAGGCAGTTATTCCCATTTTGTAGTTGAGAAAATTGATGTTAAGTGACTTACTAAAGGTCACACAGATAGTAAGTATGTAAGATCAGATTTGAATTCGGGTCTTCCTAACTCCAAGCCACCTAACTACCTCTAAAGAACACCTCAAAGAAGGTCAATCATTTACCTAAGCTCCTTCATAGTGTGTGAAGGTATGACTGGAGCCTAAGACTTTCTCTATACAAACATAATAACTATTAGAAAGTATATTAATTACTACATAGTTTGTTTGATTAATTGTTCATTAAGGAAAGAAAAAATGATGGATCAACCATGAGATAATGCTCTTTGCAAACTATCAAGTGCAAAGTTCAATATCAGTAAAAGAATAATAGGCAAAGTTTCTTTCTTTAAAAATTTATTATTTATTTATTTTAAAACATTCTTTTCTTTTAAAATTTTGAGTTCCAGATTCTCTCCCTTCCTCCTAACCCTCCCCAATGAACTGAGAAGGCAAGTAATACAATATCAATTACACATGTGAAATTATGCAAAACATATATCCATTTTAGCCACATTACAAAACAAAGCAAAGAAAATAAAGTGAGGATGTTATATTTTAATTTGTACTCAATGTTCATCAGTTCTCTCTCTGAGAGTGGATAATATTTTTTCATCATGGGTTCTTTGGAAATTTCTTGGATCATTATATTGATCAGGATAGCCAAATCTTTCACAGTTGATCATCATTACAACATTGCTCTTACTGAAAACAATGATCTGGTTCTTCTCACTGAACTTTGCATCAGTTCATAAAGTCTTGCCATGTTTTTATGAACTACGCCCTCCCTTGTCATTCCTTACAGCACTAGAGTTTCATCACAATCATATATCATTTTGATGTTCTCTAATTCATGGGTACCCATTCAATTTCCAAATATTTGTTGCTACAAAAAGAACTTCCATAAATAATTTTGTACATATTGATCACTTTGGGTTATAGACTTAGCAGTGGTATTACTGGATCAATTTGATAGCCATTTGGGCATGCCTCCAAATTGTTCTCTACAATATTCTCTATCAATAGTACATTAATGTACCCATTTTCCTATAGCCTCTCTAGCAATGGTCATTTCTGATAGGTGAGATGTTGTACCTCACTGTTGTTTTATTTTGCCTTTCTCTAATCAATAATGATTTAGAGCACTTTTTCATATGACTATAGATAGATACTTCTGAAAACTGACTGTTCATATTCCTTGACAATTTATTGATTGGGGAACAGCTCTCATTTTTGTAAATTTTACTCAGCTCTCTACATATTTGAGAGATTAGGCCTTTATCAGAGAAATTTTCTGTAAAATATTTTTATATTATTTCATTGTCTATGATACTTTTCATCAAAATGTAGTTTCCTTGATTATCTCTTTTAATGATACCGATTTTTGCTTTTGCAAACATTTTTGTAGTCTGTGTAGACTGTTTCTAACTGCCCCGACATTGTTAAAATTTTAGGAATTACACGTGTCATCTTCCCATATAGGAATGTAAATAGTTTAACCTTAATAACTCTCTTACATTTTCTCTTTCATGTTTACCTTTGTACTTTCTTGAGTCTTATTTTTGAATGTCAAGTTTTCTATTCAACTCTGATCATTTTATTAATCGGGAATACTTGAAAGTCTTTTCCCCCTGAACGATTATACTTAGTTTTGCTGAGTAGGTTAATCTTGTAATCCAAACTCCTTTGCCTTCCACAGTATCATTTTCCAAGCCCTCCTTTGCTTTAGTGTGGAAGCTGCTAAATATTTTGTGATACGGACTGTGGTTTCATGATATTTGAGTTTTTTTGGATGCTTGTAGTATTTTCTCCTTAATGTGGGAGGTCTTGGCTACAATATTCCTGGGAGTTTATATTTTGGGATCTCTTTAAGGAGGTGATTGGCAGATTCTTTCTATTTTTATTTTACTCCCTGGATCTAAAATAACAGGGTATTCTTCTCTTATAATTTCTTGAAATATGATGTCTAGGCTCTTTGTTTCATCATGGCTTTCAGGTAGTCCAATAATTCTTAAATTGTCTCTCCTTGATCTCTTTTCCAGATCAGTTGTTTTTTTGATGATCTAGTTCAGATTTTTCATTCTTTTCACTGTGTTTTATTGTTGCTTAAAGTCTCATGGAGTCATTAGCTTCCACTTGCCCAATTCTAATTTTTAAGAAATTATTTTCTTTAGTTAATTTTTCTGCCTCTTTTTACCATTAGACCACTTCTGTTTTTTTAAATGTATTATTTTCCTCAATAATTTTGTGCCTGTTTTACCAAGTTTTACTTTCTCTTTTCACAAATTTCTTGCATCACTCTCACTTCTTTTCCCAATTTTCACTCTACAACTCATTTTTTTTAAATCTTCAAGGAATTCTTGCTGGTGTTGAGTACAATTAGCACTTTTTGTTTTTGTTATTGAGGCTTTGCTTGTAGTTATTTTTATATTGTTGTCTTCTTCTAAGTCTGGGTCTTGGTCTTCCCAGCCACCATAGTAGCTTTTTTGTTCTTTGTTTTGCTGTTTGTTCATTTTTCCAGTCTATTTCTTGACTTTGAACTTTGTGCTAAAGGTAGGCTTAAAGGCAAGTTTCAGGCTTTTTTGTGCTGCAGGTTTTCAGTGCTTCCAAGGTGATATGATCCTGGGAAAGGTATGGCTACTGTTTTTCCAGTCTATGCTCTGGTCTTTTTTCCAGGAAGGGCCCCTGCTCTACTGAGGACACAATTATTAGTGGTCCTCTTGGCCCTGAAACTTTGACCAGGTCTGCTGCTCCCTTATGATTGATCACAAACACTTTTCTCTTCCCTGGAACTGTAACCCAGAACTACTTGTGGGCAGAGAATTGCCAATCAGCTCTGGATGTACCCAGTGCCAGCAGAGGGTGCCCTATAATCTCTTTCTGATCAGTTGTCCAACCACCTGATGGTCTCTGAACTGAGAGATCCTAAAACTGCTGCTGCTGCTGCTACTATTGTGGCCGCTTCCAAGGCCTCCTGCTGATGCTCTTCGTATGTTCCAGGTCTGTGTCCACTTCACTGTTACAGATCACTCCTGTGGACCTCCTAAGTTGTTTTGGACTGGACAAATGTCTCCTTTTGATTTTCTGTTGGCTTCAGCACTCCAAAATTTGAATTGAGGTAGTACTTTAAAGTTGTTTGAAAGAGAAAGTTGGAAGATTTCAGCTGGGTCCCAGCCTGTACCCTGCCATCTTGACACTGTTCATCATTGTAGGTGGTCTTAATGACCACACCTAATGAATAACAATCTTTATGAAATCAAATTGATGGATACAGTGTAGTATAGTGGGAAAAGAGCTCTCAAGTCAGAGGATCTAAGTTTGATTTTTTTCCCTCTGATTCTTATTACCTGCCTGACTTGTACAAGTCATAACTTCTCTGAATCCCAGCTTCCTTTTCTATAAACCAAGGGGATTGGTTTAGATGACCTCTGAGTTGTCCTCTAACTCTGAGATCTTGTGTGTAGATAAGAAACTAGGATCTCTATCAGAGGGAATTGGCAGTTTATCATGATTCAAGTCCTTTAGCTAAAGGGATGAATTTCCCTTTGGATGGATCCCTTAGCTAAAGGGATGAAGTCATAGATATATGTGGATATTTCTGAAGGTATGGGGAGGTGAAGAGAGTTCAGAACTCACAGTACATAGCTACTCAACTATTCACACAGGGTCACTAGAATTCATACTTTAAGAATAGTGCTAATCAACTAAAGTGGAAATTTCAATTGAATCCAGTTTAAACATCCTTCAAGTCTTGCTGTGCACAATGCACAGTATTGGAGAGGGACAGGAAATTTAGATTCTTGCTTACAATCCCAGGGCTACAAGTGTCTGATCCAATCCAGGGATTTTGATTGTTTAAGAATGAACCTATTCCTGCTTCTCTTGGACTAAAGCAATTGCACCATTTTCCAAACTTGCTTAAGAGATGGTCAAGACAGCTTTGATTTATGTGAGAAATATATAACTTCAAACTGAATTACAATGTTTTGTATGTGGCTACATTTTTTAAGACACTCAACTTCTTTGTTCCAACTGATCAGCCCCCCAAAACAAATGGGAAGACAGCTTTTGGCAAAGCATCCAACTTAATCTTCTCTCTGTTCTCAAAAATTGGATTCAGAAGTGAATGGGGTGGAGGTGGGGAGGAAAGGAGGGTGTTAAAGCCAATTGTAACTGTGAAGTATTGTATAGAAACAAGTTATCATCATTTTTATTTTAAAAAGAGAGAGAAAAGACCAGGTCAAAATCAAATAATCTTTTATTTCCAGACTGAGATCCTGCCACCCAACTTGTGCAGTTTTGTTAGGAACAACTCTGCTCAATTTAATAATGCAATATCTCAGTCTCATCATCAAGTTACTATAATGATGATGCTTTAGATATATACAATAAGATGGAGATGAAAGATAAGTAAAACACTGACTGAATGGTAAAAAAAAAATGAAACTTTCCATACTTTTGGAGAGTTGCCCCCCAGCTAACACAGAGTTTGACTTGTTTTAGAAATCAGGTTATAAGTAATTAGAAAATGATTTGCTGGAAGATGCTGAAAAAATTTCCCATGACTCAGTCAGTATACTGCATAAAGTCTGTTTGTCCAATGACAATAGCATTTTATTTTTACTGTTACTGCAGTCAGAAGTGGCTTTGCCAAAATTATAATTTTGAACTTTGTTTCCTCAAAGGGAAGTGGAGGGCTTGATGACGGCTATATTTTGACAACAAATTTAATACTGAAAAGAACAATACCTTATATATGGCACCCCCCAGGAAGGAAAAATTATTTTGCATTATATTTTACAAATATTTAAGGGGAGTTGTGTTAGTTCAGTGGAGTAACTCATTAATGATAAGAATGGCCAGAAACAAACTTATTGTACATTACTTCTTTTTGCAAATTACATATTTCAGCAAATTTACCTGCTTTCTATTTTTAGTCATCTTCTACCACTGTGAGTTTTTACAAATTGTCCCCCATACCTGGAATGTACTGCTTCTTTCCTTTTACCTCTTGAAATTTATAGCTCCTTTCATGGCTTAGCTCAGATGCCACATCCTCCATCAGACATTTCCTGGTCTTCCAGCTCTAAATCTATCATTCTAAGATCCTGTTAACACCCCCCCAAGTGGTTAATGAGCTCCACTCCATACAATTAATTTTATTTACATATATCTATTATATATTGTATCCCCTCCTCAGTAGAATGTAGGAGTTATTTCTGTTTTTGTATACCAAGAGGAGCTGTGGGGAAACAGGCATGCTTGTGCACTGCTGGTGAAGTTTCAAATTGTCCAGTAAAGCTAGAAAGCTATTTGGAATGATGACCCCAAAGTAATTAAGCTTTGCATACCATTTGACTCAGAGACATCATTTCTAGTTCTGCACCCCTAAAGAGATTAAAATAAGAGGAAGAGAA
Source organism: Bettongia penicillata ogilbyi (assembly GCA_023548195.1). Lineage (NCBI taxonomy): Eukaryota > Metazoa > Chordata > Mammalia > Diprotodontia > Potoroidae > Bettongia > Bettongia penicillata. The sequence goes on from JAJHZJ010000658.1 coordinate 871,390, forward strand.
ATCATGTATACAAAATTATATATAGAAGCTCCTTTGATTACAGCCAAGAACTGGAAATCAAGAAGGACTGCAGATTGCAGAACTGTGGAATGATTGAACAAATTATAGGGTATACATGTAATAATATTATCATGCTGAAAGAAATTACGAAAGTGGATGTTTTGGAGAAACTTGGTAAGACTTCTATGAACTGATACAGAGAAAAGTGAGTAAAATCAGAAGAACAATTTACACAGTAACAACAATATTATAAAGACAACCAACTTTGAAAGACTTATGAACTCTGATCAATGCAATGACCAACTCAGATTTGAGAAGACTGATAATGAATCATATTACTCAACTCCTGACAAACAGGTGAAAGGCACACATTTTTGACATAGCCAACGCAGGACTTTGATTTACTTGATTTTTGCATAATTGTCTCAAAGGTTCTGTTTTTTATATTTTAGTTTTCCAAGTTGTCTGGGAAGGAGGGAAAGCTAGTGATAGGGTAACCTCCTTTTCCAAAAAGAGAGAAAAAGAAAAAGAAGAATGAAAAAATAACTGAATATTTTTTAATTGAAAAAGAGGAGCAAAGAAATTCACCAAGAATCACAGATCATCAGGTAGTTTGAGTAAAATGATGTATTTATTATATACTTAATAAAAAAGCAAGATATCCTAATACTGTTTCAATTTCATGTACACTCTCCTTTTTCTGTTCTGCTACTTATATGGAAATACTCATTTGCTACTTGTTAAAAATAAGCTATATATGTAGTTTATAATGGAGCTGAAGAATTGGAAGCCATAATCATAAACTCCAAATTAAGCTTCAGAGAAGGAGCCTATTTTCCTCCCTGAGAATAACCAATCAGGAGACTCTTAAAGAACTGATTAGTTGAAAACAAACAAATATACTTTAAAAGATCCCAAGCTTCTAAACCTACCCATTTTGGACATAACATTTCCTTGAGTATTCTGCTCTGTGCCATAGTCAGGCCAAAGAAGGAGTTGTAAGAAACTGAGGTGAAGAAAATGTGCTCCCCATCTCTACTTCATAGACTCCATCTCTACAAGTCTTAGCTCAAATATTACCTTCTACATCAAGTTTTTCCTGACCTGTCTTAACTTCTAATATCTTCCTTCCCAAACTGTCTTATATTTTACTACTTGTAATTTTTTGTATGTATCCTCTTTATATTTATTCTCTCTCTCTCTCTCTCTCTCTATATATATATATATATAATATTATATATATATATATATATATATATATATATATATATATATAAAATCTCTTTTGAGAAATATAACTCCTTGAGCTTGCAAGAGCAGGAATCGTTTAATTCTTTACATTTGTATACCCATAACATGGTGACTAGAACATACTAAATATTAATAAATGTTGGTTGTTTAGATGATTAATTGAAACAGATTTTGGACATTCAGGTTCATTTGGGGGGGGGGGGGAATTCTAAGAATATCATACATGCCCATAGAGAGAAATATAAAATACTTTCAAACTCACACATAAATTATTTCTAGATATTTCTTTTTGGTTTTAAAAATGCTTCTCATCCTGTTCTCCTCCTTTTAGATAGACCCTCTAGTACAAATTGCATAGTATTTTTTCATGGTTAAAAATTATTTCATGTAGGTCAAAGATGGAAATAAAGGTCCCAATACATACCAAAATATTTATAGCAGCAGTCTTTGTAGTAGAAAGGAACTGGAAACAAAGTGAGTGCCCATCAATTGGGAAATGGCTAAACAAATTGTGGTATATGAATGTAATGGAATATTACTGCACTGTAAGAAATGATGAATATGAATGAAGCTTCCTTTGTGTCACAGGAAAGCTTAATATAGGCTCAGATTTTTTTCTTTTTAAAGTCCAGAGCAATTGGTCTCATGGGTCACTTTTGTCCTCTCCCCCCAGTTATTTCTGAGAGCTAGTTACACTGAATATTCATGGAATTCAGTAAGCTTGGAGCCTCTAGTTGAGGGAAGAGATCTTTTCCTTTTCCCTAGCCACTGGGCAAAGACTAGCTCTGCACTCCATAGTAATACTCTGAAAAAAGCTCCACTAGCCACTGCCCCTTTCTTATTTTTCTACTCTATAGCAAAAAAAAAAAGTTAGTCACTCTTTTCTGGAGACAAAATCCATTATAAAAGTATGTCAAATAAACAAGATGTAAAAGAAATCAAAATGCCCCCAAAAGAAGAAGTGAAGCCTTTACGTTAAGACATTGGAGAAGAGGAAATGGAGAGTGGGTAAATTCACCAAGTCTCAGTGCATCTGAAGCATGCACATTCAGGAGAACAGCAACCTCTTTCTCAGCAGAACACTCTTTAAAAGGGATCGTTGAGTGAAATAAAGCTCAAACTGCTTGCAATTATACTCAACATGAGATAATAGGGCACCTCTCTTGCAATCAGCTCCCATCTTATTTTTGCTGTGCAGGCCATTTCATAAAATTTTCATTTCTTTTTTAAACCACCAAGAAATAGCAAGTCATAGTTCCATATTGTCCTCAAATCTCATAGGGTCTTTTGTGCTAAGTGTTGGATCATTTCCTTTGTTTTACAGTAGTTATTTATAGATTTGTGGATTCATTTATTAGATCTGGAAACCACATTTTTGTCTACCATCAGTGTTTTCCATATTGATTTACCTACTTATGTTCAAGGTCTTCAAGATTTCTTCTTCCCAAAATCTTTGGCAATTTTAGCTCTTCCTCCACTCTTATTTTCCCCTCTTGTTCACTTTCTGAATCTGATTCCATGTCCTTAATTTTAAGGTGATTCCCTGAAGGACCAAATCTCAAGGTGTCTCAGCCTTCTTCCATGATGTGCAATTCATGGTGGAAAGAACTGGCTCCAGCTGGTTCCTCAGTATTTCTGCTCAGCCTTAGTGGAGTGCCACTTTTTCTCTGGAGCCCCACTGAGTCCCAGCCTGGTGTTCTGTCCCCTCTTTTTTCCTGAGATCTTTGGTCTGGCATTAGCACTATGAAGTTGATTTTTATAGTCTGGGTCACTGAAGCTTCAGGAGGATGAGAATGGGATGTTGTATTGAGCTCTCTCTAACCCAGATGTATGTCCTTCCCCATTTCTTTTGTTCCTGGCTCCCCTGCAGAGATTTTTGTTTTTGCAGTACAGAATATTGCCCACCGCTAGACATTGAGAGTATAGCCCCAGCAAGGTTCTGTAGTCTGGAGCATTGAAGAGGCAGGCTGGCTAATTGACCTAGCCTGATGACACTTCCAAAACTTGGAGTCAGATTCTCTGTGGCACTGGAAAGAGAGAGGGAAAATTAAGATTTGGGCTTGGGTTTCCTTGTCATCCTGTGTGGGTTGACTAGTGTACTCTTGCTACTGATAGTGTGGGGTATGGTGTTAAGGGGCTGAGTGAGCTCAGTGTAGAGGTCAATTCATGGGTTTTGTTTTGTTATGAAGGTTGTCTCTCACATATAGTATGGAGGTGTTGTACATTTCTAAGGGAGCCAGAATAGATATCTCTAGTCTCTTCTACCCCTACTCCCAATCAAAGATGGTTTAGCCACTCTCTTTCCAGAGAGGGGGGGTATAGGACTAGACATATCTATCCACTCCTTTAAATATTATTATTCTAAGGGATACAATTTTCAGGTTCAATCTAACTTATGATCACTGTTTCATTAATGAGGGAAGCAGGAAGACATCAAACTTTATATCCAAGGCTTGTCCCCTTTCTCAACAGATGCCATTTCTAAAATGAGCATACAGAGTAGGTAACCCAAGAGACTCATTTATTCAAATTAATAATAAAATAGAATTCAGAGAAAGTACACACAGAAGAATCTATAGTAGAAAATACAGAGTGAAGCACCTCTTCTGCTGAGAGTGAGGTAACTTAATGAGAGAGAGAGAGAAAGAGAGAGAGAGAGAGAGAGAGAGAGAGAGAGAGAGAGAGAGAGAGAGAGAGAGAGAAGCACCTAAAATGACTGCAGAGCCAGAGCAACCACGAAAACTCTCCAAGAGACCAAGCTCTCCTCTCTCCTACTCTTCCCACTCTATCTTACCCTTCATACTGACAAAGAGCATAAATCTCCAACCAATAAGGAGAAAGTCCTATATCAATGCGCTTTGAGACTGAGATTAAAATTGATAATCTTCTTAAAGTTCCTTTATCTTTGTGAATATTTTCCATTTTGGGAAGGTTTCAAAAGTTGAAAGTTTCAAGCTAAATGTCTAGTCCTCCATCTTGTTTGACTACAGTCATGCAAATGTAAATGACAACAATAAAAATGAAATTGAATATTGAGTAATTATAATGATCAAACTTGGTCTTGAAAAGAAGACGAAAAAATATACCTCTCCCTCCTTTGCAGAGGTGGGGAATTATGGACATGGAGTGTCGCATGTATTTTATCAAAGTCAGTTAAAAATTTAGTAGTTTTTTAACTCCTTTTTTCTTTCTTTTTCAAATTTTGATTATAAGGGATGACTCCTGGTGGGGCAGGAGGGGAGGAACATATTTGGAAATGTAGTGGCTATAAAACCAAAAACATTTATATATTTTAAAAATGAGATAAAACCACACCTCTCCTCCTCCTCCTTCTCCTCCTCCTCCTCCTCCTCCTCTACCTCCTCCTCCTCCCTTGAGTTCATGTCTACATTTGAGGTTTAGGGAGAGGGAGTAATTGGAGGATGGAAATTAAAAATATGAAAGAAATAGAGTGCTCTGCTAGTTAGTGCAACAAAGGAGAGAGTCTTTCAGTGTTTAAAGAAATAAGCATGTTTGCAATTATGTCTGGTGGTCAGAGCCATATAACAGATTTTTTGTGGGGCAGGACACACTTTAAAACTCCTTTAGAGTTTTAAATTAATATTGATCACTTTTGGAGACCATGTGGTATATCCTATTTGAGCTTCCAAGAGTTACCCACTGGTCCAAGTCACAGATTCAAGACACACCATACTTGTAGTATTGTAAGAATAGTAATGATTTAATTCAGTTGGACAAGGGTTGTAGCTCATGGGACAAACTGGGAGTAGGCAGTAGATTAGATTGCAGCAACTTATTTCTAGCTTTGACTTCATCAAATCTCTTAGAAGGATAGCTCATTTAGACTTGGCAGTTCTCAGTTTTTTAGGGCACCATCTTTAGGGCACCAGATGTAGTGAAATACTTTATTTCTCTGTTAATCTTTGTTGGAGTCTGTTTAAATGTGTTTTTTAAAATCATGCTCTGGTATAAACTCAGATTTTTTTTTTTACAACTTTAAGTTCTTTCGGGAGGCAATCTATATGAGAAAGCATATTGTATCATTCCGTGAGTTAGCCTGGTTGCTGTGGCAATGATTGAATGTAAATTTCATTTCACACTATACCCAGCCAAAGTATTGATAAATATTTTGGAGAAAGAGGAGAGAAACTAGGATCAGTTGGTAAAGTGGCTGAAAAGTCTTCTTTTGATTATATTAAAAGTACTCAGGAGGTTTCACACAGACCAATGGCATCACACTATAGTATGAATAATCACCCTTTTTCAGCTGCCATGCAGTGAGACAGGGACAGCTTGGAACAGGGATGCTAAAGCCTAAACTAAAAGTAGATATAAAGCTACCTAGAGTGCAATACTTGGTGGGAAGGGGAGAATAGAAAAAAGGGAAGGAATATAATAAAGGACATTTTAAAAAATACAGCACATAATTACTTATGTAAATCATCTATAAAACAAACACATTATAATGCATTCTCCAAGGTTACTGAACACACCTGTGAATGGTTTCTTAACCCAAGGCATCATGACTCCTTGAAATGAGTGCTGGCATTGCAGTCAAAGGCACTGTGTTCAAATCCTACCTCTCATGTTTACTATCATGTGGCATTTGACAAGTTACTTATTCTCTCTGGCCTTCATGGTTTTTTTTTTTATTTGTAAAATGAGGAGGTTGGACTCAATGACTAGGGAAGTTTCTTCAAGTTTTAGACTTCAGATCCTATAAAAATGATTTGGATTAAGAAAAAAATGGTCTAAACCAGAGGTGAGGAACCTGTGGCCTCAAGGTTACATGTGGCCCTCTAGGTCCTTAAGTATGACTTTTGTCTGAGTCCAAGTTTTAACAGAACTCATCCTTTTAATAAGGGGATTTGTTCTGTGAAGTTTACATTCAGTCAAAGGGCCCAGAGGGTCATGTGTGATCTCGAGGCCCCAGGTACCCTACCCTTTGTCTAAACCCTGACTGTAGAGGAGAGATGCTGAAACATACCTGACAGAGAAGTAACAGATCGAGCGTACAGAAGGAGACATGCATTTTTGGATATAGAAAACTTAGATTTTTTTTTTGCCTGAATGGGTTTTTAAACAAAGATTGCATTTTTATTTTTATTGTGGGGGAGTGGGGGGAGATAAGTTACTGCACATAGGGGGACTGACAAGGGTTTTGATGGAAACAAAGAAGAAATGAAAAGAGGGTTATTGAATCTTTTTTTTAAATATATGGAACAGAGTAGAAAGAAACAGAAAATCAGTCATTTAAATAAATTATTGAGTTTATCATATACTTTTAAGAAAACAAGCTATAGTATGCTATTTCAAGCATCTTTTTTCTTATCCTTTTTAACATATGGCATTTTTATCTTTTTTTGGTGTTCATTGAATTTCAGGATAAAAATAAAAATTTCAAAAGTAAGAAAATATGTTTCATTTTCTATAAGATTTCAAAATAGGAAGTCAGTCCTTGAACCCAAATCATCTGAGTTTACATGAGGGGACAAGGCTGGTGATCTTTCAGCAACATCAGGACATGTTGGGGATGGGTAAACAGAGTTTCCATAAAAGTCTGAAACTTTGTTTGGGAATCAGATTCCACAAAGGAGTTTTGTTTTTCTGAAGTAAATATTCTTTCTTAAGCAGACCTCCTTAGGTTTTTTTGCTCTTGCTGCCTGGGTTCCAATTTCAGATCCCATCTCTGATGCTTACCACATATGAGACCTAGGACAAATCATTTAACCATGGGCTTCAGTTTCTTCCTCTGTGGAATGAGAGGGTTGGACTAGATGACTACCTTCCAACTTCAGATCTGTGATCCTGTAAAAGTCTATACTATAATACCTTAGATCATGATTGCATCATGTAATCATACAGTCTATGAGGCCAAGTGCATGGTCCACTAGACAGAGCTCTGAAATATGACTTGAGACTTCTAGACTTGAATAAACCACTCTCTATGTCATCTTAGCCAAGCCACTTAAATTTTTTGAGCCTTGCTTAAAAGTCAAGATTTCACTTGGTGACCTTTCAGTTCCCTTTCAGTTCTAGAATTCTAAATATCTCCAAAAATGAAAAAAAGATGGATTACTAGCTTCACTAAAGACACAGGAGACAATTTTGTGTATGGCAGAGGCAAGAGGACATTTACTCTAATTAGATAAGGTATCTAAATAAAAAAAGTCTAAACTAAGGGAAAATGTATTTGATACAGATGAAGCTGAAAAAATGTGCTGATCAATTTAATGTTTGCTAAAATGACCTAGCACTCATCAGAGATATTTAAATTTTTCACTTTCTTCCAGATTGTATTGAATGCTCTTTGTTGAACTCACTGCTGAGAAGAAATTCAAGTTTAGAGGAAAATAAATCAGGTAAGAGTTGGGATTGGGATGGGGCTCTGTTTGTACTTTCTATTCTCTTTTTATTGAGTAATGGTTGAAACTATGTCTATAGGGGACTCTGCTGGAGTAGTGAAGAGCACCTGCTGTTTTCTAGGAACTTAGTCATCTGGGCAGCAGCAGGAGGTATAACAAGAAATTGAGGGGATAGTAGAGTGCATTGTGACTTGAGAAGGAATGAGCAGATTTAACACTTTTAATTCAATTTTTACTAATAAGAATCTATTTCTTATCTCTCACACCCCCATCATTGGAAAAAAAGAAAGGAAAATAAAACCTTCTAAACAAATTTATATTGTAAAGAAAAGAAAATTCCCTATTTATAAAAATATGCCTCAATGTACACCCTGATCCATCACTTGTCTAAGACATGGCTAACATGTTTCATATTGGCCCTCTGGAATCATGGTTGGTATCACATTGCTACAGTTACTCACTAGTCCATTCTCCAGTAGAACCTTCCCTTGAAACAAAGAAGTATGAGAGAGAGAGAGAGACAAGAGACAGAGAGAGACAAGAGAGTGCATTTACCATACATGACAGTGTATGCCACATTTCTCATCTATAATCCACCACCTTTTGTCTAGGGATGTGAGGTATATCTCAGCATCAGTCCATTAAAGTCATAGCTTGTCATTTAGTCAACCGAACAAGTGTATGTACCAGACACTTTGTTAAGCAATGCAGATAAAAATAGAAAAATTAAATACTGTGCCCTCAAGGATCTTACATTCCCCTGGGGAAACTGTGATATGTTCACAGATAAAATACAAGATATAGACAAAATAAATGCACAATAATATTGAGCACTAACAACAGGGGAGCCATGAAAGCTTATTGAAGGAGGTGGCAATTGTGTTGTGTTAGAGGGAACTTGGAGTTCCAGGAATGGAGGTGAGGGGTGGGAGCATTCTAGCTTTGGGGAAAGTCTCTGTAAAGACAAGAAGAAAGAAGATGGAATATTGCTGATGAGAAGGAGCAAGCAGGACACTTTGGAAGGTATATAGGGTGTATAAGCATGAAGTAATGTATAATCAATCTAGAAAGATAGATGGTAGGTACATTGCTAATGGCTTTAAATGATAAACAGATGAATTCATATTTTGTCCTAAAGAAAACAGGGAGCCATTGAAACTTGAAGTCATCTACTAAAATGTAGAAAGGTTGTAAACTATGAAGGTAGAAGAAATGAACACATTGTATATACTGGCTGATGGAATCAAGACTTGTTAGATATAATGACCAGAGTTCTGAAGCTTAAAAATCAAACATATGAAGAGAATTGGATCAACATTTAAAGGACCTGGGTTCAAATCTTGCCTCTGATATTTGGTATGTATGGCCTTGGGCAAGTTTCTTAACTTCCCGGGACCTCAGTTATTTCATCTGTAAAATGGGAGGGGGTTTGGACTAGACAGTCACTGAAGTCCTTCACAACTTTAGATCTAGGATTCTGTAAGGCTATATTTTTTAGGTTGCAAATATAGAGGGAAAGAAGGTGGGATGGAAGTGTCTTGAACCAATCTATAAGGCTGCATTACCCTCTCCTACTCTTCCCCCATCTTATGCCAATCTACATATATTGTGCATCCTCCTGTCAAGAATGAGGCCCTTTGGAGCTATAACTGTTTATTGATGAGCAACATGGATTCACAGAAGCCCAAGCAGCTGCCTGGGATGCTGTCCAAGGTACCATCATATCCAAACAGTCATCCTGGGATCACTGGGTTGGTTACCCTCTGTAGTACGTTATCCTCTGCTATCAGAAGCCCATGCACCTGTAGTTCATTCCCCACAGACACAATTTCAGTTGATTAGGAAGGGTCACCAGGATAGTCTCCTGCTGAGTAAGTTGAATAAATACTTCACTGTATCCTCCCAATCCTCTGGCCCTTTCATTCTTTTCTTTTTCTCTGGCAAATCTGGTGTCCCCAGAATTAATTATTCAACAAGAGGTGACAGACGGAGTACAACAATCCTGCTGGAACTGAGAATAAAGAGGAGCATTGGACACAGCAGCTGCACCTCCCAGACCCTGAAATTTAAGATCTTTATAAATGATCTGTTAAAACTATAGTGACGATAAGCTTATGAATCATGATCTATATTAATCAGGGCTGCTGATATGGAAAGATTAATTGAAACGTGCAGTTCTACACAAATGATAAAGTGGTAACAATTTAATATCAGACAAGAAGAGTGAAGAAATTACACTCCAAGCTTCATGCATCATTACTATGGATATTAATATTTTACACAGCGCAACAGCATCGGGAATCATAATGAAAATCCATAACTAGTGCACAGACATGATTAAATACAACAGTCTTTAGGAGCTGTTTGGTGATGGCAGTTTAGCCATATTTCACTCCCGCTGCTGGTGATTCGAGTGATAGAGTCTAGACGAGGGTGATTAAAAAGTGTTCCTCCTAAAGGCTGTTAACCTTTTACTACAGAAATGAATTTCTTTGATTTTTAAATTATGCCGCTCTCTTTGCTCTTTTCAAATCAAAACCTGATCCTGAGCCTGTTGACAAAGTGTAGTGCTCTCAGGCTACTGACTAAGCAAAAGTGAAGCCCCCAGAATCTCTTGCACCAAGTCAATGGCTGTAGGGGTTTGGGGTTTGTGTTTGTGGGGAGGAAAGGGAGTGGGAGGACAGGATGACAAAGGTGAAGTGCTCAGTCTAGTGAGGACAATATCTACCATGTATACCCTTAAGGACCTAGGAAAATTATGCATCTTTCATAACAGATAGGAGCAATGGCTTCGATCAATTTAGAAGTCATAAACTTTTACAACTAGGATGAATCACAGAAATCATACAGTTCATTCCTAACTTCACTCTGTATAAGTAAACTGAGGCTCAGAGAGAGAAAGTGAGTTGCCTAATTATCACAGAGTGAGATAGGGGCATATCTGAGACTTGAACTCAGGTCTTTTGAGTATTGAAGTGAAGGCATTTTCATTACACTAATAATTCTCAAAGTTTTTGGTCTCAGAACTTTTTTATGTTTAAAAAAGAGTTAAGGATCATCCTTAAGAGCTTTTTTTTTTGTGGGTTATATCTGTCAATATTTACCAATTAGAAATTAAAATGTCTTTGTATTATTATTAAAATAGTTTGAAATTGTGAATCCCCTGAAAGGCTCTTAGAGGTCTCCATAAGAAGTCCCTGGACCACATGTTGAGAACAATACCATTATACCCCTTGAATTAAGTATATTTTGGGTGGTGTAGGGAGTAAAGTGGAGGTGGGATCTTATTAGGAGCGTACAATCAGATTAAACTATAAATTAAGGTACATTACTCATACATGTATTAGTGTAAAAATGACAACTATTTTCACGTATATTCTGTTCAATGAGCCTGATTATCCACAATCTAAATGGCAAGTAACTGGGTTCATAGGAATCTGAGGCAAAGCATCTGAGGTGATGAGGCTGGCATATGAAGAACTTACTGTCTCTCCCTCTTTGAAGCAGATCTACTCTCTCAACCCCTTTTCACTCCCATGTCATGAATGATCTGGAAGGTATTTGAAAAAGTCCAGCCCATCATTTGAAATTCTAATGCCTATGCATCCCAGAATAACCACTTGTTTAATAATTCCTTACAGTACCTATGGTAATCAGTAATAAACTATGTATGGTGAACTGTGAGAAGTATAAAAATATATAAGACACAGCCTCTGCTCTCAAGTGGCTTTTAGTCTAACTGGAAACAGAAGGCAAGTATCTGGAAAGGTACATGTACTAACAAAGTGACAAATGAATGATATAGATAATAAATGCTAAAGGTTAAAGGAAGGACATTTTGTGTTGGAGGAAATTTTCTCAGAGAAGCTGAGATCTGATCTGGGGTGTGGAGGATGAGTACATTTTATGTGGGCACATAAGAAGAGTAAGGCATTCTAATCAGAGGGAACAATGGGAAAGAGAGCCATGATAGAAAATGGCCAAAGTTTTTTTAGAATGCCCCTGTGACCAATCAGAGCCATGATGTGGTTAGTATACCAGGACCAGTTATAGAGTAAATGACCCATGGTCTCTCCAAATCGTTTGCTTACAAACTATCAGAACTCTGCCAGAAGCAGTCTCCCAGACCCTCCACTAGGAAAGAACTTATCTGAAAAATTCTTCATACGAACCAGACCCCATTACGTTAATGTCCTTCCACTTCTTTTGTCTTCTCTAATAAATCTAATTTCTTATATATAAGAAATATAATTCAGAATCTCATAAATCAGCAAAAAAGAAAGAAAGGTACTTAATTCCAGTTGCCCACCCATCCTAGGGAAGAACCCATTAAGTGAGGAGTCCATTCATGATTTGTCATAAGGGCCAGATGCTAAATTTTAAGGTTAACTGAAGGGTAGTGCAGATTTCTGCCAACTGTACCTACCAGAGGGATGAAGCAGAAGATTTGCCAGTACTCTTAAGTCCACAGTCAAGTATTGCCTGAGTTAGATAACGTTCTTAGAAGAGAAAATACCTGTCCCGTGGAGCCACAGGAGCCAGTTCACAAGACAGCAAGGAAGGTCTAGGAGGGCTTCCACTGAATTCCAGTTCATGTTTCCCAGGCTCAGGTCAACAAGAAGAAGATATGCAGAATAAGAACAGAGGAAAAGTTGGGTGACTTTGGGCCTTATGCTTTCTTCAGCATTTAACTACAGGAAAGGCTCTTGTTGAGCTAGGCTGATCTTACCATGCTTTTGCTACCTGCAGTGCTGCCCCCTACCCCCAACTCCCTCCACCCCATAAACCACTATGATCCTGATGAGTCACAGTTCATCAGGGGGCAATGCATGTACTTGGCAAACAATCTTTACCAGACATGTACATGTTGCACTCTCCCCCTTGAGGACAAATATTAGCCATATTTTGTTTTTTAATCTTTAGCACTAAGTACACTGTAAAGAACAGTTTTTGGAAGGACCAAATTTATTATTTCATCCACGTACTGAACTCCTGGTGAGGAAACTCCCCCCACTTATGCTGATTTTCATTAGTTCCTTAGTAGAAGAAAGGTTAAATGGACTTGACCTGAGGCCATGTAGCCAGTGTGTATCAGAGGCAAATTTTGAATATACGTCTTCCCAACTCCAAGGACAACTTTTCATCCACTACATCAAGCTGCCTTCTCTGAAAAACAGTAAATGCTTAATAAATGCTTCTTAATTGATTGATTCAAGAATTTTACTTCATTATTCCTTGGTTGTATGTTCTCTTGGAAAGGGCTAACTTTTAACTACCTTCCCACCTCCATGCACTTAACAGGCTTAGAGTTGCAGTGGATAGAGCCTGGAGTTGGGAAGACCTGAGTTCAAATCCAGTCTCAAATTCTTTTTAGCAGTGTGACCCTGGAAAAGCAATTTATCCTGTTTTCCTTAGTTTTCTTATCTGTAAAATGGGGCTAACAGCAGCTACCTCCCAGCATAGTTGAAAGGATCAAATGAGATAATTATTTGTTAAGTACTTGCCAGTGCCTGGTAGTAGGTGCTTAATAAATTTGTTTTCCTTCCTCCTTTCTTCCCTCCCTCCTTCCCTCTTTCTTTCTCTCCCACTCTCTGTCCTTCTTTCTGTTGAAGAGAGAGAAAGAGATGGGAGAGCTGGTTCAAAATGTGGATGAATTCACTTAGACCCTCTCCAGTAGCCATTGGGAGCTTTATTGACAAAAACAGTGGGCCTGAGATTTAGCAAGGAGCTTAATAAAGGTAGTGATATAGGAAAAGGACCAGACATGTAGGATGATTTTAGGGTTTCCTTGTGGGAGTTGGAGATCTAGGGTAAATCTTGCAAGATAAAGAAGTCTTGCAAAATAAAGGCACAGGGTGAGGACTATGAATGATGCAAGATAAGGAAATCCCATTCTCCAAGATGAGGGGTGGGGACAGGGAACTTTGTGTTCTCCCCCAGGATGAGGGGTGGAGACAAGAAATTATATGGTCCAGGATAAGGGAAAGTAGTGGTAAGGGGAGACTTTAGGGCACCAAGGGCTTCACAAAGTCAATCAACATTATTTTTAACTCAGAGCACTGTTTCTATCCACATCATTTCCCCACTCAACCACTAAATACTAGAATTCTTCCTGGCGGAAAAGTGGCGAAGATCATTGTCTTCAGTATCTGCTTCCTGCTGAACAAGGGCGAAGAGTCTACTTCAGGGACCAGAATAGGTTGGGGAGGAGGTGATTAGCATGGGGTGCGGAATGCAGTGCCAACTGAGTCCAGGATGGAGACAGGCAAGCCACTTGGTGACATCAAGCGCAAGTTTAGGCAATCCTAAAAGTTGCTGTGGGTGAGAAGACACAAAGTGAATCTAGAGGTTAAACGAGCACATCACTTCCCTCCTTCCTTCCTTCCTTCCTTCCTTCCTTCCTTCCTTCCTTCCTTCCTTCCTTCCTTCCTTCCTTCCTTCCTGCTATCCTTCCTCTCAGAAGCACTCAATCTTCCCCTTAAAATGGTATAATCATAGTATCTATAATATTTTGCTTAACTGTTTCCATCTATTTCTTTACCTGTTCATATCAAGCTTGAGTCAAAAATTACTCTGAGTCATTGAGTTTGAGTGGTGGTAGTAGTCAGAGTACCTTGGAGGAAAACCAGGAGGTTAGGAAGGAGTATCTGCTTCTCTTTTCTCTTGAAGCAGCTCCAACCTTAATCTATCTATCTATCTATCTATCTATCTATCTATCTATCTATCTATCTATCTATCTATCTATCTATCTATCTATCTTTCTAGCAATTCATTCCATCCAATAAATATTTATTATGTACCTATTATGTTCCAGGCACTGTGCTAACTGCTGGAGGCATAATTAATAAAAAGAAAGATATTTCCTGCCCTGAAGGAACTTACAATCTAATGAGTGGGGAAGCAATACAGAAAAGGAGGCAAGAAAGCATGTTGCGGGAGAGCTAGCAATCTTGTTCACAGCACATGGATATCTTAGACTTGAAATCAGGCAGAGCAGCAAATGCAAAGTAAGGTTAGCTGAAAGTTCATTTTCTGCCCTCTATAATAGAAGACATTGGAAGGAGTTTGGTACTCTGCCCTTTAGCCCTCCAATCTGAGGTGTCAATCAAGCAGAGTGTTAAGAGATTAGAAGTGATAAGCTTATCCTAGGAGAAGCATCTTGTTCCCTAGGGTTGAAATCAGGAAGAACTGGAGATAAATATTAGAGATAGCTAGCTAGTTAGCTTGATGGATGGATGGATGGATGGATGGATTGATGGATATGTAGATACGTATATATGCGTATATACACACAAACACATACATATATATGTATATATGTGCATATACACATATTCCTAGCAGTGTGTACATACATACATTTATAAATATACACACATAAATGTCCGTATGATGTATTTATATACACACATGTTTATGGGTGGGCAGGTATCTGTGTTATTTGATGCAGAGTGGTATAACGGATAGTGAGTCAGTCTTGGAATCAGGTTAATATAGGTTCAATCCTGCCTCTAATACATACTTGCTCTATGACCCTGGGAAAATCATTTATCTTTGCATTGCCCCAGGCAACTTTCTAATGGAAGAAAAGCTACATATCTACATTGGCAGAGGCAATCTCCTCACTTGGAGTTCAGTACTTATGAAATCACAGATTGTGACAAAATATGTATGTATATATCTATCTACATATATAGAGAGAAAGATGCATATTAGCAATATACATTTGTATATGTGTTGTATATATGTTTATATATGTATATATTTTATAAGTGTATACATAGACATGCATACAAAATATGTGCGCATATGATACACATGCATGCCAGTATGCATATGAGAAACAGTATAATAGATGGAGAGTAAGCCTCAAAACCAGGAAGACCTGGCACACATACATTAGCTTTGTGATTCTAGGCAACTCTGTAAGGTCTTAAGTTGCAGAGAAGGTGCTAGCCATCTTTGGTAGAGGGAGTTTCCTCATCAGGGATTTTGCTGTACCAATGAAATCATAGGTTCAGTCTCTCTGTCTCTGTCTCTCTGTCCCTTCTTTCCTCCTCTCTTCTCTCCCTGATATGGAAATTCCTTCCACTGTTTCAAATAGTCTGCAATGTAGAGAATTATAATTGTAGTCTTAGAGAAGTTTTTTGAGAATACTGGGAAGTTAAGTGACTTGCTGGTGGTCCTCAAACCAATATATCTTATAGGGAGAGGATTTGAACCCAGATCTTTCTGACTTCAAGACTTGCTTCCTCTCAACCATATATACTGCTTTCAGAGAGAAATATAAGCACAGGGAAAATAAAAATACTTCATTGGTGTTTGATGACCTTGGATCATAAGGGTATAAAAATATACAAATTCTGCTACCCATATTTAAAAGGAAATTTCAGTTATAGGTATTGAGCACATATTGAATGCAAAACCATGTTATCTTGTCAATTTTTATGATGGGGTAGATGGAAATTTTTGAAATTTTGAAGACTGAGACAGTAACTTGACTGTGGGGGTGGAGGGGAATGTAGGTTCTCTGACACCAGACTGGCCAATAGAAAAGAGTGGCCTGAAAATGTAATAGGAGTAGTCAATTTGAGAGATACTGATCATGTAATGGTAGAGTTCAGGATTCTAAGGCAGGGATAAAGGAAAGGGAGCAGAACAAAGCAAATGGAACTTCAAGAATATCGAGTTTAGTGAGCTTAGAGGAGGAGTAGGAATGATCTCACACACAGCAAGCCTAGATGGATAAAGGTTCTAGGAGAGCTGGCATTTTCTAAAAGGTATATTTAGAACATAAGAAAAGAACTCCTGTCTAATTATAACCTGCTTTGAAAACCAGACACTATTTGAAGAGTTGTTTTCGTTGGATTGATGACTGTGGGCTCTGGTCCTCTTTGCGGTTCAGAGCTGGAAGGAGTAATCAAGTACAACTTTGTCATTTTGCAGAGAAAGAAACTGAGGCTCAAGAGATTTGATCAAAATCATACCAGTAAGAAAAGAGTAGATCTGAGATTTGAACCCAGATCCTGTGACTCCATATCGAGTCTTCTCTCCACTATACTATGCTCTCTCCTGTAGGTCTATGTGCACAATAACCACAATTTTGCACACATATATGTATGTACACGTAATCGATATTTGTTGACAATTCACGATGAAATGACAATGATGACTGTTGGTAACAACAGTAATTAGGAGGGAGGAAACAGCTGGTTGAGCAGCAGTATTCAAGAACTTAGATCAACTCTGCCTTTTTAACTTGTTTCCTTATAAAGAGGCAAGAAAAGGAGAATGAGAATGTGGGAGTTATTTGTTTGTTTATTTCATTGTAATTTTAATCCACATATGCCATTTAGTTATAACATAAAATTCATGTAAAGATTTGTATTAGTGCAAATATTTTCCTGTATTTACTTTGAAGGTTATAGTATGAAATTTATTTGGACAGTTTCCTTGGTTTGTTCTACTTCTTTCTCCTTGATTCTTTTTATTTTTGTCTCTTCTGATTCCCAGTCAGACCCCTGCCTGCATTCTTTAGCTGTATAGGTTTTGAATTACATCCTCCCCAACTACATTCACAACATGGATAAACTGAAGACATACTAGATTTTCAAGAACAGTGGGGATGACTCACCACTTTTTAATTGTGCAGCAGTATTGATTTGTAGTCATCTTTAGATTGGATTAAATGACCTTTGAGGTCCCTTCCAGTCAGAGATTCCACAATTCCTTAATGATACTTTTGAAAAGGAATGACACTTACTACTTTTGTGAGTGGTCCAGTGTAAAGATAATTTAAATGGGAAGATCTTTCCCATTCATTAATAGGCCCATGTGACCTGCTGAAATCACTTGGAAGTCTAAGCCATATGTGGTGGGAGCAGCTTGCTGAACAGGTGGAACAGGAAGTTTGAGCACAGCTGAGAAGAGTTAGGAAGGGGGGAGAGAGAGGACACAGGCAGGCCCTGCTAGACTCTCGAGTGTTTGTGGAAACTGGGTTGGTGATAGAGGGAGGCTTGGGAATGTCTTTGTCCCCTGAAGGGATAATATGTATTGATTTTTTGGCTACTGTGACAGATTTGGCTTTCTGATATTGGGATTCGACTTTCTGGTGTCTGAATAGATGTTTTTCTTCTGCCTTCTACATGGAGAGTGTTACACTTTGTGATTCTGAGCTATGCCAATATATTCAATTGCCTTCGGTGCTGTGACTATTGCCAGGGTGATATACCCAATCACTGTACTTCTCTGTCTCCTGAGCTATAAAGCAAGGGAGCTGATAACCTCTAATTAAGGCCCTTTCCATTTCTAAAATTCTAATCCTATAATCCAAGGATAATAACAAAAATTTCTTCAAAACTTTTCTCTACTTTATTAAATGTGAACTTGACTGATGAACAAATTGGCTAATTTGGGCATTATTTACCTCTGTGAAAGGAAAGGCAGGGATGGTCTATGAGCTGTGACTCTAGTTGTGAATGTGCCATTTTTCCATCTCCCTTGCAGACATAAATAACTGATGCTCAATAAATCCAACAAATAGAGCATCCTTTTAAATTTAAAGAGTTTAGGTGGCAATTTTATCAAATTAAAGAGATTTAAGGCAATTTAAATCTGAGGTTATCACATGTATTTGGTTTGCATAAGAATTTGGCAACCAGAGGATATTTATCACTTCTATTCTCTTTTGTTATTACAAAAGAAAATGCCTGAAAAATCACTTGACTTCCCAGGTTCTCTTCAAGTCCCAGATAAAATTACATTTTCTACCAATTATCTCCAATTTATCTTTCCTAGAACTTGTTGATACATGATAGTTTTCATGTTGTCTCCCTATTAAACTGTGAGCTCCCTGAAAACAGGCACCATTTTTTGCCTTACTTTGTATCCCCAGTGCTTAGCCCAGTACCTGACATAGTGGATGCTTAATAAATGCTAATTGACTGACTGGTCAAAATTAAAGGGACCACCAACGCTATTTTGAAAAATAAGAAAACAGCCAGAATATGCCTGGTTTATTATAAATACAATAAGAAAAATTTTGATTCCTGCCAGGACTGAAAGTATGATTACTGTTGCATTAGAGAGGTGGTTGTAGCATAGAAAGAGCATTGGATCTGGAAGCAAAAAATGAGAAATGATGCTCAGCTCTGCCATTTATTGGGCGTTGACTTTAGGCAAGTCACTTAACCTTTCTTGGCTTTACTTTCTTCACTTTAAAAATAGGGATATTGTAACTTGCTTTGCTTATCTCACAGGGTTCTTGTGTGGGATCAAATGAGAAAATGTTTTCAAAAATGTAAAGAGCTACATAGATGGAAGATATATTATAAATATTAATACTACAAGAGAGCTCCTGGAGAGTCCTTGCCATCTACAAGTATCCCTGAAAAACATTGAATTGGAAGCTTAAGTCTATTGCAGAAAAAGAAAAAATATGCATATACTTTGTTGCATTAGGAGAAACTATATGATTGTAATAGAACTCTAATGGGGCAACCCCAGTATTATCTCATCATCCGCCAGACTTCCAAAGCCTCCAGGGTCAAATTGGGTAATTACAGGCCTACCCTGTATAGTAATGTCCCAATTGCTTCCATTATATGATGTCATTAGTATAGTCTTTCTGGCCATCTCCACACTATGCACTCTGTCTATCATCCCCATCTGTCCACTTCTATAATCTTGAATTCTGCAACTGGAGAAAATAGGTGAGTTAATAGGTGAGTTATTGCCTCTTTACCAGTTCCCAGACATCTCAACCTCTCTTCACCCTTCCCTGCTTTCTATCTATATACTGCCTTCCCCAAATAGAATTTAAGTTCCTTGAGGGAGAGGGCTTTCTTGCTTGCATGTATTTTTATCTGCAGAGTTTTAAAGAGCACCTGGCATATATAATAAGTTCTTATTCAATGCTGTAGCTATAGAAAATCCACTCTAGCACTGTTCAGTTTACTACTTGAAACATTATTTCTATGGAATTAATTGCCTCTTGTAAGGTTTTGTTTGTGGAATCAATTAACGAGGTTAAGTAGGACATGATTGAATATCAATGGCAACACGTATTTAGCCTTCATTCAGTGGTTGGCACTTTTTTGAGCAATGGGGTTTTTTTGCATCCCCTGACCTGTCACTTGAGGCTAGAACTGTGACCAGTAGCTAACTTGCCATTTAGATTGTAAGCTTCCTGAGAGCAGGGGCTGTTTCACTTTTGTTGTATCCCATAAGCCTTGTACAATGTCTGGAATATAGCAGGTCCTTAATGAACGCTCATTCATTTATTGGCTAACCTAAATAAACACAGTACTGTATTTTTTGTTCAGTCCTTTTTCCGTTGAGTTCAACTCTTCATGACTCCATTTGGGGTTTTCTTGGTAAAGACACTGGAGTGGTTTGTCATTTTCTCTCCAGCTCATTTTACAGATGAGGAAATGAAGGCAAACAGGGCTAAGTGACTTTGACCAGGGTCATAGAGTAAGTGTCTAAGACTGGATTTGAACCTAAGTCTTCCTGACTTCAGACCTGGCACTCTATCCATTGTGCCACCTTGCTTCCCCAAGCATTATACTTATCCTGGGATAAATAATACATGAATTTTTTTTAAACCCCTATACATTTCTAGTAAGAAATTTTCTTGTATGTTGAAATGGAAAAGTCCATTAAGGAAATATAAGAATCTTTATTAATCACTAAAAGCCAAATGTTCATCAAATACTTATGCATGCTGTACTATGTCAGCTATTATGCAGTATAAAAACAACACGTAAGACCATTGTTTTGTCACCTATCTGTACAACATTGACACCTCACTATTCCTCACACTCCATATCTATTCCACAACTTTTCATTCCTTCTTTCATAACATCTTTTATGGAGATAGGTCCTTTTTCTTTCCACTCACATTGTTACTTCCCTAGTTCAGGTCCTCCTCATTTCTTCCCTGGATTAATGTAAAAACCTTCTAAATGGACCCTCTGATTTTGGTCTGGTTTTTTTTTCCAGTCGATGCTACATATAACTGTGAAAATTATCTTTAAATCCTCATGTCTGATCCTGTCTCTTCCCTGCCTAAGAAATGTTGATGGCTCCCCATTGCTTATGAGATAAAATACAAATTCCTTATTGATGGATAAAACCTCCGGTCTAGCTCCAAATTACCTTTCCTGACTTATTTTTTATTACTCCTTATTGATATAATATTTTAGTAAAGCCTGCCTATTTTCTGTTTTACAAATTTAGTATGCCTTCTCCTGCCTCTCTGTTTTTGCATAGGTAAGGAACCCATGCCTGAAATAAATGGTTGACCCGACTTCAGAAAGACCTGAATTAAAATTTGGCCTCGGATACTTACCAGCTGTGTGATTCTGGGAGAGTCACCTTCTTTTCCCCTGTGGCTGCAATCTGCCCTCTTTTGGGCTTCTCCATCATGCTCTCATTACCTTACTCATACTTACCTCATTATTCTATGAGGTTGCATCAGCCTTGATGCTCAAAATTCATCAGTATCCTCAGTACTTTCTATCTGTTTCATTGGAGGGCAGACCACCCCTTCCCCCTTCCTCCAAAGTCTCCATTTAAGGAGGGTGCCTATCTCTGTTTTTCCTATCTGGCTATAGGACTATACTCTTTGGAACTTCTCCATCATGCTTTGTGTACTTTTTGTACTTTTTCCTGCCCCACTTCTCAACTTCTTTTTGTGTCATTGTCTTCTCCCTTAAGGAGCGCAGAATAGGAGCTCTTTGAGGGTTGGTACATCTTTCCTTTTTGTATTTGTAACCCCTCAGTGCTTAGCTCGGGTGCCTAGTAGTAGATACTTAATGACTGATGGACTTAACCTGTGCATACCTGAGTTTCCTTTTCTATTAAATTGGGATAATAATAGCATCTATCTTTTAGGTTTGTTGTGAGGACAAAATAAAATAATATTTACAAAGTGCTTTGCAAATATTGAGGTACTTATCTAAATAAATATTATTAATTATATACGTTATTAACACTGTTATGCCTGGATAAAAGTGACCATGGATGTGAGGGGAATTTAGAGCATGATATATAAGGATGTATTTTTAAAAAACTGGTACGCTTACCTCAGAACAAAGACAACTCTCAGGGTTAGATCTTACATGACAGAATTAATAGTGTTGGCAAGAATATATGCTTTTATAAAGTGCTTATCATGTGCCAGTATGGTGCTAAGCACCAGGAACACAAATATAAGCAAAAGGAGCTTACAATTTAATGGGGGTTGACAATACAAAAAAACAAAAGGAAGATATAAAGCAGGAAGTGAGCGGGGCAGGGGACACCCAGATGAAGGAGTTCAAATCCAGAAAGTCCGAAGCACAGCTGAGAGGGGAGTGAAGGTTGGCTGGCCCATACACCTCCACCAAAATGCCACAGAAGAAACCTACCCATGAGAGAAGGAAACTGGCATGGCAGAAATACTTCAGGGCTAGAAGGTCAAAAGTGATAATGGATGTTCCCTGATGAGGTTGCTGATGAGGCACAGTGTTAGGGTCCAGAGTCAGAAGCAGGACAGAGAGGAACACTGAGTTAGATGGGGGTGAATTGGGGAGAGGATCTAATTTGGAAGATATCATGTTCAGTTTTGAAAATGTTCAGTTGGAGAGGTGATAGTAAGATATCCAAGTATCCAATGGACATTTGAAGATACTCCATTGAAGCTCTGTGGAAGCATTGAAGTATTACTGCCCTTGATCTGTTTCCCAAAATAGAGATCCTCTACAAGGAACTCCAATGAAAGAAAGGGTACCAGGTATGGCGAAGGTGAAGGTGAGAAGGTGACAGGGCTGAGAAATGTTCTAGAGTGAGAAAGAAGCTGAGTTATGGTGGCAAAGTCCAGAGAGTCAAGGACAGCTGGAGAAGGAACAAGGGCAGCTGGAGAAGGAACAAGGCATGACTGATCTAAGACTGTCTATAAAATAAATATTTATCATTACTACTATTAGCAAAGCTAGCTAGTATTTATATAGCCTTTCAAAATTTGTAAAATGCTTTACAAAAATCATGTCTTTTTATCCTTGTGACAACCCTGGTAGGTATCACCATTATTATCCCCATCTTGCAGGTAAGAAAACTGAGGCAAACTCTGGCCTTTCTAACTCCAGGTTTAGTACTCTTATCCACTGTGCCATCTATCTATTAAGTACTTACAAAGTGTGAGGTACTGTGCTAAGTGCTGAGAATCCAAATAAAAGACAAAAACAGTCTGCTCTTAAGAGAAGAGGAGAATGGGAGAAACAGCAAATACATAATTAGTACATACAAGATAGAAAGTAACCTTAAAGGGACAGACTTCAGTAAGTGTGTGTGTTTGTGTGCATGTGTGTGTGCGTGCGTGCGTGTGCGTGTGTGCGTGCATGTGTGTGTGTGTGTGTGTGTGTAACAGAAAAGGTCCAATCATGCGATATAAGCAGAGAAAGACCACTAACACACTGTGGGCATCTGTTGTGGAGGATGATGGGAAAATATGAAGAAGAATCACATAGAGCAAAAAAAAAAGAGTAGACAAATTGAAACTTCACTTAAGGAGGGCTTTCACAGATGAAATTGTAGACTAAATGAAATATCAAATGACTTATTCTCATATTAGATATGTAAATGTACACATTTATTCTATATGACACATACATTTTAAAAAAATCAAATAAGTGAGTCGATATATTGTTCTCAGATTTTTCTTTTCCCTTCTCTTGACTGATCTGGACCTAAACTATTTTTCTGGTACCCATTCCTCCCACATCCATAAGCCATTCCTATGGTCACTCTTCTTTTCTTCCAATTGAAGCAAATTGTGAGACCTTTACCAAAGGAAGCTAGATAATGTAATGGGTGGATCCTTGAACCCCACATCAGGTAGATCTGAATTCAAATATGACCTTGGACACTTACTATGCATCCATAGACAAGTCACTTAATCTCTATATACTTCAGTCTTCTCAACTGTAAAATGAGGACCATAATAGCATTGGACTCTTTGGGATGTTGTGAGATAAGTGGAAAGTGCTTTGCAAACCTTACAATGCTAGGTTGAATGCCAGTTATTTTTACCATATTATTATTACATTTTCCATAGTTCTTACATCTGTCATGCAGATATTTTCTTTACTTTAAGGGAGTTATGATTCCTTTTGAGGCTAGGTTCAGATACAATGGGAAATCTTAAGGGAAATGCACTTGGTGGTAATATTTGTTTCTACAGCTGGCAGAATTCCACCTTTAAATATCCACTTCACACAGTTCAACCCAACTCATTGAACTTGGTAGCGTCTGTTTTAGGAAAACCTGAAGCAAAACCCATTAAGGATATTTAACTTCCTTTCACCCATGAGTGGTGAGTATGAGAAAGGGAAAGTGTCTTATCTTACTGTTCCTGATCTGTCAGGGAAAAGAAAAGATTGTCCATTAGCTCTTCTCTGTTTTCTATTCTGAAACTCTCTGGACAACACTTATGTCATCTGTAAAAAGTGGGTAATGATGAGTGGAGTGCAGAGAATTTAAAACAAACAAACAAAAAGAAATGATAAGACTTGGTCTCAGAAACATGCTTTCAGAAACCAAGGTCTGTATTCAGTAAGTATCCTAGATACTTACTACTTCTGTGACCAATCATTTGGTCTATCTGGGCCTCAGTTTCCTTTTCTGTGACTTGAGAAAAATGTTCATTGGATAGATGTTATTCTTGGGAACTTAAATTTCTTTTCCTAATCTTTTTCTGTTTTGTGTTCCTTAGTAAATATAATAAAAAATTATTCTTTGGAAAGAATCATACTTTCAGCTAAATAAGAGGGTCAGAGATAACTTAAGAATAAAGACCAGGATCCTTCTAGTCAGTACTGGGCCTTAATTAAGATGGCACCAATGGATCTTAGGTCATGGCTAGCTGCCATGTTGTTGCTATTAAAGTTGTTTCCCAAATCCTTAATTCTCCTTAATGTCCCCTTTTTGGTTATATTATCTCATCATTTATTTTAACCTTTGTTGATTATATTCATATAAATTACCTATATCTACTTTAGGAGGAGAAATTCCACCACAGTCTCATAGCTCATAAAAATCTGAAGCCACATTTGAACTCAAGTCTTCTTGACTACAGATCCATTGCTCTAAGCACTGTGCTTCCTAACTTCCACGAAGCTGATGGGAAATGAGGAAGCACTGAGTTCAAATATGGACTCAGACATTTTCTAGCTTTATGACTCTAGACAAATCATTTAATATCCATGTACCTCAGTTTCCTTTTTTGTAAAATGAGAAGGCTGAATTCAGTGGCTTTGAAGGCTCCTTCTAGCTTTAAATCTGTGATCCTATAAAGGAACTTTAAGTATATCAAAGGAAATATATAATATAAAATATAAATATATTATGTGAGGTATATCAATTTTACTATTGTTACTATCAATTATGTAATGTATACATTACAATAAAAATAATATAAATATATATGCATGAACACACATTTGTATAAATAGATGTATTTATATGTGCATATATGCATATTCAAGAAATATGCAAAACAGACATAAGGTGCCCTTTGTTGGGAAGATACCAAATGGTTAGAGAACTGGAAAAAAGCCTCTTGCAGAAGCTAGTCCTTGAACTGGAGTCTCAAATGAAGCTAGTGATTTTAAGAGATGAGAGAAGTGAAAGCATTGAAGACATAGAGAAAGTTAGACTGCAGAGAACTGAAGGGAGAGGCAACATTGTGTGTAAGGAAAAATCTAAGCCTATTTGCTTTGACTCTTGAATTCCTGGGAAAGAGTAATGTGTATAGATGCAAAAGAAGTAAGGAGCCATGTTGTGGAGACCTTTTAATGTCAAACAAAAGAGTTTGTATTTGATCTTTATATTTAATGCCAGAGGTACTAGGAAACCACTGATATTTATTGAGCATTGGGTGAAACGCTCAGATCTGCCAAGACTTCCGACACCTTGACCCTGTGATTTCTCATTCTCCTTAGCTCCACTCACCTTCACCTGCACTCTATATTAAACAACTCACTAGCAAGACTGTGCTCTGACACTCATATCGCATAGTGTGAACACGGTGCTTTTTCTCTTGTACCACAATCTTTTTGCTATAATATTTGTGGTCACTCTTTAGATTTGGGTTTGGAAGGCCAGCCCATTAAAAGATGGTTATTTCCTTCTAGAATTTATGTCTAGAAATTTGGTAGGTGCCACCAGGTGAATAGTGATACTTTGGGGGTATGGGTTTTTGTAACCCTAGTCAAGGCTTTCCCCAGATATGAATAACCAAAAGGAAACAGGAACAAAGCATAACATCCAGTTAGTTTTCCTTTTTCTTTAAGCCATAAAAATTATTTGTTAAGCTAAGAAGCAAAAGATTTTACCTATTGATATCATGCAAGTTTGAAGGAATGATATAAAAGTGACGGCAAAGTTTAGAGTCAGATTTAAAGAAATTTTTAACACCCTGGTATAAATTCGATTTCTCATTAAATTTAACACTATAATTTATCATTACTTAATCTAACCTTAGTTATCTTCATTCTGCTTTAAGGAGAACTTTCTATTTCTCTTGTTTTCACATTAGATATAAAAAAACTTGTCCACAGCAACAGCTTCCTTCTTTGTGCGTGTTAATTGCCTTCTTTCCAGGACTAATTGAACTAGTGAAAGAACCTTATCTTAGACTGAGCTCTGCTAATCTGAGGGACCTAAAGTCCCTGCACTTTCTTTGCACAGGAGAGAACTACTTTCTCTCCATTCGGCTTTTCTCTGCTCCAAGTGATTCCTCTCAGCCAGAAAGAGAGATTAAGGAGGCACTCTTGTGCGCGCATCCAGAACTGCATGATTCCCTCATGACAATTTTTTGCCAATCAGGAGAGGATTCCTGCTCCACCTGACTTCTTTCCTTCCTGGAGCTAATATTATTCATTAATTACTTAAACTTATGTAGGATGGGCCTCTTTCTTATAGCAGACCTTCCTCAATTCCTTTAAAGTCACCCTTCACCAGGTTTACTCAAGTAGACATGTTGTTCTCTTTCTTCTTGAAACATTTCAAAAGCCCCTTTTCAGAAGCTCTGGAATCTAGGGTCAGAAGACCTGGATTTGAATTCTGCTACTGTCATTGAGTACTTCGGAGGTTTTGGATAAGTGATTTTCCTGGGCCCCAGTTTCCACATCTGTTACTAGAAAGGAGCTGATCTTTGTAAATGATTAATTAGTCAGTTAATGATTTCTAAGGTCCCGTCAGATTCTAAAAATGCTGACAGATAACTTGTTAAAACAGCTATTTGTACTCATTTTTCTCACATTAGTTGAAAAGTTTCTCTCCCCTACTAAGTCTCCTGCTAAACATTTTCTTTGCCCTCATCAGGACTTCAAATTGCCTTGACCCCTTTAATTGTCCCCTGATCCTTTAGCCCCTTTCTGGCACTCTACTCCATTAAAAAGTAAGCTCAGTGAGAACAAACATTGTATTACTTTTGCCTTTTTACTCCAAATGTCCACTACAGTGTCTGAAATACAATAGGTGCTATATTAAGAAATATTTGTTGATTATCAATTGACTTGATATCCTGGATTCCATGGTCAGTCTTCACTAATACCCTTGATGCCCTCACTCCCGTTGAATCTTTCAAAGTTTCTGTTGTGCCAGCCCTGGATAGCTTCTATGTACTTTTTTCCTGGACCACAGAAGAGATACTGAAGTATTTAAAGATGAACAAAACAACTTCAATATGATCTAACTCTTGCCTGCTATTTTTCATTCAGCTCTCATTCATTCTCTGATGTACGACCCCAATGGGTCTCCCAAACTTTTTTAAACTCCTTAACTCCCTTGACACCTTACTTGTTAACAGGTTTTTATCCCCTTCAGTTGTTTTTCAGTCTTTGTGACCCCATTTGGGGTTTTCTTGGCAAAGTTACTAGAGTGGTTTGCCATTTTCTTCTCCAGCTCATTTTATAGAGGAGAAAACTGATACAATAGGGTTAAGTGATTTGCCCAAGGTCACACAGGTAATAAATGTTTCTGGTCATATTTGAACTCAGAAAGTGGAGTCTTCCTGACTTCAGGCCTGGTACTTTATCCACTATGCCACCTAGGTGTCCTTTAGCTCCTAATTTATTGATAAAATTAATCTAGCACCTTTCAATTTAAATGCACCTCTATGGCTACATCCATCTTTCGAGGTCTTTCTAGTTTCAGAAGAATAGTTTTTCTTCTCATATCCAATCATTACATTTGTTATCTGAATCTCTTCCCCTTCTATTTGACTGGGATATTTCTACTCAATGATCAATTCTCAGTCAAAAATCTTTCTCTTCATTGGATCCTTTCTGCCTTCAAAAGTGTAAGTCTCCCCAACTTGAGACCAATAGAGGTAAAGTGATTTGCCCAAGATCCCCCAGTTACTATCTGAGGCAAGATTCAAATTCAAGTCTTTTAACTCCAAACCCACGGTTTCTTCCAAAGTCTTAGAGACTTGTTTGTAGCTCACATAATTTATTTGTTTCTCTCATGGTTACATAGCTAGCTAGTGGTAGGATTTGAGGCCTGGACCATGCCATTGCTGTGTGGAACCCTAGTCCAGGAAATGATTCCAAGCAATGGAAAAAATGATACTGGGCAAAAAAGAGAAAATGGCTGAAAGACCTAAAGTAGTCTCAGGCTAAAATTTAGCTTATATAAGCCTCCTAGAAATAGAAAAAAGACCAACAGAAACAGGGAAAATAAATGCAGCAAAGGAAATGTCATGGAACTCTAAAACAGCATTCATGATGCTTTTTATGACAAATTAAGGTTTTGTCCTAAGAAAATCCATTTTATTATTCTATAATTAAAATGTGCTTTTTGAGGTAATGTATGCAAATATGGAGGCAGACTGCAGTAAGAGTCACAAGACAGTATTTCCTGAGATGACCAATGCAAAACTGAGATAATATTGTTCTAGAGCATGTCCTACAAGGAATCCATATTGTAGATAGATTTCCTACGAATGGTAAGGACTTCAATGTGCTCCTGGTTTGCAGATGTCATTAAATTGGTTACATAAAGTCTGAGAATCCTACAGAAGCTCCTAAATAAGAGCTAGTTACTAAAGAGATTTGCCTAGGCAGTTGGGAGGTACAGAAGATAGAGCGTTAGACCTGGAGTTGGAAACGCCTGAGTTCAAATCTGCCCTCGACTTAGCACAAGATACATAACTAGCATCCATTTCTATTTCAGCTTCCAGGGGGCACAGTAGATAGAGTGCTGGTCCTGGAATCAGGAAGGCTCATTTTCCAGAGTTCAAATTGTCCTCAGACACTTAGTAGCTATATGGCCCTTGGCAAATCACCTAGCTCTTTGCCTCAGTTTCCTCATCTGTAAAATGAGCTGGAGAAGGAAATGGCAAATCACTCCAGTATCTCTGCTAAGAAAACTCCAAATGAAGTCACAAAGAGTTGGACACAATTGAACAGCAAGAATTAAATAAAGTTAAAAACGGTACTTATCTCTCAGGGTAATTGTGAAGGTCAAATGAGAAAAAAATGTAAATAAATTAGCATGGTGCTACATAAATCTAGTATTTAATTATTTATTTTTGTTATTCAATGCATATAGGAAAGAAGCAACCAGATATTGTGAGATGCAGTTATGTATGGATGGACAAAGCTCTTGGACAGACATTTTACATGGGTGGGGATAAAAATTGTCTAACCTACGATAAAAGGGATTGAGCTGATAGCACTTTATTAAAGGGTCCGTAGTCCCCTCTAATGAAGTGGACCTCAGATCTTCCTCACAATCTGAGATGCTCCCTTCTTCCATGATCTTATTTTTATAAGGTTTGATACCCAAATATGCAAAAGAGGAATGGTAAAATATAGAATCTCATTGATTGATAGACCTTACTTTGTGGACCAACAAAAGATGATTCAGCTACAGATAGTATGACTTTGGAGGGTGGGAGGGTGGAAGGGTCTCAGGTTGGGCAAAGCATGGAGCATATTCACTGACTAAATGGTCATAAGATGACCATCTGCTCATATTGGAGGAGTGAGAATGGTCTGGATGTCAGAAATAAGTTGGGGAACTTTCCAAAGCATCAAGGCATCCCACTCATGCTGGGTTGGGACATGAAATTCGAGCAAAACAGGATAGAAATATCATTGTCAGCAATCTTGTGGTTGCACAAGTGAACCTCCTAACTTGGTAAACAAATAGTGAAAATTATATTAAAGTGTAAGGCCCACTATAAGAACCTATCTATCCTAATATGATTTATGTAGAATGTCAAACTGAGTAATACTGATTGGAACAGAGTAGGGGTCCAAATGAATTATTTCTCACAGATGGGCAATGAGGTGGGCACAGAGCTGAGAAGGAAGAGGAAAGACAGGATTTAATTTAATTTTGTGTTGCATTGAATAATTTAGACAAGAAAAATCCATTAAAATATTAATATTCTTCTGGTAATGTCATATGATGAAAATAGAAAACCACAGTCTCTGAAGACTCAAAATTGTTTAAAGAGAAATGGAAAGATACGTAGTGGGTACTGATAGGGTGTAACACATTACCAATGTTGATTTATGAAGTAAAAATGGATGAGATGGGTCAGACATGTAATAGTTAAAATAATTTAAAGGTATCACAAGAGAAAACGTTTTTATTTTTAAATATGACTTGCTGATCATAAGGAATTTTCCCATGCTAGTTGTATTGATTCTTTGAAGCAAATCTGGGCATGCTGGGTATTTGATTGTGTTCTGAACATGTCTATAAAGCACATAAACAACTGTAACTCTAATGCTTTATAAAATAAGCTTTATTGGTACCTTTTGGTTTTTGTACCACAATAACTTCCTGATATATGGCCATGTTATTCATCATGGTCTGGGACTAATATATATGGATTGATACAAGCTGTTCTCTTTTCCCTCCCTCCCACTTCAATAATCATTCCCCACAGATGCCTCTTTTATTGCAATGGGAAATTCTTTTCTTAAAATTAATTTATTTGTCTTCAGTTTTTTACAATCACTTCCATATAGCTTAGATTTTTCCCCTTCCCTTTTCCCTTCTCCCCTCTTTCCCTCCTCCCTTCCCGAGATGGTGTGCAATCTTACATAGGTTCTACACATGCATTCTTATTAAATACATTTTCACATTAGTCATGTTGCATAGAAGAATTAAAATGAATGGGGGAAACCATGAAAGCAAAACAAAACAGAACAAAACATAACATAATAAAAGCTAGTCCGCTTCATTCTGCAGTCCAATTCCATTTCTCTGTATGTGGAAGGCATTTTGCCTCAAGGGTCCACTGGGAATTTTGGGTCCTTGTATTGCTGTGAAGGACTGAGTCTACCAGAAAAATTCCTCATGTCCTGTGGTTGTTGCTGTGTATGAAGTTCACCTGATTCAGCTCCTTTCACTCAGCATCAGTTCATATAAGCCCTTCCAGGCCTCTCTGAAGTCTTCCTGTTCATCGTTTCTTCTGGCACAATAGTATTGCATTACATTCATATACCACAACTTGTTCAACCATCCCACAATTGATGGGCATCTCCTTGATTTCCAGTTCTTGGTTGCCACCACAGAAAGTTGCTATAAATATTTTTGTATATGTGGGACCCTTTCCCTTTTTTATGATCTCTTTGGGATACAGCACTAGAAGCGATATTACTGAATCAAAAGGTATACACATTTTTATGACCCTTTGGGTGTAGTTCCAAATTGCTCTCCAGAATGCTTGGATCAACTCACAGCTCCACCAACAATGAATTAGTGTTCCAACTCTCCCATATCTCCTCCAACATTTATCATCTCCCTGTTTTGTCATGTTAGACAATCTGACAGGTGTGATGTGGGACCTCAGAGTTGCTTTAGTGATTTAGAGCTTTTATTCATATGACTATAAATAGCTTTAATTTCTTCCTCTGAGAACTCTCTGTTCATATCTGCAAAAGGAAATTCTTAAACAATACCAGCAGACACAGTGATGGCATATGCTAATATATGTAGCATTCTGCCTTGGTCTTTCCCCACCTCTCCACAGAGAGGAGGGGGTATGTTTTATCTTGTCCACCCTGGAATCCTAATTGGTCATTGAATTTAATGTGAGTTAAATCACTTTTAGTGATTTTGTACATTGTTGCAGTCTTTGTGCTTATAGTTCTTTGGGTTCCACTTTCTTTTTTCGGTACTCGTACGTAAAAGTTTATCCAGGTTTTTCTGAATTTCTCACTTTTGCTGGGTTTTTTTGGACAATGCAGCAATGATAATGCATTACAACTATATACCAAATTTGTTCATCTATTTCCCAACTGAATTATTTGGACTTTCTTTACAGTCTTTTGCTACCATAAAAAGATACTATTATGAATATTTTGGTACAGATGGAACCTTTTCTTTCTGTCTGACCTCCTTGGGGTATAATAATGACAGCTAGCACTTATTATATATATTTTAAGGTTTGCAAAGTGCTTTACAAATAAGATCCCATTCTGTCTTCCCAACAAACCTGAGAGGTAAGTTCCATTACTTTATACATTTTATAGATGAAGAAACTGAGACAGAGAGATGTGAAATCTCTTCCCTGGTGTTACATAGTAAGTGTCTGAAGCTCCATTAGTCCCTGTGGTAGAATTGCTAAGTCCAAGGGTATGGTCGGTTTAGTAACTTCTCTTGCGTAATTCTTGTTTTTTCCCCCAGAATGCTTAGAGCAATTTGTAGCTTTGCTAATGGTGCATTGCCTTGGCCATTTCCCCTATATTCCCTTTGACAATGACTATTTTTTAGGATTTTAGCATTATAAAGTTGAAGTGGATCTCTGAGTCCAATGGATGGCAAATATCAGAAGTGGGTTTTTCAATCAAGTCTTCTGAATCCAGAGGCAATATTCTTTCCATTGTATCACTCATTCTGTAATCTTTTGTCAGGTAAATCTTCAATTTGTTTTACAGAATCATAGCATGTAAGAGTTAAAAGGAACATCACCATCCATTTGACCCAAATCCTTCAAGAAAGGAATTCTCATTATATTACACCCAACAAGTGGTCAGTCAGACTCTTCTTGGAGACCTCCAAAGAAGGCAAACCCATCCCCTCTCAAGGCAGCCCATTCCACTTTTGGACACTCCAATCGATAAGCAGTTTTACTTCTTGTTATTGTTGTGTTGTCCCCCTCCTCCCCTGACATCTGGCCTACACTGGTCTCTTTGCACTTTCTGACCATTGCTGTTGAATTTACCCTCTGCTGACAAACACAACAAATCCAGTTCCTTTTCTACATGAGTGATCTTGAAACACTTGAAGACAAATATCACATCCCCATTAGATCTTCTCATCTCTAGGTTAAACATGTCCAATTCCTTCAGTCCTTTTCCTCATATGACAAGGACTCACAGGTTCATCACCATCCTTTTTATCTTCGTCCATGCACTCTGAAGTCCATATTGCACACCAACAAGTCCCTGTCCAAACTCCACTTAATGGCTGTTTTCTGGACTCCCCTGGCTTAAGAGTGTTTACCAGAAGTAATTGTTACTGTTTCTCTCTCAGCCTGAGGTCTTTCTTTTCTTTAGCTCACTAAAGGGGCCATCCTCTGGCTACTTCTTAAAGAGGCCTATTCACTGAATGGGTGTCACATCACTCTAAGTGAATACCTGAATAGAGCTTAACCAAAAAAAGGCCAAGGTCTCCCACTGCTTCCTGGGCTGTCTCCGGTAATCCTGATGAATATCAGGCCACTGGACCCAGATGGCTCAGGAGGAGAAAGTGAGGCTGGTGACCTTGCACAGCCCTCCCTCACTCAAAACAAAGTCAAGTGCAAGTCATGTCATCATTGACATGATGTCATGGTCTTCTTCAAAAATGAAGAAAAAACACAAAAGCCTTCCTCCAGTTCTTTGTAAACTGTGTTGATCTATACTGATCACAATACTCCAGAAGAATACTGACAAAGGCAGAGTACAATGGAATTATTCCCCATTTCTGGAAGCTATGAATTTGTTAAAGCAGATTAAGATTATATAAGTTTTTTGGTTGTCACCTCACACCAATAGCTCATACGGACTTCACTAAAATGCCTAGAACTTTTATTTCTTCACAATAACTGCTAGCCATGCCTTTCCCACTTTGTAAAATTCATTTTTTTTTGGTACCCATATATGATTGTACCTTTGCACTTAGGTAAAAAAAAAATCAACTTCAAAAATACAAGACAATAAAGGCATAGTTAGATAGCAGTTACTTTTGAAACTCTGACCCAAATGCCTTACAATTACATAAAAGGTATGAGTCAGTTTTATATATATATATGTATTATCAAGGATAATTATGTGTTTAATTTGCTTTTCTCTTCTTATGAGTGATTTGGAGGTTACAATGAGGTCAAGATTAACAGATCTCCCCATCAATTTACCATACAGCATAACTTTTGCTAAAATATAATGAGGTAAAGAAATTCACTTTCATCTGGGGCTGGACTTCCAGTGTCCTAGAGGGTGTTAATAGAGAAGAAGTAATGGCTCACTTCCAGCACTGAAATGGTAGAGATAAATCCCACAATTCCCAAGGTGAGAGCAGCATATCTAATATATACTCACAATATCATTATACATGTATAAACAAAAGTTTATTAAATTGGCAAGTTAATTAATTATGGTTTGTGTACTCTTCTATTCTCAAGAATAATTACGTGTTCAATTAAGGATTTCTGTTTCAATTAGAGTTATTACCACATGAAAACACTTGAGGAGGTGCTTTTCTTCTTACGAAAAGGAGGACTTCTGCTTTTCAAATATACTTGAAAAAGTAGACTCAGCTTTCATTTACTAAGGTGTTACCACTAAGGAATAAACTCTTCCTTAAATAAAGATTCAGTTGTGGTTTTAAAATAGTGCATATACTTAATTTCTTTTTCTACTGTGTGCATTAAGCTACTATGTGAATATATTTTAAACAATTTTACAGTAATGATTGATATAATATCTATCTCTGGTGTCCTATACTGTTTTATGTACTGAAATGTATCATCTTCTTGATACCAATATGCTCGAATGTTTCTATGGCAAGCGATAATCAAATTGTATAACAAGTTATTGCCCCAGAAAATATATGGCATAGCCAGATATGAACACACACAACAACTCTCCTCTTCCCCTCACTCTGACCCCTGACACAAACTGACTGAAATCAACATGATTTACTCTAGGAACACCTGACATATTTATATTAATTCATCTACATTCTTTTAAATGCTTTACAAAAGGTAGTATGCATTTCTCCCTTGCTCCTCCTTCATCGTCCTCCTCTCTTTTAAGTCAGCCTTTCTTTAACATGATCTGTAACATGATCTGTAGTAGGTGTCTGAATTAATAGCTGTTTACCCTCGATCTCAGTGGCAATTGAAGGTCAGCTATTAGCCATTTGTAAATAAAGCTCTGGTAGCTTGAGTCAGGGTGGACTGGTGAAATAAAGTTTGTGAAGAGGTATATTTTTTTCCTATAGATATTTTAAATATTAAAGTATCTGAAAATAGTTTACATTTATATACATATGTATATATGCTATTACACTGGTGAAAAAAGTTATTTCTTCTCTTTTTCTATATCCACAGCTAATAGCTTTATCATACCCACCCTTTTTTTTTTTTTTTTTTTTAGGGAAGAAGTTCCTTCTTTTATTGAATGGAAAAACTAGCATTTCAATGTTATGTAACCATAACCTACATAAGTAACCATTAACTTTAATTATGATCAAGTCCCACTAATTCATTTACCTAATTGTTTATAAAGTCCACTTTTCAGGTTAATTCAGCAGCATTTTCTATTCCATGCAGCAAGGGTAGAAAACATTGATTTTCATTTCCATCTATCTGATAGAGGATTTTAACGTCAGTAATAGTTGCAGTCATTTTCTTCTCTTTGTCAAATGTAAGTATGTGGTATTCTGACATTGAGAAATGAATCGTCTTAGGAAATTTAGACTGATTATTTGATACGTAAAATGTGCTTAATTCAGTTTTAAATTCAACTCTCTACCTTTATACACACCCTGGCTTTCACCAACCATCTTTGTGCTGGAATTTTACATCAGTTTAGTGTTGTCCCAAGCACAAAATCCGTAAGTTATGGGATACCAGGTCGTGAAGTAACATGGCAGGACAGAAGAAACCTTCTTCTGAATGTTCAGGAGGGCAGAGATTTATACTGAGCTGAAGATTCATCATTTTTGCCTGTGATAGCATTATAAATTTGGTCAGGCATCTTTGAATTGGTAGGTGTAGTCTGTGGTGTCACAGTGTGTCCAGACCCTTGGTAGTGACCCAAGGGTGAATATGGCATAGAAGAAGCAACAGAAATCTGGTCTTGAGATGACGATAATAAACTTGTATTTTTGCTTTGTTCTTCCTCGTTAGGAAAATAGTTTTTACTACGATGCCCCAGGACTGTCCTTCCAACATTTCTTACTTGTTCAGATATATCATCTCTAATATCTGAAATGTCCCACACTGCAAGAAAAGAATCAAAGCATGAGCCTTCTTCTGCCTCCTGCACATAGGGTTTGTAGGAAAAACTGTAGTGATGAGCAAGAGCAGCAAAGAACATCTCAATACAGATGATGAAATCCTGCAGACCTGTAGCCACAGCTTCTACTGTCTGCCACTCCCAGGTATGCTTTTCAGAAATAACTCCAACTTTTACCAACAAGGCAATGATTGCTGCTTGCCAGAAGGAAACAAAAACAACCCTCTTTACACAAAGAAATTTGCCAACAGGCTGAATTGGATTCAGTTCTTCCCTCAGTACTTTATAAAATAACACAAGGCAATATATAGCAAACAGTTGTGACATGTTGTTAAATATAACTAAGTCCAAGCATTTTTAAAGCTAAAGTTCCCTTCATCATATACACCAAGCAGCTCACAGATTAGAGCAATAATAGTTGTGAATGGTCTGACAACAGGATACTGCAGGACACCTAGTTTGCACCTGAACAGTAATACTTCTCCCATTGCCCATGATGAACAGCAGCAGAAAGGAGGCAAATGTTTCTGCTGATCTTTGGCTTCAAGGATTAATACCAGATTTGGATACCGAATAGTCAGATAATTGGAAATGAATCCTATGAAACTGTATATGACATAAGCTTCATAGCATTCTCGGCAAGTGTCCACATATATCGCAATGGTAGGATACTTCAGAGTTATCCAACTATCCAAGCTGTATATAGGCACCATCCAAAGAATCCTTATTATTGACTTCTGTAGCTCAGGCTGAGCGTAATGCACTAAATGTTGCAAAATCCCCCAGAAAGATATTGGTACAGTCATTAGTAAAAAGATTCCAGCAATAAACCATGCTTTTGTGTGGATCCCAACCTCCAACTTCTGCAGCTCCCACACGCACAGGGGCAGAGACACGACCAAGGCCACCAGGTAGAGGAACACCACGAGGGGCCGGATCCATCGCCTCCAGTTCCTCTAGGTGCAAGGCGTGTTTACGTCAAAACCAACCCTGGGAAAGAAAGGGGAGGGGGCGGGGAGAGGAAAAGAAAAGAAAAGAAAGAAGAGGAGAGGTAAAGGGAGAAAAGGAGGAGGGGAGCCGGAGGCGGCTGACGCCCCTCCTGTCGCCCTCCCGGCCTTCCATATCCACCCTTCTGATAAATGTTAAAAAATGGTTTAAAAATTAGCTCATCTATGAAATATTTATTTAATTAAACTTCTTTTTAGTCACCCTTTTTACTTCTATTGCCTCTTATTTTACTGTAACATGGAGCACAAGCCCACAATAAACTTACTCAGAGTTCTCCTACAAACAGATGCTCATGAATGCCAAACTAATGATGCAGATATGAGTCCAAACACCCAGATGTGGACTAGTGCTTTATTTGACCTGACAGTTCACCTTAAAGCAAAGACCTTGGTTTGAGGATTTACTGAAAATCTGTACTCAGAAAATGCAGACTATATTGCCATGTTGCACAGCAAGTAAAGACAAAAGCATAGACACACACACACACACACACACACACACACACACACACAAACTATATGGCAAAACGGTCAGAGGGATTTAGCCACACACACAGGGCTATTGTTACTTTCATGAGGGTATTATCACGAAGATCTCAAAGTGGGTCTGAACATGAAAGTTTTATACCTTAAAGATAAGCTTATGTGATAACTGGTAATCAATTCCAGATATGGGAGGGACATTCCTAAGGAAACTCAGATGAGGTGGGGAAATTCTCCCAATATCAGATTTAGCTGAGTAAGTCTCCTAACCGGAAGCAGAAATTGGGTGAACATTTGAGTTGTTAATTGGGGACCCCTGAAATGTGTGTTGGCTTATAGCTGCAGCAATCATCTGGGAGCTTCATCTAGTCAGAAGCCCCAATCATTCTTATGTTTGACACAAGGTCAGAATAAGTCAAGACAGTGGAAAAACACAGGATGTCTGCCACCGCATATGTATTTATGATCAGCAGGATCATTGAGTCTAAATGACTCCATATTGGCATGCTGTCATTTATGCTAGCCCAGCAAACAATATATTTCAAAAGTCATAATTATCACAACTGGCTAAATCTTTCATTCTCATCTAGATATCTGATATACATTCTTAAAAAGAGAAAAGTAGATGTTATGTAAATATATTTTAGCTAGCTTATTTTATATGTGCCTGACCTGTGATTACACTGGCATAGGGAACTTCTGATAAGGAAATTGTTTTGATTGATGTAGATCAGCAATTATTCTTTAACTTATATTCTTACAGCATTACTAGGAGCACTGCCAGATGTGGGACCTGAATCCAGTCTTCCTTACTCCAACACTGGCTTTCTATTTATTATGCTACGTTACCTTTCTGGCTATTAGATAGGATAGGGATTAGAAATGATTTCATTAATAGATCAAATTCTGGATAAGGAAACTTCCTTTGCCAATGTAATTAGACACCTACTCTGAAATTGTACTCTTAAAGAGTTACTCAGAGCACTGACAGATTAAATGACTTGCCCAGGGTCATGTGACCAGTAGGTGTCAGAAGTAGGCATTCACTTGACTTCCTCTTGGTTTTCAGACTACTTCTCTATCCGCAACTCCATGCTGCCTCTCAACTATCATACAGTACTTAGAACATTAACCATCTAATAGATTGTTTCATGAGGACATGATGATATATATTCGTCTCCACATCGCCAATGCTTCCTACACAAAAGGTATTTAAAAATACTTAAAAATGGCAGAATGTATCTTCAACCTCTTAAATAGTACATTTCACATAGCAGATGCTCCTTAAATATTTGATTGATTGAATTCAAGTTAGGTTAAGTGACCAGTTTCCATTATCTTATATTCTTCTGACAATGATATAAACAAGACTTATTTTCAAAACTGTATCAGAGTACCTTCAGAATTCCAGTTAATGGTTCAAACTATTTCACCAAACAGTGGGCTATAAATGCATACAAACGAATAGACATGCATTATGGAACATAAAGTGTGACATTAACTAATAGTAAAGCAAAAAATAAAGTTTCAAAATGTGCTTTTGGGGATACTGTCACCATAATATAAAATGTAGGCATAATTTAATTACTGTTCAGTTTACTTTGGTTTGCTATTTTTTTTAAATTCTCACAGCAGAAATTTATGTTATTGTTAGGAATCTTAGATTAAAAATCCAATTGTACTGCCTTGGATGTGTCACTCTTTTCCTCTTGGTTTTATACACACTCCTATAAAGCATATATCTAGGGCTCATCTATTCAGAGAGCTATCTTTGTATATGTAGATATGTGTATGTACATACTGGCATTGGTAACTGACTTCAGTGCTACTTTACACCATCACCCCTATTAGGATTATCACAGAGAATTGGAATTCTGGGTATAAGAAGATCCATTTCTTTTCCAAAGGTTGAGAAAAATGGGTGTCAGAGAGAAGGAGAGAGAAAAATAAAGTGTGTATGTTGGGGGAGGGGAAGGGTAATGAGAGAGAGAGAGAGAGAGAGAGAGAGAGAGAGAGAGAGAGAGAGAGAGAGAGAGAGAGAGAGAGAGAGAGAGAATATGAGTGAGTGAGCATGGAGGGAGGAGGGGAAATGAAAGGATATTATATATTTTTTTGTATCTGTCATTTCCCTGCTATCTCCCATATGACTTCTTAATCCATCAGAATGCTGGGAAGATAATGTTTTGGGCGAAATAACATGAGAGAGAGGATAGACTCCCAAGGACCAATATCTTTATTGCTCGGAGGATAAACGGATTATGTCAGCCATTTTCTGTTGCTGACAGCTTTTCTTATTAACCGATTTTATTTTTTAATCTTCCAGGGAAGAAATATGGTTTTATGTCACAATAAAACGCCGGTCACATCTAATTCTGCCCTCAAACAAACAGATTTCTGAAAGCCTTGCAGAGAAATTTGAAATAACTTTAAAGAGGGGGTTTTTGGATAAAGTCTTTATCCAGGGGCTTGTTCAACTGCAGTGTAAAAGGTTTAGAGAGAGAGGAGAGGAGAGGAGAGAGGGAGGGTAGGAGGGAGGGAGGAAGGGGGGGAAAGAGAAGGAGAAGAAAAAAGAATGAAAAGTCCCACATAGTTGTTTTTTCCCCCCTGGAAATCTCTATTAAAAAGAAACTCTTCTATGTGATATACTCAAGGAAATGTAGCTTATACCAAAGAGGCATACAAACATTAGAAAACATAGATTTATTTATTTATTTTTTTGGTTTTCTTTCTTTCCTGGGCTTGGAGAGATTGTGGTGACCAGAATGAGAGAGAAACAATCATTGGGAGACCAGTAGCTTCCTTAGCTAGGTGTTTTCAAATGCTTCTTTTGGATTTACCCCCTTTTCCTTCAGTTTTTTTTTTCAGACCTTGATATTCAGTTAATAAGATATCTTATATGTACTGCAGGCAAATCAGTACGAAATCCAATTCTTTTAGATCTCCGGGGACCTGGAAAGGAACGTCCCAGGCTCTATACTATGACCCTCTCTCTCACAAAGCATTTGCATTTTAGTATCAGATTCTACAAGTTTTCGGCTTCTTTTCTCCTGTAACTTAGCTAAGTCTATAATCTCCACATCATAATTTCAGAACCAGCCCTAGCACTCCAAAGCATTTAATCTCTGTATGGAGTCCTGTGCAAAGGGTGGGACAAAACAATCTGAACAGATACATTTGTTCCCTGTTCTTCAGTGGCTCAATACCAAAGACTCTTTCATGTGAACCTCTTGCGTCATACTGTTGCCATACCCATGACAGACAGCTAATTAATTGGTTTATTAATGATGCCATCTTAGTAATATTATCATGCTATTCTTAGTCTTATGATGAGCTATTCAATCATTACATATTGTTTGCTTGTATTGTTATTGTTACTATTTTGTGAGGATATAATTTCCCAAAATTTAAGAATTTCTGAAGAACTCTCTGATACAGTTAGTGAATTAAAGGTGTTACCTAGGTATATTACTGAGTGAAGGTAAGAAACCTCAGCTATGGTCGGCAAATCAAACTAGCAGTTTGCACTGAGGGGGCTGACCACTAAGAGAACGCAGCACAGAATGCCTTTTTTTCTGACTGGAATTTTAAAATCCCTAGTAGAATCAGGCCATAACTGATTTTTTCTTTCCTTTTATAAAGAACAACCAGATAAAGATGCT
The DNA here is from genome assembly GCA_023548195.1 of Bettongia penicillata ogilbyi. Lineage (NCBI taxonomy): Eukaryota > Metazoa > Chordata > Mammalia > Diprotodontia > Potoroidae > Bettongia > Bettongia penicillata. The sequence continues at coordinate 912,666 of JAJHZJ010000658.1, forward strand.
CTGAAGGCAATTAGAGATGGAAGTCTGCAGGCTGGAAGACAGCCCAGAGCTGTAGAAATAAGCTTGGTTCTCATGTGCTTATGCACATAAAGGTAACCTTTAAAACCATAAGATTGACTGAGATTGCCAAGAGAGGAAAAGTAGAGATGGAGGAGAGAAAAAAAGAAGGCTGAGGACAGGATTTTGGGAAATATTCACTTTAAATGGATAGGAAAGAGCATTGAAGAAGCAGTAGAAAGGGAAGTAGAGAGGGAAGAGAAAATGAAGGGAGAGTGATTTCTCAGAAACCAAGGGAGAGTAAATGTCCAGCCGCAAGGAGTAGTTAATAGTTTAAAATGATTCATAGAAGTTAATTAGGCTCATAGACAACAAGAGGTTATTCTACAGCCTAGGTCAAATAGCACTGCAATCCAGTCACCAGTCATCAGCCAAGGGTTCGAGGCAGATAAGAGCACATCTTCGGGAATATGCAGGGACAGGTGTCATCACAGAGGATGGTGAAACTGGGGTTAGTACAAAACCATGGAAGCAAATAGATAGGGCAGGACTGTCATACAGAGGGGCAAGACTGTGGAAGAAAATGAAGGGTCTTGTACTGAGAGAATAAGAAGAGGAAAGCTGATCAAGTCAACTTGGGAACACTCATGGGTAGAGATGTAGACATTTTACAAGACTGGGGTATAGTGTGTGTGTGTGTGTGTGTGTGTGTGTGTGTGTGTGTGTGTGTGTGCAAAGGAGTGTGAAAAGCTTGAAATTATGCATGTGGTCCAAAGCTCTAATAGGAAAGCTGATTTACTAAAGCCAGGTCAAAGGATCTGGCTAAAGGACTGGTGGTGGTGGTGGTGGAGTGTCTTATACAATCTCCCTTGTATACCTTGAATGCCTGAGAATGAAGGGACCTTCAGTAAAGAAATAATGTGTGATCTCATAGCTCCTAAGATAAAAAGTGATAAAGCAACCAAATTCTTTTAATTAAACACCGAATACTCCCATCTCCAGAGAAGAAAGAGTCACCTCCTTTTGGAAGTCCCATCACTATGTAAATGTTTCCTGCCTGGTTACTTGTTCCTACAAAAAGTCCTTGCATGCCCTTGGAAATAGCCTCATGGTGAAGTAAAAGAGTGAAAAGTTCTAGTTACTTGCCAGTAAACTTGAAGAGAGTATGAATACATGTTCTAAAATAAGAAACAAATTCACTCAACTAGATACTAGATTGACGTCTCATCAATTAGTTTTAAGACTGACAAAAAGCTTTGATTGAGGGATTTCTAGGAGATATTAGAAATTAGAGATGAGTAGCCAATGGGAATTCCTTCAAGTGATAATTAATAAACTGAAATGACATTGTCATCTTAACTGATGCATCTCAGAAACAAGATCTAGGTCCAACAATAGTAGATATCTGGGAATATTGTAAATAAAGAAGAACATAATATGCAACTTTTAAAATATTTTTGAATAATATTTTATTTTTTCCCAATTACCTGTATAAACAATTTTTAACATTCATTTAAAAAATTTTGAGTTCCAGATTCTCTCCCTTCCCCTTCCCCCTCCTCCCTAAGACAGCAAACAATTTGATATATTATATATGTACAATCATACAAAACATATTTCTATATTAGTCATGTTGCGAAAGAAAACACAGACAAAAGAAAGACCCATAAAAGAAATCAAGTGAAAATGGTATGTTTCAATGTGCATTCAGACTCCATAAGTTCTTTCTCTCTAGATGGATAGCATTTTTCATCATAAATGTTTTGGAATTTTCTTGAATCATTATATTGCTGAGAATAGCTAAGTCATTACAGTTGATTATTGTACAATTTTGCTCTCACTGTGTACAATGTTCTGGTTCAGCTCACTTCATTTTGTATCAATTCATCTAAGTCTTTCCAGGTTTATAGCATTTTGGCATGGTTCCAAATTGTTCCAAGAATGGTTGGATTAGTTAAGAACTCCACCAGCAGTGCGTTATTGTCCCAATTTTCCCACATCCTCTCTAACATTCATAGTTTTTCTTTTCTATCATCTTAGACACTCTGATAGGTATGAGGTTGTACCTCAAAGTTGTTTTAATGTGCATTTCTTTAATTAATACTGATTTTTCTGATTAATACTGATTTTCATATGACCATAGATAGGTTTGCTTTCTTTGTTTGAAAACTGCCTGTTCATATGCTTTGACCATTAATCTATTGAAAAATTACTTATATTCTTATAAATTTGATTAAAAGGGGCAGGGAAGACTGTTTGGATGAAGTGAGATTAGAAATGGGTTTTGAAGGATGGATAGAATTCCAATAAGGATAGAAGGCAAATGGTATGAGCAAAGGCATAGATTAGGAAGTACAGATGGAACAATGAGTTAATAATTTTCTCCTATATATACCTATGAATAACACTATTCTTTTTGTTTTTAAAATTACATGATCTTTTCATAGTTAGGCTACATATCCATTTGGAATTTATTTAGGTACATAATGTAAGATGATAAGCAAAACTCATTCCTCCAAACTTCTTTTTGTTTTTTTTTAAATTTTTATTTTTTGTTTTTAGCACAGTTTGCAAGAGATAAAACAATTCAAACTTTTGGTAAGGTGATACTTCTTTTTAAAGCATTTACAATATGGACCACAAAAGAATTTTTTTTTTTAACATTAACCAACTGAGACACAAATAATATTTATGTTGCTAACTTCACAAGCTCTTGACCTAATTGTCTCCACAGTATTACTAAGAATTAAAGGACCCTAACTTATTGTTGTCGGTCTAAAGTCCTATGCCCTAACAGCTTAATTTTTGACTTAACCTCTGATGTTCCCCTACCAATAATATATAATTGAATAGATCTGGTATTAAGCTTACAAACCTTTTGACTACAAAAAATTGCCACCAACAGTGGGGACATTGCAGGGATACAATATTTCTCCAACTTCATGTCAATTCCAGGCAGGATTAGATTGTCCACTTGCATTCAGTCAGGCTTTGCCAAGTGTCAGTAGGGAAACTGAATCAGGAGAATCCTACCTCAGCCCAGGCTGAACATCCGCTCTCCCACTCTTTCCATGAGATCACCTTTTGCAGTTCATACCAACATCTAACTAGCTTACTGGCATCATGGATTGGAAGCTCAGATCACCTTTCTTGCTATCCAAACCTGGAGTTAGACTCAGAAGAACAGTCACTTAATAGTCCCATAGCATCTTGCCACCCAATGGCAAGTTCTAATAACCAGGTTTCAAATATGATTATAATTTCTCTTTGGCTAAGGAACCTCTTTTGAGGCAAGTCTTAAGTGGCTTACATGCCTTTCTATACATGTTCTAGTTCCTAATTAAATAGCAATCATAAAATCAAATTTGCCATTAAAACCTTAACTTTTCCATCAATGCCAAATTTTACCCGAGGTTACCTTCTTCTAGGAAATTTAGACTAAAATTCTTTCCCCCAAACTAAAGATGTCGTTGATTTATTCTCAGTAATTAATTCAGTCAATTGTTTTAATACTAATTGCTTTACCTCATTTTGTAACGTGTCCAATTTTTCTCCCCATCACTCCCCTCCCCCTGCTTCCTAATACCTTGCTTCCTGATTACTTCTTCCCTCAATGTACCATCCCTTCTATCACACCCCACCCTTCCCTTATCCCCATCTTCTCTCTTTTCTTGTAAGGCAAGATAAACTTCTATACTCCATTCCCTGTATTTCTTATTTCCCAATTATATGCAACAAAAATTCTCAACATTCGTTGTTAATACTTTGAATTCCAACTTCTCTACTTCCCTGCCCCCCTCCCTGCCCAGCCCCATTGAGAAGGCAAGCAATTCAATACAGACTAAATATGTGTTCTTTTGCTAAAGATTTCCATAATAATCATGTTGTGTAATACTAATTATATTGCCCTCTGTCCTGCTCTAGCCCCCCTTATTTTTTCCCCCACAATTGACCTTTTCCCTTCTCAAAAATGTTTATTTCTAGTGACCCCCTTCTCCCATTTTCCCTCTCTTCTAACATTCCCCTCACCCCACTTGTCACCTTCTCTCCCTCTTTCCTGTGGTGTGATATAAATTTTCATATCAAATTTAACGAGCATATTATTACCTCCTTCAGCCACATGTGGAGAGAGTAGCTTCATTTTTTTTATCTCCCCTTCTCCCTTTTCTCCTCCTTTGCATAAGATTTTTCTTATTTCTTTTATGAGCTATAGTCTGTCCCATTTCATTTCTCCCTTTCTCTTCCTGGAATTTTCCTCCTTCACACCTTTATTTTTATTTTATTTTATTATTTTTGTGTAGATATCATCTCTTCTGATATAACACACCCTGTACTCTCTATCTATGTGTGTGTGTATGTACAATCTCTCCATCTACCCAAATACTGAGAAAAGATTCAAGAGTTAAAAATATTTTCTTTCCATGTAGTAATGTAAACAGTTCTGCTTTACAGAGTCTTTTATCATTTTTCTTTCCTGTTTACCTTTTCATGTTTCTTTCGATTCTTGTCTTGGGAAGTCAAATTTTTCTATACAAAAGATCAGATGGTCTTTTCCTCAATATGAATGATTGAAAGTCATCTATATCACTGAATGACCATTTATTCCTTTGAAGTATTGTACTCAGATTTGCTGGGTAGGTGATTCTTGGTTTCAATCCTAGTTCCTTTGACCTCTGAAATATCCCATTCCAAGCTCTTCAATCCCTTAATGTTGAAGCTGGCAGATCCTGTGTTATCCTGATTGTATTTCCACAGTGCTCAGATTGTTTCTTTCTAGCTGCTTGCAGTATTTTCTCCTTGATCTGGAAACTCGGAAATTTGGCCACAACATTCCTAGGAGTTTCTCTCTTTGGGTCTCTTTCAGGAGGTGATTGGTGAATTCTTTTAATATTTATTTTGTTCTCTGATTCAAGAATATCAGGGCAGTTTTCCTTGATAATTTCATGGAAGATGATGTCTAGACTCTTTTTTTGATCATGGCTTTCAGGTAGTTGCATAATTTTTAAATTATTTCTCCTGGATCTATTCTCCAGGTTAGTTGTTTTTTGTTTCACATTATCTTCTATTTTTTCAAATTTTTGGTTTTGTTTACTAACTGCTTGGTTTAACCCAAAGTCATTCATTTCCCTGAACTCAATTCTCTCTTTCAATGAATTATTTTGTTCAGTGAGCTTTTGAACTTTCTCCTCCATTTGACTAATTCTGCTTTTTAAAACCTCCTTCTCCTCATTGACTTTTTGGACCTCTTTTTTCCAATTGAGTTAGCCTTTTTTTAAAGCTGTTATTTTCCTCAGCATTTTTTGGTTCTCCTTTAGTAAGCTGCTAACTTGTTTTTTAAGGTCTGCTGTTGCCTGAGCCCAATTTAAGTTCCCTTTGGAGGCCCTGGGGGCAGAGGCCTTGACTTTCTCTGACAGTATGTCTTGTTCTTCCTCATCTGAAAGGATGGGAGGAGACACCTGTTCCCCAAGAAAATAACCTTATGGTTTTTTCCCCCTTGTTTGGGCATTTTCCCAGCTAGCTACTTGACTTCTGAGTTTCCTCTCTACAGTCACCTTGCCTCCAGTTCTGCCAAGCCAGCACTGGAAGCTGAGATTCAGATGAGCTGCTCCAAAGCCTCTGGGGTTTTAGGCAGGGGAAAGGCAGCTATTCAGTGTGAGATTAAGATCAGCTGCTCAGGGTTCAGTTCTCTCAGGGGTTTACCATGAAACCTTCAACAATGGATATGGGCTACTGCCTGTTTTGGGAGCCCTGTCCACTGCTGCCTCTACTGCTGCCTCCTGAGGTAGCCTGAGTTATGGGGACACCCTGCTCCCCTCTCAGCCAGCCAAAAAGACACTTTCACCTACCTTTAGCGCCTGTGGGTTGAGGGATCTGTGCTGCTGCTGGAGATTCTGTCCCCGAAGCCTGCTCAGATCTGCTCCTTTCAGTGCCACATGGCCAAGGCAAGGCTGGGCTCTGCTCCACATCCGGTGCACAATAGACCTTTCCCATTGGTCTTTCAGGTCTCTCTGTGATAAAAATCTCCTCCACTCCATTGTTCTGTGGCTTCTGCTGCTCTAGAATTTTTTGAGAGTTCCTCTTTACTGGTATTTTATGGGCTGTGGGGTAAAAGCTAGCACATGTGCGTCTTTCTATTCTGCCATCTTGGCTCCTCCCTCAAACTTCTTTTTAGTTTTCTAATTTGTTCTTGTTGAACAAGGAGTCCTTTCTTCTATAATTTATGCTATTTTGTGTACCAAATAGTAGATTATATAATGTCCCTTTGTTTCTTTGTTTTACTTTGTAGTCTATTCCACTGAGCTACTTTTCTATTTCTTAACTACTACCAAAGCGTTTTGATGATTGAAATTTTAAATTTTAGTCTGAGGACTAAGAAATTCTATATCTCCTTCATTTCTACTTTTAAAAATGATTTCTTTTGAAATTTTCTTCCTTTAAATGACTTTTGATATTATTTTTCTTGTTTTATAGAATAACCCTTCTGTAATGACCAATATGGCTCAACATTTGTAAATTAATGTAGATAGTATGATTATATCTATTACAATGACAACATAATTATCTTCCTACTTGTCTAAATCTTTCACTAAATTTTTAAAAACTGCTTTATCATTGTATTTATATATATCTCTTGATCATGGTCATTTGATTCTCAAATACTTGGAACATTTTATAGTTACTTTGAATTATTTCTATTGTTTTCTACTGCTTTCTGTTTATACTACTAGAAATCCGATTATTTGGGGGATTTACTTTTTTTTATGCTTTTTTACTAAACCTAAAGATTGCCTTGATGAGTTTCTTTGCTTTAATTAAGCCACTGGTTACTTCAATGATGAAGATAATTTTTCCTCTTTGTGCATGGGTATGATTTTAGTTTCTTGCTCTTGTGTTATTGCTGTCACTAGAATTTCTGTCAAATAATAGGTTTAGGAAGAGGTATCCTTAACCTATTTATTTATTTGGAAATCTTCAGATATCTGTCAATTGCAAATGAATCTATTTTTGGTAATTGCTTTTTATCATATTTTAAACTATACTTTTAATGTTTTATTTAGGGTGTTTTTTAGTATAAGTTCTTTATTTCATAAAAACTATTTTCTACGTCTATTGGCACAATGGATGGTATTATACAGTGGATTGAGAGCCAGTCCTGAATCCAGGAAACCTTAGGTTTGAGCACTGCTACTTATACATCCTGGCTGAATGACTATAGGCAAATTACTTATTCTTTCTGAATTCTAGTCTAGTACTTTTAGACTTCAACAGAAACAGGTGTCACTAACTTATACATAGGATCTTTGTAGGCTGTATATCAATAAATGAACAATTTTTCTTGTATTTTTATTTATTTTATTAAATATTTCTCAATTTCACATTAATCTGGTTCAGTGAGCATGGGTGGAGCTGTGTCACACTTCTGTTTTTAGGTAACTCTCCAAGACTATAAGATACAGAGAAAATGTCAAAGAACATTGGTAGAGGGAATTTTTTCAAAAACAAGTACTCTCAACCAAAGAAACAATAGGCTCAGTTCATATGCCTTTTCATATAATTGTGATCTCATCATTACTTGATAGTTAATTATGCTATTTTCCAATTTTCCTCTATCCTAGAATCCTTGACATAAATCCAACTTTATCATAATGGATTGTTGGGGATATATGTTGCTGTTATATTTTTGCTAAGATTTTATTTTAAAGAGAGTGTCAAACAACATAACAGAGCATACAATTGACTATATTTTAATGGTCAGGAAAATATTTAGCATGGATGTGAAGGCTATACCTGAGTCAGTTATGTGTGTACAGTTAGACATCAACTAGTTAGAACTAGGATCAGAATCTATAATCAACAAGGAGGGAAAATTAAAGAGAAAAAGATATGGAGCACTTAGGCAACAACAGCAAATTATAAAAAATGATAAATGGATAAGAGAAGTGACATTGTCACTGACTAATAATTTTATCTTAAAGTTAAAGTGATGTAAATCAGTTTCTACAAGGAGATCAAAAGATCCCCCCACAAAAAATAAGCCAGAAAACATTTGACTTACTCGATATTAGAGGCAACTAACTCCTGCTAGTTCAGATTGAGTATTGGAATAGAGTAAGGTGTGTGCAAAATATTGAACAGTTAACAGCAGAAGATTTATGTTTCCTTAACATAACAAGGTAAGTAACAAGGCTACAAGGATAGAGGGGCACTTAACTTTTCTGGCTAAGGTTTCCCTCATCTGCACATGGTTAACAAGGCAGGACAGGATGATTTGTTTGGTTTTCAGAAATTCACGAACTTCAGATGGACTTCATATGGACAGGGATTTTTATGTGCTTACATGACCAAGAAACTCTGTGAAGGGAAAAGGAGCAAATCAAATCCCAGAGACAACTATGCTTGCTTTTATGGGAAACAGAAATAATGAGGAGGAGCAAGGCTAATTCATTTCTTTAAAATATATAATTTATTTATTTTTCAGTTCTCAACATTCACTTCCACAAGAATTTGAGTTCAAAATTTTCTACCCATCTTTCCCCATCCCACACCCCAGGACATCATGCACCCCATCCACCCCTCCTCCAGTCTGTCCTCTCTTCTATTACCCACCTTTCTTCCCTCCCCTTTCCCTCTATTTTCCTATAGGGCAAAATAGATTTCTATACCCTATTGCCTGTATAGCTTAATTTCCAGTTGCATGTTAAAACAATTTTTCACATTTATTCTTAAAGCTTTGAGTTTCGGAGGAGCCAAGATGGTGGGGTAGAAAGAGTCACATATGCTAGCTCCAAACCCACAGCCCATAAATTACCTGTAAAAAGAACTCCCAACAAATTCTGGAGCAGTGGAAGCTTTGCAGCAACAGAGTGGAGGAGATTTCTGTTCCAGGGAGCCCTGAAAAACTGACACCAAGGCTCCGTTGCACTCTGGACACAGAGCAGAGCCCAGCATTGCCTTGGCCACGTGGCCCTGAGAGGAGCAGATCCGAACAGGCTTCAGGGACGGAATCTCTGACCGCCACAAAGGTCCCTCAACCCACAGGTGCTACAGGTCAGTAGACAGACTCCAGGGCTGGCTGAGAGGGGAGCAGGGTGTCTCCATAACTCCGGCCCCCTTGGGAGGCAGCAAAGGACAGGGGTTCCCAAAGCAGGCAGGAGCCCGGAGCCATTACTGAAAGTCTCCACATAAACCCCCTGTGGGAACTGAGTCCTGTGAGGTGGCCCTGCCCCCACCTGAGCACCTGAACTTAATCTCTCACTGAATAACAGCCCAGCTCCCTGCCCCCCCCCCCCCCCCCCCCCCGCTGAAAGCCCTGAGGCTGGGAAGCAGCATTTGAATCTCAGACCCCAAGCACTGGTGAGGTGGGGGTGGAGAGGAATCTCAGAAGTCAAGTAACTGGCTGGGAAAATGCCCAGAAAAGGAAAAAAAAATAAGATGATAGAAGGTTACTTTCTTGGTAACAGATATTTCCTCCTTTTCTTTCAGGTGAGGAATCACAATGTTTACCATCAGGGAAAGACATAGAAGTCAAGGCCTCTGTATCCCAGACATCCCAGGTGGATGTCTGGTGGGCTCAGGCCATGGGAGAGCTCAAAAAGTATTTTGAAAATCAACTTAGACAGGTGGAGGAAAAACTGGGAAGAGAAATGAGAGCGATGCAAGAAAAGCATGAAAAAATGGGTCAATACCTTCCTAAAGGAGGCCCAAAAAATGCTGAAGAAAATAACACCTTGAAAAATAGGCTCACTCAATTGGCAAAAGAGGTTCAAAAATCCAATGGGGAGAAGAATGCTCTAAAAAGCAGAATTAGCCAAATGGAAAAAGAGGTTCTAAAGCTCACTGAAGAAAAGAGTTCTCTCAAAATTAGAATGGAACAGATGGAAGCTAATGACTTTATGAGAAACCAAGAATCACAAAACAAAACCAAAAGAATGAAAAAATGGAAGAGAATGTGAAATATCTCATTGGAAAAAACAACTGACCTGGAAAATAGATCCAGGAGAGACAATTTAAAAATTAGGGGACTACCTGAAAGCCATGATCAAAAAAGAGCCTAGACATCATCTTTCATGAAATTATCAAGGAAAATTGCCCTGAGATTCTAGAACCAGAGGGCAAAATAAGTATTGAAGGAATCCATTGATCACCACCTGAAAGAGATCCAAAAAGAGAAACTCCTAGGAACATTGTGGCCAAATTCCAGAATTCCCAGGTCAAGGAGAAAATATTGCAAGCAGCTAGAAAGAAACAATTCCAGTATTGTGGAAATACAATCAGGATAACACAAGATCTAGCACCTTCTACATTAAGGGATTGAAGGGCATGGTATAGGATATTCCAGAAGTCAAAGGAACTAGGACTCAAACCAAGAATCACCTACTCAGCAAAACTGAGCATAATACTTCAGGGGAAAAAATTGTCTTTCAATGAAATAGAGGACTTCCAAGCATTCTTGATGAAAAGACCAAAGCTGAAAAGAAAATTTGCCTTTCAAACACAAGAATGAGAAGAAGCATGAAAAAGTAAACAGCAAAGAGAATTCTTAAGGGATTGCCAGCAGTGAACTGTTTACATTCCCACATGGAAAGACAATATTTGTAACTCTTGAAACTTTTCAGTATCTGGGTAGTTGGTGGGATTACACACACAGACACACACACACATGCATACACACGTGCACACACACATACACACATGCATGCACACAGAGACAGAGAGCACAGAGTGAATTGAATAGGATGGGATCATATCTTAAAAAAATTAAGGTAAACGGTGAGAGAGAAATATTTTGGGAGGAGAGAGGGTGAAATGGAATGGGGCATATTATCTCTCATAGAAGAGGCAGGGAGGAGACTTTTTAGTGGAGGAAAAAAGAGGAGAGCTGAGAGAAAAACATGAAGTTTACTCTCATCACATTCGACTAACTAAAGGAATAAAATACACACTCATTTTGGTATGAAAGCCTATCTTACAATACAGGAAAGTGGGGGAGAAGGAGATAAGCAGAGTGGGGGGGTGATGGAAGGGAGAGCAATGGGAGGAGGGAGCAATGTGAAATCAACACTCTTGGGGAGGGACAGGATCAAAAGAGAGAATAGAAACTATGGGGGGCAGGATAGGATGGAGGGAAATATAGTTAGTCTTATACAACACAACTATTATCGAAATCATTTGCAAATGTACACAGATATGGCCTATATTGAATTGCCTGCCTTCCCAAAGGGAATGGGTGGGGAGGGAGGGATGGGGAGAAGTTGGAACTCAAAGTTTTAGGAACAACTGTTGAGTATTGTTCTTGCTACTAGGAAATAAGAAATACAGGTAATGGGGAATAGAAAGTTATCTGACCCTACAGGACAAAAGAGAAGATGGGGACAAGGGAAGGGAGGGATGGTAGAAGAGAGGGCAGATTGATGATAGGGGAAATTAGAATGCTCTGTGTATTGGGGTGGGGAAAGGGGATAAATGGGGAGAAAATTTGGAACCCAAAATTTTGTGAAAATGAATGTAAAAAGTTTAATAAATAAATTTATATAAAAAAAGCTTTGAGTTTCTTATTCTCTCCCTCCAAACCCACCTTCATTTAGAAAACAAGCAATTCAATAACATTTATACATGTATAACAATACGAAGCATTTCCATAATAGTTATGTTGTAAAAGACTAACCACATTTCCCTCTGTCCTATCCCGCCCTCAATTTATTTCATTCTTTACCTTGATCTGCCCTTCTATAATAGTGTTTACTTTCGATTATACCTTTCCCCAATTTGCTGTATCTTCTATTATCTTCCCTCTCCTGTCCCCTTTCCCCTTGCCTTCCTGCAGGGTAAAATAGTTTTCCATATGCAATTGAGTATATATTATTTAAGCCAAATTCCATGAGAGTAAGCCTCATTTATATCCTTTCATTTCCTCCCTCTTCCCCTCCATTATAAAAGTTTGTTCTTCTGTCTTGTATGCAAGATAATTTGTTACATTATGCCTCTCCCTTTTGCTTCCTACTAGTGCATTTCATTCAACAGCAAATTTTTTTTTTAGGTATTCTCCCTTCATATTCAGTTCACACTGTGCCCTCTGTCTATGTGTGTGTGTGTATATATATATATATATATATATATATATATATATATATATATATATATATATATACACACACACACAGACACACATATGTGTGTATATATATATACACACACACATGGATATACATATACATACACACACATATATGTACACATATACACACATATACACACACTCACACATCCACATATATAATATACACATACATATGTACTCATATATATATTCTCTCTAACTACCCTAATACTGAAAAAGGTCTCATGAGTTACAAATATCATCTTTCCATGTAGGAATGTAAACAGTTCAACATTAATAAATTCCTTAAGTCTTCTCTTTCCTGTTTACCTTTTCTTCTTTCTCTTGATTCTTGTATTTAAAGTCAAATTTTCTATTCATATCTGGTATTTTCAATAAGAATGCTTGGAAGTCTTCTATTTCATTGAAATTCCATTTTCCCTCCTGAAGTATTATACTCAGTGTTGCTGGGTAGGTGATTCTTGGTTTTAACCCTATCTCCTTTGACCTCTGGAATATCACATTCCAAGCCCTCCAATACCTTAGTGTAGAAGCTGCTAAATCCTGTGTTCTCCTGATTGCATTTCCATCATACTTGAGTTGTTTTTTTCTGGCTGCTTGTCGTATTTTCTCCTTGTCCTGGGAACTCTGGAGTTTGGCTATGCTATTCCTAGAAGTTTTATTTTTGGGATCTCTTTGAAGAGGTAACCTATGAATTTTTTCCCTGTTCTATCCTCTGGCTCTACAATATCAAGACAATTTTCCTTGATAATCTCTTGGAAGATTATACCTAGGCTTTTTTTTTTATCCTGGTTTTCAGGGAGAACAACAATTTTTAAATTGTCTCTCCTAGATCTATTTTTCAGGTCAGTTGTTTTTCCAATAAGATATTTCACATTGTATTCTATTTTTTCATTCTTTTCTTTTTGTTTTATAATTTCTTAGTTTCTCATAAAGTCATTAGCTTCCATCTGCTCCATTATCATTTTTAAAAGACTATTTTCTTCAGTGAGATTTTGAACCTCCTTTTCCATTTGGGTAATTCTGCTATTTAAAGCATCATTCTCCACTTTGGCTTTTTGGACCTCTTTTGCCATTTGGGTTAGTCTATTTTTAAAGGTGTTATTATCTTCAGCATTTCTCTGAGTTTCTTTTAGCAAGCTTTTGATTCACTTTTCATGAATATCTTGCATTGTTCTCATTTCTCTTCCCAATTTTCCTCCACCTCTCTTACTTGATTTTTATAATCCTTTTTGAGCTCTTTCATGGCCTGAGAGCATTGCATATTTTTTTGGAGATTTTGGATATAGAAGCCTTGACTTTAATGTTATCCTCTCCTGGTATGCTTTGTTCTTCCTCATCCAAAATCTGGAAGAAAGCAACTTTTCACCAAGCAAGTAATCTGTAGTCTTATTTTTTTCCTTTTTTTGGACATTTCCCCAGTCATTTACTTGACTTTGGAGTCCTTTGTCAAGTGGTGGCTATATTACCCTAAGCTTCAGAGGTTTTGTGCAGCTGTTCTCTAAAATATCTCTAGCAACCTGTAAGTTCTCAGTTCCTGCAAGGTGGCATAATCAAGGGACAGGAGGTTATTCTCTGCTGGCCTGCGCTCTGCTCTGTGAGCAACCACAAGCACTCTTTTCTACCCTGGAACTGAGAGTAGGGTTCCCTCTCCACAGCCGCCACCAGTTCCATCATGCCAGTGCTCCTCCTCACCCCAGGACCATCACTCAGGACTGAGACCCAGATCAGCTGCTTGATTCCCCAGGGCCTTTAGGCCAGGGATCCAAAAGTGAAAGCTACTGCCACAGTGGCTGCTGCCACCCAGGGGCCTGGGCTGGGGCCAGATCAAGCTCTCCTTTCACCTAGATGAAAGAGTTTTCTTATTGACCTTTGAAGTTGTCTTTGGAGTATGTGGGTTGAGAAACTGGAACCACAGCTGCTACCCATGATTCCATGCCCTGAAGCTTACTCCAGTCCTATCCATGCTATGTGCATGGCCAAGGCTGGGTTGTGCTCTGCTCTGAGCCCAGTGTGATAAACCCTTCCTGTCAGCCTTCTAGACTGTCTTGAGTTGGAAATCTGTTTCATTCTGTCATTTTGTGACTTCTGTTCCTCTAGAATTTGTTTAGAGTCATTTTTTATAGGTATTTTATGGGTGGAGAGGGGAAAGCTAGAGCAAGTTGGTCCTTGTAGTCCACAATTTTGGTTCCCAAACCTAATTCATAATTCATGGGGACAAGGGAGGAGGTATAGACCTTATCCATGTTGTGGGCAAAGGCTAGTAGATATTAGTGACAGAGAGAGAGATGTCTGCCAAAGGCAATATCAAGTTAGAATATAAACTTATTTGTAAAGCCTCAGTAAGAATGATAATGCATTATTGTTTCACAAAACAGAAAGAAGCAATGGAAGGTAAAACCTGTCATTAAAAAGATTAGCAAGATGTTTAAGTAAAGTCATCTCTACAGGTTTCAAGGGTGAAAACATTAAGAAGACTATAAATATGAGAAAATTGGGAAAATTGCTAAAATTATTGTGACAAATTATTTTGTCTCACAAGAAAGGTGTTAAATGTCAAAATGGAAGATAAAATAATAAATGTTAATAAACAATAGACAAGGCGTAAAACAAGGAGAGCCTCACTGAAAGCATTCACCACTGTGATGAAGATCTCCCAAATTTCCGTGAAAGCAAAGATCCATTTTCCCCCCAATACAAATATTTTACCAGTATTACTAGTATTATTTTTACCTGCAAGTCCATAGCCACTGAAAAACTAAAGATAAGCATTTTTTGAGGATATGGAAAGACATATAATGGGTGTATACAGGCTGAAACATAACCAAGGAAGAACTCTGAAGATGAACAAAAGTAAGGAGTGCCATCAAAGACTTATATAACCAGGATAGTCACGTGGCTATTGCAAAGGATGACAGACAAATGACTGGAGCATTCCAGAACTGCTTTTGAGGTAATGGGTGTATTTGAGGAAAGTCTCTGTCATGTTGAGTGTACTTTCTGTAGAAACTATTGGGATGGCATGGATGAGAGTGAAACCGAGTATGTAGTTATGAATACACTATGATTGTCAACATTAGAGAGAAATACCAAATCCATGGGATCATAAACCTAGTGGAATATTTATTTTGAACATTTACATCAATATTTTCATAAATGAGATAGATCTATAGTTATCTTTCTCCACTTTAATCCTTTACTGCTTTAGGTATTTTTCTTTAATTTTTTTAGTGGAGTGCCTTCTTTCTCAAGTAATGAGAATAGTTTTGTAGCACAGATAGTAGTAATAGCGTTCTTTAAATATTTGGTAAGCTCACTTGTAATTCCACCCAGCTAGTTATCTCACTTCCCACTTGGTATTTCATTGATTACTTTATCAACTTCTACTTTCAAATAGATTTAAGATTACCTTTTCTTATTTTGCAAATTTGGATATTCTATATTTTCCTATTATTTCCCTAAAATTTTTGAGATTCCCTTTTATACTTGGGGGATTATGAATTTGTTATTTTTCTAATTTTAAAATTATACACTTCATTTATTAATCTTTTTAAAATTTCATTTATATATAGGGTGCCCAAAAGTTTTAGTGCCGTTTAAGCTTCGATAGCTTCAGTAGCTTAAAAGTGCCCTAAGACCTTTGGAACACCTTTAGGTTTTTGAGCATATACTCTTTCCAATAAGTATTCATTGAATGAATTAAAAATATTTATTAAGCACTTGTACGATAAACACTGTGTAAAGCAGAGGAGAAGCAGTTATAAAAAAACGAAAATAGTCCTTGCCTTCAATAGGCTTATATTTTTATTAGGAGCATAATACACATGGGGGAATGGTGGCCAAGAATGGACACTTTGGTCTAAAAAGTTATAGGAATGACGGGTGAAACACAGAGGATTACACTGATCTACCTACTCTATAGTGTGTTGGTAAATGTGTTTAGACAAATGGATTGTCTTACTGAAGAAAGCAAAATCTATATCTATATGTAGCTGTAAATATATAATACACTTTTAAAATTTGATCCGTTATTAATGCTTTCTCCATTGCTTTCCTTAGACAATCAAGAAAACAATAACTCATAGCCTGTTTTGTAGCATTTTGCAATTTTAGGGGTATCCATGCGAACTTGAAAATTTAACAATCAGCTTTCAAGAATAGTTCAAGCTGCCTATAGCATGCTGCTGAATTCCCCACACCTAAGAATGAAGTTGATTGGGTCATGATCCATTGATTGAGAATAGGGGGTGGTGTAGGAAAGGAAAGGAAAAGGAAGGGAAGGAAATGAAAGGAAATAGAAAGGAAGGGCAAGACTTGCTTGATGGCTTGTCATTTGGCCGGAGGATACTAGAATAAGTGACTGGAGAAGAAGAACTGATGTGAAGCATTGTTGGGGTTTTCCAAAAATAGTAGTCCAGAAGAGGTGATCACTAATCAAGAGAGCAGGATCACATTGAATTTCCCCTGGTGTGATTGCTGAAGAAGGTAGCAAGGAGGCAATGGAGGAAATGGCCTGAGAGAAATGTATGCTATAGTTGTATTCCTGAACTTTCCATGGGCTTCTCATCATTCGTCTCCTTTATGTAAAGTTAATGGTTAGTGTCATTTCTTTGTTTCTCTGTTCATTATTGATACTGTTACCCTCCATTCAGGCCCATATGTTTGCTTGTATTCTTTATATTCCTTATTATTAAAAATTGTGATCTTTAAAGAATATGTATGATATTTCTGACTTTTTATGCCCTTGCTAATTTCCTCCTTTTAAAAAGATACTGTTTGGTGCTAAAAATAGGTAAATATATAATGTTCTCATTCAGAAAATGTTATAAATCTTTCAAATCTAGCATCTCAAAAATTTTTCTTCTAGTTTTATAGTTTACTTTTTATTTAACTTTCAGTTATATTCATCCAGTTCTGTGACAGTAATATTAAAATCCCCTAGAAGTACTGATAGAGAAGGAAATGGCAAATCCCTTCAGTATATTTGCCAATAAAACCCAAAATAGGGTCATGGAAAGTCAGAAACAACTGAACTAAAATAGTGTGTGTGTGTGTGTGTGTGTGTGTGTGTGTGTGTGCCTCTTAAACTTCTCTCTCAAAATCTTGAATTTTTGCTGTTGCCTAGTATAACAGTATGATTACAACCTCTGCTTCCTTGGAAACCCCTTAATAGATGAGACCAGCCTTACACTTACTCTCACTGTTTCCTTGTCTCTAGTGTTGTTACCCTATACTCCTGCAACCCTACAAGCATGTTGAGAGCCATAAATTTCATATCTCTTTACCATCCCCATGCACCCATACAATCAGTCAATAACCAATAAGTACCCACTATGTGCCAGGTATTATTTTAAGAGCTATGGATGCAATGAGAGGCAAAAGAGAGAGTCCCTAAGGTAGATAACATAAACCACAACAACTGTATCTGAACAAGCTCTTCATAAGATAAGTTGGAATTAGTAGATGGGCAGCACTAGAATTAAGAGGGATAAAGAAAGGTTTTCTGTCAAAGATAGAATTTTAGTTGGGACCTAAAGGGACATAATACACATGGGGGAATGGTGGCCAAGAATTGGGAATTCAGGAGGTGAAGATGAGGAAGGAGAAAGTTCCAGGCATTAAGTATGGTTGGGGAAAATATCCAGAATCAGGAGATAGAGTGTCTTGTTCAAGGAAAAGTAGGGAGGCTAGTGTACCCAAATTGAAGAGTACGTGGTGGAGGGAAGTAAGGTGCATGAAGACTGGAAACATGAGAGGGTGATATATCAGTGAAAAACACATTCTAACAGGAAAGATCTTCCATGTCCCTTGTATGATCTTAATGGGAGTGTAGAACGAGTTAAGAGCCAAGATATCTGGTCTGGGAATATATCTGGTTCCCACGAAGACATGTTTCATCAATTAGGCCAGCTCTTTGTACCATGTCAAACTATGTTATGTCCCAGGATGCTTCCCTTGCTTTGGAAACCTGGCCAGTTCCTGAACCAAGGGAAAGCAAATCCTTAGAGTCATGAATATTGAATATGTCTCATGAATAGAGTCACTTGGTTCAAAGGCTTCTTTGTTTCAAGCTTCATATGTAACTCCTGCTTGGGAAGGTAGTCTTTGGGTTCCCACCCATGAAAAGACTACTCTGCCTTGGACCTTCCCAATCAGGACCCTGAAAAGCTGTTCCCTGGGGAACCCCCAGCTCAGATTTCAGGTGTTGGTGCTTCCCCAAATTGGTGATGTGGCTTTATTTTGTTATTCTATGTATTCTTGGTTTACGTGTAGTCATTATATTCATTATCTGTTGTTGTAAGTTTAAGTTCTTTCTAGCTACTTTATTAAAATCATTTTTGTTTTTCTTTGAGAGTGCACTTATTGTAGGAACAAATCCAAAGTGTCTTCAGTCCTTAATTGCACAATTGGTTATAAAGGACTTTGAATACCAAATAGAGAATTTTATATTTTTGTAATCAGACCTACTCTTGAGAATTGGCTCTTTGGGAGCTGAGTGGAGGATGTACTGGAGTGGGGCCAGACTTGTGGCATGGAGACCATCCAGCACACTATTGTTTAGTTATTTCAGTTGTGTCTGACTCTTCACAATCCCATTAGGGATTTTCTTAGCAAAGAAACTGGAGCTTTTATGTACATTCCATCAGCGACTTGTGGATATGATCACCCAGTACTTTACTGTCTGTTAAAAAGAGAAGAAAATAAAAGAATACTTCTGGACACTTTTCTTGCTGCAAGATGATATAGCTCATAGATAAGTTCATATATTCATTATTTTTTGGTAGGAGAGCTATGTTCCTTCAATTATATCCACATATTCTTTTTTTTCAAGGTTAGTTACTTAAGTTTATAATCAATGCATGCTTCCAAAGTTACATATTTTTCATTTCTGCCGAATTGTTTTCTACTTCTGTAGCCCTTACTTCTAAATATATTTTTCTCTTTTTCAGAACCTCTACTATTTCTAAGTCTCCATTGTATCTATTAAGTTGCCTAATGCCTCATTTATTTAGTTGACACTTTATTTGAAAGCTGATATTCACTCTAATTCCCATGAAAAATAATTTTAGCCTCTTTATTTTTCTTTTTAAGCATTCTGTAGTTTCTTCTTGTGGTTCCAGGATTTCTAGGGATCTCACAGAATTATGGTCTTCCTTTTTTAAGGGGGATTTCTTGTCATGCTTCCCATTGACACATATTCATTGATTATGTTGGAAACTTCCCTAAAATGTTTGTCCATTTCACCTTCTTTTTCCCTTGTTGGTATAGCTGGTTGGGAGGAGGTCTTGGACCTCACTATTAATGAATATCTATCTGCCCTCAATTCTTGACCTTTAAGATTTTTCTTCCTCACCACATGTTCTTGTCTTTCAAAAAGTATTAGTATCTCATTTCTTTGGAAGCCCCTCTTCATCTCTATTGACTTCTGTTCCCTCAAGCAATCTCTGTTCTTCTAGTACATTCTCTCTGACTTGGTTTCTCTTAGAAAAGTGGTTATTTCAAGGATGACCTAATTACCAATCTAAAACAACTTCCCTCCCCCTGGGCCTTCCACTACTGCTGTCTCACTAATATTCAGTTTGGGATAACTCCATCATTTACTCTGTTCATATGTAGTCTCAAGCTACAGTGTGCTATGAGAGAAAATGATGAAAAAATAATTTCATCCATTCTAGATTTTAGATGTATTTTTTCAGGTGGGACTTCACTCCTGTTTGGAAATCTTTTTATTTATCTCTTATTAACTCAGTTCCTAAAGTCTCCCTCCTTTGCCTAAAAGTCATGGGATACTAACCCTGGACTATTGAAGACTATGGTGGGGAGCACAATATCTGAAGTAACCTAATTTCTTGAAGCTTTACCCTAGAATGCATGGAGTAATAAGTGTGTATATTATATACATGTATATACGAATGTATGAATATCTCACTTCTCTTGCATCCTTAGCGACCATTTCACACATGATTAGATACAAAATTGCCTTCTCTTTGGATTCAGGGTTATAATCCAGGCTTATCAGAACAAAGCTTTAAAATTACATTTTAGCAGGTCATGTACAATTTTCAAATACACACAAAAGCACAGTCTTTTCTCCATCCTACATTTTATTTTGTTACTTCTTGCTTAGTGGTTTCCTTTGCTGAGGGGCTTTGCTATGACTCTTACTGGCTGCTCATGATAATTGCAACTCTGTCGTCTCCCAATCAGCAAATGTTTATTAGGGACCTACTAGATGCCAGGTCCTGCATCCTAATGCTAGATCCTGGGCATACAAAATCAAAAATGAAAAAATCCAGGTGCTAGTAGCTGGTATTCTACTGGGGGAAATAATATGTACACATATAAATGTGCATGTGTGTGTGTGTGCATATGTGTACTATATTCAAACTGAATACAAGGCAATTTCATCTAGGAGGCAGTTGGAACTAGGATATTAAAGAAAGATGTGGTGCTTTGAAGAAAATTGGTGAGTGACAAGGACTGTGTTTTTACTTTAAGTTTTAAGTTTTCTTGCTTATGTATCTAATTAGAAGTTATAATATGAAAAATAAAAAGATAATTTAAACCTGCCAGTTTCTTTAGAGTCCTTAAATGCTCTCACAAGCTTCGGAAACCTTGAAAAATAAAAATAGATAAAAATAGTTAGCATTTAAATAGAGCTCTAACAGTCTGCAAAGTGTTTTGCAAATATTTATCTCATTTTATCTTCACAACAACCTTGGAATGCAGGTGCTATTTTTATCCCAATTTTACAGATAAGGAAACTGAGGCAGGCAATCAGAGTCACACAAGCAGTATTCAAAAGCACTCTGATTTCAAATCAGGGCTAACATTCTGTCCATTATGTATTAAAAATAAGCAATGAGATTGCATTTCAGTCCTACACCTTGAAAAATTGTGGAATCCTGTAAGAGAGGTTTTCCTTTTTTTTTATTTAGCTAAATGTCCTCTAAATTTTGTTAAGTTCTTCTAAAATTGATGATGATGATGATGAAATATAACTAAACATGGTACTTTTCAAAATCAGTAGTTCTTTAAACCCTAGCTCAGGATCAGGTTCTGAATACTCGTACCTCAATATCTTGTAAATTCATAGTTCCCCAAACCATTACTCAGGCAACGTTTTCTTTGTCTGGCTACATTTGCATTGGGTTGCACACTATTTACAAAACTTTGACCTGTTTTCCCAAGAGCCAGATAGGTATTGTGGGAAGAATTATGACTCAGAAAGCCTTGGTTCTTCTGGCATCTGTCCCATTGGGTAAGTCACTGAACACTGAGATCCTCACCCTTCTCTTCAATAAAATGCGTTTAATAGTGTTGATAATTTTTCCTTCAGAAGGCTGTTATGAGGAAAGTTTGGTGTAAATGAACAGACCACAAGTATAAGTTGTCCTAAAGTCCTCCTCTGATGCTTCATCAAGACATGGAGTTAAATTTAAAGTTGCAAAGGCCATGTCAAAGTAACATAAACTCGGACTTGTCCTAGAAAGAAATGAAGCCTTTATGGAGCACCATTATGGACCACATGCTTGTTGTTTGAACAATTCTTTAGCTTGATATGGAGAGGCTCAACAACAGAAGGTTAGAATATGAAGAAGACGTTTTTCCCTTTTTGGTCAAATTAACTTGTGAAGACCACTTACTGAGGTATAGAGGGCTTGGAATCTTATTAGCAGATGAATTGGCCACGTTGACAAAATCACAAATCCTTGTAGATAGTTTCTCTCTGTCTCTCTGTCTCTGTCTCTGTTTCCCTCTCTCTCTCTCTCTCTCTCTTTCTCTCTCACCTTCCCTTTCTCCCTCCCCTTCTCCATTTTATAGATGTAAGGAAGGCTTTCTTTGAGTTCTTTAAATATACAACTATTAAAATAAAAATATTTCTATTTTTTAAGCCTAATTAGCTGTACTATGTGTAAACACACACATATGCATATATGTAATATATACATAAATATATGTACATATATGTTTATTTTTATACTTCAGTGATTCTAATATCTCACCAATGTGGTTTCTTGATCCAACAATTCAGACCAGCTCCCCACACCCATACGCTTTCTACTATAGTGCATTCATTCATGTCTTTCCAGAAATCCGCAATAGAAGGTCTTTTCTAGTGAATTGAAAGTTTTCCTTTTTTCTTTAATATAAGCAGAAAATAGTCATGTAATATAAATGGAAATGTGTAAAAATTGCTATTATTTAATGTTATAAGTGTGGATGTAAATATTTTACATATATGTAAAGTAAATGTTACATTATTAAAATAATATTATTTACAATGTTATCACTAATTAACTATTCATTCAGTAACAATTTTCATTCATTTCAAATATTGTTTGAAGCAAAATTTAAAAGACCAGAAATTCCTAAGCACAGATTCCTTTTCTTTGACTTCAGGCATGATCAGTTATGCTGAATACAAAGCATATTTTATTGTTCAGACTCAAATTATATTTTTAACTTATTTTTCTGAGGTCCAGATGTCTCCTAGATATGGCATCCTTAGCGAGTGGCAAGGCTTTTAAGTTTGGAGAGACTAAAGCTCATTTTTTTATGTGGGTAGGTAAATTGCCTAATTAGCTTGCTTCGCCAACATCAGTAAAAAAAAAATTGAAGCTTCTTCTGCTCAACAGCTAAGTCTTTTAAAAATATTCATACTTGTATCTGTATCCAAAATGAGAGCCATAACGATAATAATAAAAATAAAACAACAAAAATCCACACCATCCCCTGTGAGTCCTATCAGCTAATGGAGTGATACTGATGGTGCTTTCAGCGAGACTATTGGAGATGAGCCTAGAGCCTAATAATTTTCTTCAACTCTAACAAGTAGTGGTTTTATTCATCCAAATAGTAGAACATTTAATATAAAGGAATAATACCAAGATATAAACTTGTCCCAGAACTATTTCTATCTGAACTGCATCAAAAAGGTGAAAAAAATGAGATGACAACAGTAAGATCTAATATTTATGTGATACTTCAAAGTTTGCCAAATATCTGTCCATAACATCCCATTTAAGCCCTGGCAAATTCTGTTTGCTCATAACTTCTGCATTTTTCTTTCACCTTGCAACCCTTAACTTCTAATTAAGATATGATTATTTGGGTAACTAAATTACTAGTTTAACTAGGTCTTATTCCCTATACTTCTAAATTGTTTAATCCACTCCTCTTATCCGTTCTTTCTAATAATGAATGCTTAATTACATTGAATGATCTTCTTGCTAATTTGAAGTCCTCATTTTTAATAATGAATATATAATTAAAATGAATCATCTTCTTCCTAATTTGAAGCCTGAAAATTTTTCCATTTTGGAGTCTTTTTCAAAAGGCTAAACTTTTTCCACTTATAAGCATAATATATTTGAATGAAACATAGCCTCCAAAATAGTTTTTTTTGGTAGTAGTAGTTTTAAAAGAATAAAATTCAAAAGGAAACTAAATTACCAGCCAAGAACAACAGAACAACAATGAACAAATTAGTTAATGAAGATTCTATTTGCATTTCTGTTGATAAAGCTAATAATTTTTCTTCACAAAAATGTTCAGCTTTCATTAAAGTAATTGACTTCCTCAAATGAGTGATAATGGATTAATAATTGTGTAAATCTTGTGTTGCTCAGCAGAATCAAAACAAAGACTTCATCATATTCTTTAAAGTAGAATAAAAATACACATGGAACCATGATTCCTCTATTTTCTAATTGTTCTTCTTTGCCACTGGCATTATAGTATGAGAGGACTATAGAATTTAATGCTGGAAAGATCTTAGAGATCATCTCATCCTATCCCCTAATTTTACAATTAAAGAAATTAAAGCCCAGTAAACTAAGACAAGAGAAGTGACTTGTTCACAGGCACATAAGTAGTAAGAAGCAGAGCAAGGGTTCAAATCAAAGATCTTTTATTTAGCCTATTAGCCTGTGCCATCTTTAGTTGTAGCATTATGCACACACACATACACAGAGGAATACAGATATATACATACATGCATACATACATATATGTGATATATACATATGTATATGTGTGTATATATTCACACACTTCTTCTGTTTTACTAGACTGTGCTCTGACAACATTTTCACACAGACACACATGTATATGTGTATATATGTATATACACACATGTGAAAACTTTACATGTATATACATGTTTGTGGTTTATTTTTAAATTATGTTGAGTTGGTACAGGCACTGGTGTTCTGTCTGATCTTTTTTAACATCTTGAGTTGTCTGGCGTAGAGAATAAACAGCATATTAATAAAATTCATAAAGGAGACCAAATTGGATTTTTTAGAGACAGCACTGGGTACTGAAAAGTAATCAGAAGGGTTTTAAAGAGGTTCAAAATGTTGTATGTGCTAAATGTAATTTGCTGTGCACCTTCATCATCCCCTATCTCCCCTGCTTCCTACCTACTACAATCTAAGCTTTCCATCCAGAAGGGGATTCTTGGTCCTGTCCATTAGAAAAGCCATACTAGGCACATTAATGAACTCTAGCCATCCTTTCTAGTGCTAAAAATTCTTTGTTGAATTGGTCATGTACTTACAGAATGAACCTCGCCTTACCAGCATTCTGTAGAGAATTGAGTGGAAAAGATTTGCTCTGAGAATTCTGATGACATTCTCTACTGTCAGAGACTACCATTACTCAGAGCTCAGGAAGCAGGACAACATTGTGAGGAAATGGATCATCCAGTTGCTTACCTGCTATGACTGAGGGGTGTCAAAAAGACCCTAGACCCAAGGTACCTCCTTCATTCAGGTGTCAAAGTACCTGAAACTTCTCCATTAGGAAGAATCATTGCCTTCTCTAAGCTTCTCTCTTTCCTGAAAAAATGATAACAGTCTTAGTCTGATTCAGTTTCTTCAGTGAGCTTGATTATCTTGGGAAATATGAAAATCCTAAATAGGGGAGGATAGAATGGAGGAAAGAACTTAGGGAAGGAAGAAATACACATATAAAGAGGACATATGTAGAAAAAAATGGCATTTTCTTCAAAATTTTATCAAAGGCCAGCTATCAAAGACTATAGATTCTGGAAATCTCTAGATCAGACTTTAAATTAAGCAGAAAGATGTCTTCATCGTCTTCAGGGAATTTTTTTTTTCTTTTTTTAATAAGAGATGACAAGAAAAACATTTCACTGTTTATATGCTTCACTTTTTTTCCATAAGAAATCCTATTTAAGCTTTTGTGGGGCAGGTAAAATTCGCAAGTCTTTTGTGGAGGAGGCACAGTGCAATGCAAAGGGAACTTGTCTGGGAGTCAGAAGACCTCAGTTTATGTTCTGGCCCTATCATTTATATGCGAACATGCCCAGATCTCTCTTGTCGCTGCTCTGGACCTCAGTCTTTACTTCTGTAAAACGGAAACAATGATACTTCCTCTTAACATCCATCGTTGTGGTGAGGATTACATGAGATAAAGAATTTGCTGGACTTTTTAGTCATAACCTCCTATTCAGATATATTCTACTCTTTACCTTAATTTCTTTTAAGGTATGGTCCCATCCTATTCAGTTCAATCTGGGCTCTCTGTCTCTGTATGTGTATGCATGTGTGTATGTGTGTGCGTGCGTGTACATGTGTATGTGTGGTCCCACCAACTACCCAGATACTGAAAAGTTTTAAGAGTTAGAAATATTGTCTTTCCCTGT
This sequence comes from Bettongia penicillata ogilbyi, assembly GCA_023548195.1. NCBI lineage: Eukaryota > Metazoa > Chordata > Mammalia > Diprotodontia > Potoroidae > Bettongia > Bettongia penicillata. The sequence continues at coordinate 938,456 of JAJHZJ010000658.1, forward strand.
AGGAATGTGAACAGTTCACTTCTGGTAAGTCCCTTAATACTTCTCTTTGCTGTTTACTTTTTCATGCTTCTTCTCATTCTTGTGTTTGAAAGTCAAATTTTCTTTTCAGCTCTGGTCTTTTCATTAAGAATGATTGAAAGTCCTCTGTTTCATTGAAAGATCATATTTTCCCTTGAAGTATTATACTCAGTTTAGCTGGGTAGGTGATTCTTGGTTTGAGTCCTAGTTCCTTTGCCTTCTGGAATATCCTATTCAACATCCTTCGATCCCTTAATGTAGAAGCTGCTAGATCTTGAGTTATCCTGATTGTATTTCCACAATACTGGAATTGTTTCTTTCTAGCTGCTTGCAAGATTTTTTCCTTGAGCTGGGAGTTCTGGAATTTGGCCACAATGTTCCTAGGAGTTTCTCTTTTTGGATCTCTTTCAGGTGGTGATTGATGGATTCTTTCAATACTTATTTTGCCCTCTGGTTCTAGAATGTCAGGGCAGTTTTCCTTGATAATTTCATGAAAGATGATGTCTAGGCTCTTTTTTTGATCATGGCTTTCAGGTAGTCCCATAATTTTTAAATTGTCTCTCCTGGATCTATTTTCCAGGTCAGTTGTTTTTCCCATGAGATATTTCACATTCTCTTACATTTTTTCATTCTTTTGGTTTTGTTTGGTGATTTCTTGGTTTCTCGTAAAGTCATTAGACTCCATCTGTTCCATTCTAATTTTGAGAGAACTATTAAATTCAGTGAGCTTTTGAGCCTCTTTTTCCATTTGGCTCATTCTGCTTTTGAAAGCATTCTTCTCCTCATTGGCTTTTTGAACCTCTTTTGCCAATTAAGTGAGCCTATTTTTCAAGGTGTTAATTTCCTCAGCATTTTTTTGGGTCTCCTTTACCAAGGTATTGACCTGTTTTTCATACTCTTCTTGCATCTTTGTCATTTCTCTTCCCAGTCTTTCCTCCACCTGTCTAACTTGCTTTTCAAAATCCTTTTTAAGCTCTTCCAAGGCCTGAGCCCACCTGACACCCCACTGGGGTGTCTGGGGTACTGAGGTCCCACCCTCCACATCTTTCCCTGATGGCAAGAATACGTTCTCGTCCTTGCCATCAGATCTGAAGGTCGGGATCATTTGCACTTGTTGGAAAAAACTCTCTATAGTCTTATTTTTCTTCCCTTTTCTAGGCATTTTCCCAGCCAGTTACTTGACTTCTGAGATTCCTTTCCACCTCCACCTGGATCCGCCCAGCTAGTGCTTGGCCTCTGAGATTCAAATGCGCTTTTTGCGGCAAGCTTTAGTTCTGGCGCAGGGGTGGGGGCAGGGCCGCCTCCCAAACTCGGTTCCCTCAGGGGCTTTCTGCAGAGACTTTCAGGAACGGAGCAGGTGGGGGCGGGGTGGGGGGCCCCGCCTCTTATGCTCAGCTCCCTCAGGGGTTTTATTCAGAAGCCTTCAGTAATAGAGCGGGGTGGGGGCAGGGCCGTCTCCCAGGCTCAGCTCCCTCAGGTTGGAAAGACAGTATTGAAGATCCTACCTGCTGCTGGGGGATTCCTGAGTCCTGGGCCACTGCACCTCAGCCGCTGCCCACGCATCTGCCTCCACCGCTTCCTGCCCCTGTCTCTGCTGCCGCTGCTTCCTCCTGAGGGGGCCCGAGTCACGGAGACGCTCCGCTCCCCTCCCCTAGCCCAGCCTTCTTTCTCACTGACCTGTAGCTTCTGTGGGTGGAGGGACTTTCCCGGCTGCCGGAGCTTCCCCTGGAGCTTCCCTCTCTGAAGCCTGCTCAGGTCAGCTTCTCTGGGGCCGCGGCCAAGGGTGGGGGTGGGGTCCGCTTTCCAGGGTGCAATGGACCCCGGGGACGACTCTCCAGGGCTCAGTGGAACGGAAATCTCTTCCCCTATGTTTATGCACCCCCTGCCGTGATTCAGAATTTATGGGGATCTCCTTTTACCTCAATTCCATGGGTAGTGGGCTCGGAGCTCGTAAATGTGCGTCCTTCTACTCCGCCATGTTGGCTCCCAGATATATTTTACTCTTAATGAAAAATGGTGTAAGTGCTCTCAGTGATCCTTTCCTGAAGCATAAAGAGACTGTATTTCTGCTAACTACTTAAGTGCCATGTTTAATAGTGAGGCTGAGAAGGTCCAACATTGGATTCTCTAAGTGCTTCCTCTCATTGCACAAGTCATCCCCCCCTGAAGTAGTACTGATATCACCTCCCTGATGTCATGGCCCTCTTTGAGAATGAAGAACAAACATCAACAATTGGTAGACTTCATTTCATGCAGTGGGTGGATGTATTTTGGAAAATTAAACAATCAGTTTTTGAAAAGTAATTTACATTTTCAGAATGCCAAAGAGGGGAATATCTCTTTAATATTTAAATGAAATATATAGCAGATAATTTTACAAAGTGAAAAGATATTGGATTTCTTTTTCCTTTATAGAGAGAAGTTACAACCTTCAGTTCATTCTCCTTCTGATATTTGCTACTTTTACTCCTACATATGTGCTGTTCAACTTAGGTGGAGCACTCATGCAACTGTTCTGACTAGGTCTACTACAAATTTATGTTGTATAATCTCAACTGAGCCCTCAGTGCTGCTAGGCAATCCTATTTTACATCCTTTATCGACTCATTATTCCACTCTCAGTAATGACTTTTCCAAACCTTATCATCCCATTGATTCCTCCCCTCCGCTTTCAGCTGAGAACTTTGTCACATATTTTATAGAAAAAAAATGGCTACTCACCTCTTTTCCCTTCATTCTCATTTCTTACCACTCAGTTGCATTCTACCACTTTTTCCTCCTTTACTCCTGTTTCACATCATGGAGTGACTTTATTCCTTACCAAGGCTAATCCCTCTAATTGTTTAAGTGATCCCATTCCATGCCATCTCCTTCAAACAGATCGTTTCCTCTCTTATTCCTACTCTTTGACTTATTTTCAATCTTTCTCTCTTTACTGGATCATTTTCTATTGCCAACAAACTTGCCCATGTGTCCCCCATCCTGAAAAAAACTTTACTTGATGCTTCCATCTCTAGCTATTATCATCTCTCTTCTTGCCCTTTAAAGCTAGACTTCTTTTAAAAAGACATTTACAGTAGTCATCTCCAATTTCTTTCCCCTCATTCTTTTTTTTTTTAATTCCATATAGTCTGGCTGCTGACTTTATCATTTCACCAAAACTTTTCTCTCCAAAGTTACTGATGATCTCTTGATTGCCAAATCCAGTGCTTTTCTCTCAATAGTATTCTCCTTGACCTCTCTGAAGACTTGGACAATTTTGATCACTCTGTTGTCCTTAAAACTCTCTGCTCTCTAGGTTTTTCTAGGGACATCCCTTTCGACCATCTTTACCTTCTCTGTCTCCTTTGTTGGATCCTCCTCTATCTTCAGGTGTCCCTCAGGGTTCTGCTCTGGACCCTCTTCTCTTTTCCCTCTATATTACTTACTTGATGATCTTATGAGGTCACATAGATTTTGTGTTTGTTCTTTGTTGCCAAAGAAGACCATGCCATCAGAGAAATGATGATGTGACTTGCACTTGACTTTGTTTTTAGTGAGGGAGGGCTGTGCAGGGGACCAGACTCACTTCTCCCCCAGAGCCATCTGAATCCAGTGACCAAATATTCCTCAGGATGATTGGAGATGACCCAGTATGCACTGGGAGACCTTGGCCCCTTTAGGCCAAAATCTTTGCAGGTACTCACTTAGGATGAGGTAACGCCCGTTCATTGAATAAGCCTGTTTAAGAAGTAGCCAGGGCATGGCCCCTTTAATGAGGTAAAGAAAAAGAAAGACCTCAGGCTGGGAGGGAAGCAGCAACATTTACTATTGATAATCACATAGATTTAATTATCATCCCTATGCTGATGATTTTCAAATCTACCTATCTTGGGCCAATCTCTCTGCTGACCTCCAGTCTTATACCTTTAAATGACTTTAGACACCTTGAACTGAAGGCCCAGTAGACATGTTAAACTTGGTATATTCAAAATGAAACTCGTTATCTTTTCCCCTCAATCCTCACCTGTTCTTACTTTCCCTATTACTTTTAAGGACAACACCATCGTCCCAATCCCTGAGGTTCACAACCTAGGAGTCATCCTGGATTCCTCACTCTCTCTGCCTCCTATCCAATCTGTTCCCAACACTTGTTGATTTTTCCTTTGTACCTTTTCTCAGATATACTCCTTTCTCTCTGACACCACTGCCACTCTACTGCAGATCCTCCTTACCTAATACTTGGATTATTGCAATAGCTGGATGATGAGTCTTTCTGTTTCAAGGCTCTTCCCCCTCCAATTCATCCTCTAGTCAGCCACTAAAACGGTTCTCAATCATGCCACCCCTTTACACAGTAAGCTCCAGTGGCTTCCTATTGCCTCCAGGAGCAAATATAATTCTCTGTTTGGCATTTAAAACTCTTCCTAACCTACCTCCCTCCTAGCTTTCCCATTTTCTTACATCTTGCTCCTTTATCCAGTGACACTGGCCACCTGACTGTTCCACAAACAAGACACTTCCTCTCATGACTCCAGACATTTTTCTCTGGCTGTCCGCCATGTATGGAACACTATTCCTCTTTAGTTCTGACTACTGACCTACATGTCGTCTTTTAAAGTCCCAACTAAAATCTTACATTCTAGAGGAAGCCTTCGTCAAGCCCTCTTAATTCCAATGCCTTCCTTCTGTTAATTATTCTCTATTTATCCTACATATAGCATGCATACATGTATGTATATTGTATATTATATATGTATGCATGTATGTTGTATGTATTCATTTGCATGTTGTCTCCCCCATTAGATAAAAGCAGGAACTTTTTTTGTCTCTCTTTGTATCCCCAGTACTTAAATGCTTGGCACATACACATTTAATAAATGTTTACTGATTAATTGGTACTACATTATGACATGATGGTGACCCTTAATTCTTGAAAGCTATGTCTCTGGAGCACGATGTGCTGTGTCCCCCACAAGGCCAGGAAAGCTGCAAGGATAGAACTATACATTCATTTTCCGAGCACCAATTCACTTAAGTTTTAGGAGGCATATCATCTGAAGGCTGACCACCTGGTGACATAGCTATGTCTCCAATATGTGAATTAGATAGTTACAGATACAAGTGTATATTCATGTATATATATATATATATATATATATACACACACACACACACACACACATATATATATATATGTATATATACATATATATGAAAGCCAGAGATGGATATATGTTTATACACATATATATATATATATATACACATACAGACATATATGCATATGTATGTGTATACATGTGTATAGGTATATTTTTGCTACAACAACTCCTTGTAAAAAGGTTGTGAATTGCATTGATAGAGAGAGTATTTTAAAGGATATATATACCAGTGCCACATTTATTCCTTTATAAAGAGTGTTGCTGAGTGAAAACATTGTACAAATGAATATTTTTGTGCCTACTGTGTGCCAAACACACTGCTAGACACTAGAAGGACCTACCAACCTTAAATAAGATATGGGCCCTGTCACAAAAGATCTTACAATTTTGTATCTGGTGTCCTATCAACTCCCTTTGCAATGACCTTCTACTATTGGCTTGGACCTCTCTCTTTCTTGCTCTCATCTTCTGTCCAGATAATAATCGTAGGTCCTTTTCTCAAAGGAATTTTGCTCTCAAACACTAGTTGGAGCATTTGAGAGGGTATTTATACTTTTGTTGTAGATTTTGGAGGCTAGAACATTTTCAACAGGCAAGGGAAAGAATCTGTAATGGTAGGAATTTCATTAAAAGGGAGAGTAGCCACTATGAGAGTGCTTTTGGCTGAGAACCCAAAGACTTAAGCTTTATCTCACTTATAGAGGCAAGCCCTTCATATACTTAGTATCAGATAAAGAAAATGAACATTCATATGGTTTCTCTCCATAAAGAGTGAGACATATATCAGCTATCCAATACTTGCATGTGACTTTTTTTTTTTCTCAAAAAAGAGCATCTTCAAATCAGAGGCTTAGCTCTTTGAGAACACAAGACTGCCAGATGATGAAGTAAAATCCACAGGCTCTAAATACTCTGTCTGAAAATTGTTTCTTCTGTTACAGGGATTCACATTCTTGCCTCAAGGCTTCATCTAATTTAGTATTAGAAAGTCCTTATTACTTCTGTTTATTGTCTTGAGAGGAATACTGTGTGTCTCAACCCATCATACTATCCAACGTTTTGTTGTACACACACAAAGCTCCATCCCTGGTCTTACGCTTTTTCACTACTTGTGAACTAATAGCTTACCATTCCTAGAATTCACTCCACCTTCACTTCTGCCCCTTGGAATAGACTTCCTTAGAGACACAGCTCATGCAAATCTTCTTCATGAGACTTCCCTCTTCTCCCTTCTCTGCTCCACCCCCAGCAGCTATGGAATTCATCCCTGAACTCTCTTATACTCAGTGTGTGTGTGTGTGTGTGTGTGTGTGTGTGTGTGTATGTATGTGTGTGTGTGAGAGAGAGAGAGAGTAAAATCTTGTCCAAAATGGAATTTAGGTGACAGATTAAGAGCCACCTTCATAGATATTATATTTCAGTTCATGGGGATCACTAAGAGAGAAAGTGTAGAGAGAGAATGGTCCAAAACAGAACATTATGACACACATATTTAGATGGTTGTAAATGTGTGATGTTCAAGCAGAGAACACTGAGGAGTAGTCAGACAAGTAGGAAGACAGATCATGTATAGTAGTATCATGGATTCCAAGGGAAGAGAGAATATTTAAGAAGAGTGGTCAGCAGTGTCAAAGAGTGCAGAAAGGTTAAATTGAATGAACATTGAGAAAGGACGATTAGATTCAGTATCTAAGAGACTGTTAACAACTTTGTTCAAGTTTCACTCAAGTGGTGGATTAAGAAGATTGGAAAGGACTGAGAAGTGAGTGACAGGTGAGGAAGTGGAGACAATGAAAACAGGTGACTAGGAATTTGAATGTGAAGGAGAGATCATGAATGACAGTTTGAGGAGATGGAATGGGCAAGTAAAAATGTTTTCATTTTGTTTGTTTTCAAATGTGAGGGAGACTTCAGCATATAGAATGCCTTAGAAGACAGCATGGTTTTAGGCTTTAACTACCTAAACTACTTTTGGAACATTTCATAAAATGTATATAAGTATGTTCTTACATAGACACATGAGTACATGTATGCATAATATATGCATGCATATGGACATGGATTATATCAATATATACCTAAGATTATGATTCGAAACATGCTTATTTATTTATTTTATGTTATTTATTTATATATTATTTATTATAGTAAGGGTTCATTATATAGTAAAAGGAATTCTCTTCTACTCTTCCATGAGATTTTTTCTAACCTGATGAAATATGAATCGATTAGATAACTGAAATAAGTAGCTCATTAATGCTTGGTGCAACTCATGATTACTCAAGGAATGGGATGATTATATTGGTCATTGGCAAACTGAAATTCAGTGATGAAAGCAAAAGAAGGCAGGATCCTGAAACTAGCAAAATTTACTTTAAAATGGTTGAGAAACCATGACCCTCAATTGGTTACGAATAATTCTGTAATGCTTCTATGTACAAATGAATTTTCAGAGAAAATTGTGCCAAAACATGTTTTTGAATAATTGAATAAGTAAAGAAATAAAGGACATTGAAATATGGCAATTGAATAAAATGGACATGAATTTTTAATGAAATTAGTGATTTCAGTGAAGTATTGGGAGAGTTCTGTTTTAACAACTTTTACTGTCTTTCACAACTTGGTCCTCACCTACTATTATAGGATAGATTAGAAAAGATAGAGGGTGAAACCTGGGAAACCAGTTAAGACATTATTAAAATATTTGCTTTGATATGAGAAACTAATTACAATAAAATTACACTGAATTGGATAGTCTGAGTCAATTTTAATCATGGATACTGTGGGTTATAATTATCACATGATCAGCCTGTATTAAGTTACAGTTTTCAAACCTATAGAGCTAAGTCTTAAATCTAGAGTAAGCTGTGAGTGGTAGTGGTGGGACAGATTTTGGAAGCATGTTAGAAAAAAATAATAATTCAGCCAAGGATGGAGTATACCTAACAAGGGCCAGGAAAAAATAAAAAGGACTATCCTGAAGTCTTAAAAATCTAATCAAGGGAACTTTAAACTAAAAAATGGAGAAAAACTAGGAAAATTACCCACACCCAACTAATTGGTCAGATGACACAAAAAGTAGCAGATACATTCTAGGAAGATTATCACCTGGAAGAAACAGAAAAAAGAGAATTCACAGGAGACCATATCTAGGATTCATGGGGAAATCAAAGGGTTAGTCAGAAAAGATTCTGAATTATAAGACTCACTAGAAGAAAAGTTGTACCTTTGACAACATTTTTGAGGTTTTACCTCTTATCTCAGATAGTTATGTATCAAAATTGTGGAATCATAGAATATTTATTTTATTTTTATTTTAAGTATCAAGTTAAAATTCATCCCCTGCAAGGTCCATCCATTTGCCAATCTAATAACTTGGCAAAAAAAGGATTTGTCCCAAATGTAGATAGAATAATTAGATACTTAAATGGTATGATTTGGGTTGAATATGAAACTATATTTGCCCATTCTCCCAAATTTTCCTCAGCAACTTGCTCTAGTTTCTAAAATTCCCCCTTCAGAGTCACTCTTTTTAGACTAAAGCATTATTTCCAGGGAAGTTTCCTATGAGAATACTCTTATTTTACATGATACAGTTAACGAAAAAATCGCAACAGACCCATTGCTATGCCAGTTATCAAATAAGAGGAACCTGAGGGAACCCAAGATTTTGTTTTGGGTGGGAGTAGAAAATATTTAAGAATGTGATTTTCACAGGGTCCAAAAAAGATACGGCCATCAGAGTTTGTGTGCGACTAGCAGGGAGGATGAAGGTACTGGCATTTTCTTTACCTGGAGAAATCCAGAGCTACAGATTTGAGAAGAAAGAGGCGATACCGCAGAAAGAATACAAGACAGCTAAAAGCGAGTGACTGGAGAAGCTACTGAAGATAGACCTTTGCTATTCTGCAGATTTATTTAGGATATCAGAGTTACTGGTGTATTTGACTACAGTTTCACCCATCTAATTCCCACCCTATTGCACTTGTTCACATCATCCTCACTCTCTTCCCCCAACACACACATCTGGATTCCTAGTCTTTCCCCTGCCAGTTCACATTTATCACCTCCTGAAAGACTTCCCTCAAAACTTATTTTTAGGAAACTTTATGGATTAAAATATTCTACATCTCCTCTTCAAATACTTTATATTTCTTTGGCACTTTATGTTGTTTGTTTTTTATTATCTTACTTATGATTATGAATAAGCTTATGATTCTGATTTAGCACAGTTCATGTACCTGTACAAAAGTATGTATGTGTATATGCATATATATGCTTATTTGCATGTATTTATGCATAAATATATCTCCAGTTCTTGATTTCATTAGTGCCAGCAATTTCCAATAGGGAAACACCTTTCAGGAATGCAAATCAGCAACAATTTCATTAACATAGAGTTTTAGAGCAGTATGGAATGGTTAGTTGACTTTCCCAGGGTCATAAGGCAAGTATGTATCATAGACCAGACTTGAGCCCAGGTCTTCCTTTCTCAAAAGTCTACTCTTTATCCAGTATGCCTCTCTAACATGTTATTTATCTAAATAGATTGTAATTAATGATAGGGACCTTGTCTTGATTTAAAATATTTCCTATATTGCATAGTATAGCACCTGAAGTACCTTCTCTCAAAAGTAGGTCCACAAAAATCCCAGGTTTGAGATACTTTCTGGCTCAGCACCAGTTCAAAACCATAGCTCACAAGCTTCCACTTTGCTGTAATATAATTGCTTCTGAGTGTCACTTTGCTCACCTCATGGTCACTGCTGGTCATCTTTGATAGTTTTGTGGTCACATATTTCTCTCCACTAATAGCTTCTGGGCTTCATCTCTGTAGGGACATCTATTGGCCATCTTGACTCCTCATCTGCTAAAGTACAGCAACAAGGTGTCTTCTCCCTAAAAATATATGGGCTAATGGCTCTTTAGTTTATAATAAAGGCTATGGCTGGCACATTCATTTAAATGTAACTAACTAAAAACCATCTAAAGTGCCTTCAGGCTCAAATTATTTTTTTTCTTTTGTCTGTATCTGGTGCACAGCCAAGTTATCTTTTTTTATATATTTGTTTTCTTTTGTCTGTGTCTTACATATATACATAGGGGCAGCTAGGTGGTGCAGTGGATAGAGCACCAGTACAGAAGTCAGGAGGACCTGAGTTCAAATCTCACCTCAGACACTTGACATTCAGTAGCTGTGTGACCTTGGGTAAGTCACCTTAACTCCAATTGCCTCACCCTGGGTCACCTCCAGTCATCCTGAGGAGTATCGGGTCACTGGATTCAGATGGCTCTGGAGAAGAAGTGAAGCTGGTGATCTTGCACAGCCCTCACTCACTCAAAACAAAGTCAAATGCAAGTCATGTCATCATTTCTCTGATGGCGTGGTCTTCTTTGGAAGCGACGGAAGAACACAATATGTGTAGATATTTTTTCAGGAAGAAAACTCTCTTGGCTTTTGTGTGGTATTCTACTCAGTTCAAAACTCCACTTTCTTCCTACACTAGTAGGGTACCATTAATCCATACTTATTCAACTTTGGGAAGGAGGGACTGAAGGGGATAGGAAAGAAGGAAGGGAAGGAGGAAGGAAGCAAGGGAAGGGAAAAAGGAAATAAGGAAAGAAAGAATACAGGGAGAGAAGAATAGAGGGAGTAAGAAAGGAAGGGAGAAAAGAAGGGGAATAAGGGACATTGGAAAAAAGGAAGAGGGGAAGGGAAGAAAAAGAGGGATAGAGAGAAGAATGGGGAGGAAAAAGCAAAGGCAAGATGGACAAAAGGAAGGAAAGAAGGGGGAAAAGATGGAGTTGGGAGGGAGGAAGAAAAAAATGTCTATCTTGTCTTTTAATTACAACAATGAGAAAATTTAGGTGCAGGTCTATCTAGAGGCAATGGAATAAGAGTTTCCTAATTGCTATGCAAAGGCTGAGAGGCCCTATGCTTTTTTGACTTTATATCACAGGCCATTCCTGCCTGGGCAAAAAAGTCCATACAAATGCCTGGAAAAAAGGCTGGTGACAGGCCATTTTATGCTCTTTATCCAACTGAAAATTCACCTTGCTGCATCTTTCTATTGTGAACTCTGTGATGACTCTTCTCAGAGCTATGCTGATATCATCAATAATGCTGATGCCCAAATGATGAAATAAATAAATAAAGCTATATTAATATCAGCTCCATTAGAAACACAGGAAATAAATTAATGTTTGCCAAATGGGAAAAGAAAAAATCAATAGGGGAAGAAATATTATTTTTAATCTTCTGAGAAGGTTTTTATAAACAACAGAAAGGGGGGAAAAATGAAAACTATGAAAAAGGATCTGCCATCATCCTTTTAACCTTTATTTATTGTTACTCATTCTACATCAACCCCGAAATGCATGATAATTTGGAATTTCATTTTTAATTTCAATGTTCAAATAATTCAACATAACCCTTTACGTTTTTTTTTACTAGAAACTTTTGAAATGTCTCAAAAGGAAATACAACAAGGTCAGGGTGGAGGGAGGAAGGGAGACCTGTAATCTTTCTGCAGTAGTCACTTAATTTATGAGATGAACAGAACTTATGCAAAGAACAGATAAAATTAAAATCACTTCCTTTAAGCTTTGTTTGTTTCTTTTAGATTTGAAGATGTTTTAGTCACTGGGACATTAGGGCCATATTAGCATAATTTTAATGATAATAATAATACTTTTCATTTGTATAATACATTTGCTTGGCAAGCATAGCCCACTTCTTTTGTGACTTTTGTGAGTTTTGATGAGTTTTGCTCTTTGTTAAAAAACAGGGTAGACTGTCTCCCAGTGGGATTGAGGAAATTGTATGATCTCCTCCTCCCTTCCAGCCACTGTAGTTAGGCCAACCTTTCTCTCAAATTCTAACTTCCAAGAAGGTGATTGGTGAGTAGGAGGCAAGCAATAGGCCTCATGTATTAGATTGGAAGGGAAGAAGCAAGCCTTTATTAAGCACCTAACATATGCCAGGCATTGGGAAAATATTTTCTCATTTTCTCTTTACAACAATCCTTGTTTGTTATCCTCAACACGGCACAACCCTCATGTGTTATATTCTATGTTAGTTGCATGCCTGAGTTGTATTTAAGGTCCCCTTTTCCCATCTCTCCTTCCTCCTTTTCCCCCATTGTTTCTAAAATAACTTTACATTGAATTGATTTCCATTTTACTGTTATTCTCAGCATCCAAACTTATTAAAGAATTGTTTTCCTCTATGTCTCTGGCTAGCCCATGGTCTTTTCTTTAGATATGAATTGGGTAACGAGACAAGGACTTAAGAAACAGGTCCCTTTATTATTTCCTTTTTAGCGTATAGAAAACTGGAGCAGAGAGAAGTTAAATGACTTGCTTAGAGGCACGCTGCTAGTAAATGTCTGAGGCTAGATTTGAGCTCAGGTCTTCTTGACTCCAGGTCCAGAACTCTATCCAGTGCTCTATCTAGTTGCTTAGATAGCAAAGATTTAAAGCTGGAAAGGACTTTAGATGGCATTGAGTCAATATCCTTATTTTACAGACAAGGAAATAGAGGCCCAACAAGGTGCAGTGACTTATCCTTGGTCATATGGTTGTATTTGAAAGGAGGATTCAAACCCAAGTCTTCCTCACTCCAAGTCCAGCATACTGTCAATTTCACCCGTTCTGCTCTTCTCTTGCCTTTACTCATTGATCCATGCTCTAGCATTCTCCAAATGTTGATTTTAAAAACTCAGGGATGAAATGATGGGAATAAATCTTTCAAGATGTCTTTTTCTTTTTTTTGGGGGTCTTTTTTCCTCTTTTATTTTCTCTCCCCTCTCCTTATTAGTCTAATGTTGTTACTGCATAGCACAGTATTATAAGATTAGGCCTAGCAATCTTGAGACCACCATGACAATCTCCTCTTAATGGAGTAAACTTAACATACTCATGTTCAAACATTGACAATATATTTTTAGAAGGTGGATATAACTGTGTCCCCCAAATAATATTTTTTCTACCACCAGCTTTTTTTCTCCCTGATATGCAAATTCTCAAAATAATATTTTGTCTATCAGCACAGTTTATTTTTTCACCTTAATAAACTCTTGAAATATTATTTTGTTCTGACCCTCGCTTTAGGGGGCCACCCAAAATCAGAGTATAAGAACTCTATTATTAGAAGAGTACTTTAGCATACCCCCCCTTTCCTACTGAATGGACCCTTGTATCCGTGATCCCCAACACAGCACAACCTTTATGTGTTATACTCTGTTAGTTGTATGCCTGAGTTGTATGTAAGGTCTCCCTTTCCTATCTCTCCTTCCCTCTTTTTTACTCTTTGCTTGCAAGAAGACTTTACATTGAACTGATTCCCACTGCTTTACTCATTAAAGGATTGTTTTTCCCTTTGTCTCTGGCTGGCCAATGGACCTTTCCTTAGATATGAGCTGGGTTCCCGGACAAGGACTTTGCTTATTAACAGCCACACCTCCATTGTGGGATTATGACACTGAGCCTTGTCACAGAAAGAAAGAATCGAGAGGGGAACCCCAAGTGCTCCCAAGAGAGACTTCCTTATACCAGAGGATTGTCACAAAATATATGGTTTGTTAAGAGACACTAACCCTGAGAGTTAGTCTAATGGCAGATGCTCATAAGAGGGATTGTGATAGTTTGTTCTAGGGGACAGTATAGAAGCACTAAAAGGGAGGATGGAAGAGACAGGAGAGCAATGTCTTAATCACGGTGGGTACCCACTAGATAAATATTCGGTTCAATTAAATTACGTTGAATTAAAGGTCATTATAGGCACTTGGCAAATGCTAGTTAACTGTTGTCTGAGAAAGGTTAGAGTCTATATCTGAAAGCTCAAGCATGCCAGAAATAAATAGGAAGGCAGTAGACTCCAAATGAACAGACAATGGAGTTCCTCTAAGCTATCTGGTTAATAGGCAAGGAACAGTTCTGGACAAGAAAGCTAAGGAAAATGTTCTGGACTGAAGACTGATGAGAACGTCATACAAGAATGTGTACAATCCCCACAGAGCTGGAAGGAATCTGAGAAACCTTCTTTCTAATTTTGTAACTGAATAAGGATCCCCTTTACAACATACAATTTTGTGACATTTGTTACAAGAACAGAGGCTAGCTATGAATTAATGAACATTCATTAAGTTAGGCACTGTGCTAGACACCATGATACAAAGACAAAAGTTAGACAGTCCTTGTCCTCAAGGAGCTAGGTCCTGATTACATTTCTTTGCCAAAGAAGACCATGCCATCAGAGAAATAATGACATGACTTGCAGTTGACTTTGTTTTGAGTGAGGGAGGACTGTGCAGGTCATCAGTCTCACTTCTCCTCCAGAGCCATCTGAATCCAGTGACCAGATATTCATCAGGATGACTGGAGATGACCCAGGAAGAGGCAATTAGGGTTAAGTGACTTGCCCAAGGTCATTCAACTAGTGAGTATCAAGTGTCTGAGGTGAGTTTTGAACTCAGGTCCTCCTGACTCATGCACTGGTGCTCTATCCAAAGAGGAAACAGAGCTAAACAGAGATTAAGTGACTTGCCCACGGTCACACAGCTGGTGTCTGTGGCCACACTTGAACTCAGGGCTTCCTAACCCCAAGCTCCTACTGCTCTATCCACTCCAAAACTTAGCTACCTTTTACAAAATCACCATATTTAAAATATCCACTTGTAAAATTTTTTTAACCATTTCTTTCTAGTTGAATAAGATATTCCATTAATTCTTGTTCATTCTGATTTCTGTTTTTTCATCACTTTTGTCATTCTTATTTTTCCATTCTTCCCATGACATGCATCCAAGGCATCGTTATTGGTCATAAACATCAGTCAGTTGATCAATAAACATTCATTGGGTGCTTACTGTGTGCCAGGCATAGTGCTAACCACTTAGGATACAACGAAAGGTAAAAGACAGCCCCTGCCCTCAGTGAGGTCACAGTCTAGTCAGGGAGACAACATGGACAACTACATACAAACAAAATACAGACATGATAAATTGGAAATAATCAACAGAATGAAGTGGTTTCATGTATTCAGATTCATACTATTTGAAGTTGCAATAATATCAAACCCGGCAACTGGTCACAGCCGGTGAATATATGCGACCGCTGGATTTATTATTCAAACTAATGAAGATCTGATTCTGCCATCTATTGTGAGACACAATCTATGTATTTGTATGTATTTTCAAAATATATACCAAATGATGACATTGCAGGAAAAGGTAACAGCAGCTGGAGTGTGAGCATCAAGAAAAATTTCATGTTGAAGTTGGTGTTGAGGTGAGTCTTGGAGGAAACTAGGAATTTTAGGGGGCAGGGGAGAAGGACTTCATTTCAGGCATGAAAGTGGCCCTTACAAAGTCAAGGGGTTAGGAATGGAGTGCTGTGAATAAGGAACAGTCAGATCGGAATAACTGGACTGTGTGATGTGTGAAGGCGATTAATGCATGATAAAGTTAGAAAGGCAATGTAACACTGTTTGGAATTACTTCCCTCAAATGGAACCCCAAAATTGGGATCCTCAGAAGGCACTTAACCATTATGCTTATTCAAGGTTCTAGGATTAACCCAGCAGATATAATTATTTTACTATTGCTCCTTAGCTCCCACCAGTGTATGCCCTATTTAGAGTCAACTAGTTGACTGCATTGTGTAGTAGTAGATGCAAACTTCCCACCCCAACTGCTCAAAGTAGGGACACATCCAAGGTCTCTGGGAGGAGTAGATCCAAATGTAAGACACAAAGGTAGTGAGGCACGTGTGTAGAGAACACATGAGGCACAGGGGCTGTTGGCTGCCCCTGGTACTGGGAATGATTTTCTCCCTTTGTGGAGTACTCATGAAGTTTCTCTTATGTGTAGCTCATTTTAGAGAGCAATCTAGTTGTAGTCTGAGGGTTGGTGGTTCATTTGAATCCATAACTGGTGTTTCATTTCTTGAGGGAGCCTGCTTCCCAAAACTTTCATCCCTTGGGTGAATATTTTTCCAGCCTTGCTGTAATTACTTCAATTGCTGTTGGCCCCTATCATTTAAGTGACACTATTATTCAGTTTTAAAGAGACATCTGATTGGATTTCTGGCTCTCGTGAACTCACATAATCACCTGGACATTTCTGTCTCAGATTACAAATTTGTCTAAGATCAGGAAGGAATAAACATAAAGAGAAAAACAAGTATGTTCACAGTCACCATAGTTAAGTGGAATACAGGACTGCTATTCTTCCCCTACCTGACTCTCAGCTTAAGTCTTGTCTTAAGCCTTGAAACTCAAAAGGAAAGAAAGGCAATAATGAACATTCAGTTTGTCCCTTTAGTGTGTCCTTCCAGTTCTGGTGCAGTAGTGTTCTTCAGACCCCATGACTAATTATAAAACCTTTTGTCATCACACAGTACAAGCAACTCAGCCACACAAGCCTGGAAATCAACTTCTCATAGTATTTCATGAAACCAAGGAGGGACAACATATGGTTGCCCACTGGCTAGTTTACAATTCATTACAGTAGGTAGGGACCAGAATTAAAGACCCTTAAGTGCTAAACCAATTTAAATACCTAATAGTATTTGCTTCTACAAGTCATAGGGAGCCATTTTATTTTGGTGTGAGAGGGATATTGAGGAGAATTAAAGCTTACCGAGGTAGTCTTATTACCTGATCATAGCAGAGACACTTGGCTTATAATATCTCCTTTTTGTTCCTCTTTTATCTTTCTCTCACCCCCCACTTGCTTGTTTCTTCCATTTCCTTCTGACCCCCTTTCCTTTAGTTTCATTATGTCATTGAATGTATTCTATAAAATCAACGAGATCTGCCCCAAAAGACAAAAAAACACCAATTTTTAGGACCCTCCCCAATAGCCAACAGGACATCAGCTAATTGAGATGTTTAATTTTTAGGGTCCTTCTTTACCCTTGCCATCTTTACCTTTGTCCTTTATCATCTGTCTGTAGAAATGAAAGAGTAAAGCTCTTACAATTTGGATCATTCTTCTCCAAATACTAGAGGGTTCTGATATCGAGATATTCAATGTCCTTGATGTTTTTCTTATATCAAGGACACAATATAGGCAAGATGGGGCAGATCAGTATTCAGAAACTTCTAGTACTGTTACTCGGTGATAGCCAGAAGTCACCTTCTTGCAGTATTCCCTCCCTTTTTTCTCCAAAAATGCAGGCAAGTGAATGAACTGGAACTCGATACTGTTGTTGTATTTTCTTTTTTCCTCTAATTGGAGCAGAAGGAAAGAAGTCCCAGGAGCAATAGCCTGAGTAATGAATGGAGATGTCCAGGACCAGTTTACGGCTGCTGAGAACAGTTCTCCACCTTTGATTGCCACAATTTTTCTTGCTAATCATGACTGATTGAAAAATAAATTCCATGTTTATTTTTTAATTTTAAAAAACTCTAGAACATTAATTTGCTTAATGTTGCCCTGTCACAGATGGTGCATTTTTGCCGAGTATTTTGGCACTGGAAATGGGCAGAGAGAACCTCATATATTTGCGTCAGACTTCATCAGCAGCAGCGTTTGTCAGGGGGCTGCTTAAATGACAGGCATAAAAGGCTTGTTTGTGTACTTAAAATTGCCTATTATTACAGAGCAGCATATGCCACTATCTGCCATCAGTGATTTGTATATTTCTCCTGAAATGAGGATGAAACAAATCTGGTCAGAAGCAGATATCCAAATTAATTTTCTGGCCATCATTTCACAATTAAGCAGTCTTTTCTCCAAAAGTTTCCATTCTTTAAGTTTACTTTGTAGTATTTGCTTTTCTGTCCACATACTCTGCTGCCTATCAAAGTCCACAACTACAGATGGAAGTGTTAGGAGGAGCTGTTTTATAAATCACATTCATTTTAATTTTTGTAAGATGGGTTTTCATGATTTTTTTGCCTCTCAGAATGTATTCTTGATATCCTGGTTGAGGTACAACATCTGAGTCCAAGAAGTAAAAATGCAAAAACATTTTGGAACCTTTTGCCTATAAGGAATTGATGCTCTTGATTAAAAACAAAAACAAATCTGGGCCTATGATTTTCATGAATATAGGGAGCTTCCAGTGATGAGTTAACAGTTCTAACAATACAGGTTGGTCCTTGCTTTGCAACTTCTAGGTTGAGAGTTCTCTCATGGATTTGAATATAAATCATGATTTAGATTACCATGATTACCATAATGGTACAGATCAGTAGAGGAAAATATTACTCTTAATAAGCTGATCCTAGGAGATGTGGTTAATTAATAATCACTGTCACAGAAATACAATACAATGAGTACAATGGCAGTGTGCATTCCATAAGGGAATTCCCTATTTCTCCCAAGTCTTTCAAGTTAAATATATTTAATTTTAATTTTTTAAAAATATTCAGGGCAGAGTCAAGATAGTGGAGTGGAAAGCAGGGACCTGCTTGACCTCTTCCCCTAAACCCCTCAAAAAAATCTGTAAAAAATGATTAAATAAATTTTAGTGCAGCAGAGGTCACAAAATGACAGACAAACAAATTTCCAGTCCAAAACTGGAAATTTGGCAGGGAGAACCAGGCAGGATTCTATTGCACTAGACTGAGAGTGGAACACAGTTCTATGTGGTTCATGCTGGTGTGGACACAGCTGGAGCAGGCCTTAGGAGATTGAATTGCTGGTGGCTGCAGCATTTTTCAGACTTCTCAACCCACAAATGCCAAAGACAGCTTTGAAGGTCAATGAGAAGGGTCTCTCACCTGGCTGAGAGGGGAGCCTGGTCTGGTCCCAGTCCCAGGCATTGGTAAAGCAGAGGCTGCTTCTGGAGCCCTCTACTTAAGAAAGAGTTCAAAAGTCAAGGCTAGGGGGAAAAAAGACTGGAAAAATGAGTAAACAGAGGTGGGTGGCTGGGTGGGAAACAGACTATATAGATTCTTGCTTCCTCAGTGAAAAGGTATTTTCGTACTTCATTGGTGATGAGGAAGATCAAAACATACGGTCAGAAAAACACCACAAGCCAAAGTTCCTGCATTCAAAGCCTCCAAGAAAAATATGAATTGGTATCAGGAAGAGCTCTAAAAGGATTTTGAAAATCAAGAGAAGTAGAGGGAAAATTGGAAAGTGAAATGATAGTGATGCAAGAACACCATAAAAAACCGAGTCAACAGCTTGCTAAAAGAGACCCAAAAAATGCTGAAGAAAATTACACTTTAAAAGTTAGACTAACCCAAATGGCAAAAGAGATTCAAAAGACTAATGAAGAGAAGAATGCCTTCCAAAGTAGAATGGACCAAATGGAAAAAGAGGTCCAAAACCTTACTGAAGAAAATAATTTCTTAAAAATTAGAATGGAGCAAATGGAAACTTAATGGCTTTCTGAGAAATCAAGAAATATATAAAACAAAACCAAAAAATGAAAAAATAGAAGATAATGTGAAGTATCTCATTGGAAAAACAACTGATCTGGTAAATGGATCCAGGAGAGATAATTTAAAAATTTTTGGACTACCTGAAAGCCATGATCAAGAAAAAGAGCCAAGACAGCACCTTTCAAGAAATTATCAAGGTAAACTGCCCTGATATTCTAGAACCAGAGGATTAAATAGATGTTGAAAGAATCCACCAATTACATCCTGAAAGAGATCCCAAAAGGAAAACTCATAGGAATATTGTAGTCAAATTCCAGAATTCTCAGGTCAAGGAGAACATATCTCAAGCAGCCAGAAATAAATAATTCAAGTATTGTGGAATACAATCAGGACAATGCAAGATTTAGCACCTTCTACGCTAAGGGATCAGAGGGATTGAAATATGATATTGTAGAGGTCAAAGGAGGTAAGATTAAAATGAAGAATCACCTACCCAGAAAAACTGAATATAATACTTCAGGGGAAAAAATGGAATTTGAAAGAAATAGAGGACTTCCAAGTATTCTTGTTGAAAAGACCAGAGCTGAATAGAAAATTTGACTTTCAAATACAAGAATCAAAAGAAGCATGAAAAGTCTTTCCATAGGATAATCTAACCTGGATGCCAAGCTGGACTGTTCATATTTGTGTGTTTAACTGAGTTGATTCTCTTCTCTCATTTGATGTAAGAAATGGAGTCTCCAAACATGAGAGAGTGAGCCATAGGAATCCAAGAGCCAGAATCCAGCTAGGTCAACACTGATGATCTAAAAGATAAATGATCTTTGGAAATGACCTTCTAGGCTCATGTCATCAAAAGCTGAAATGGGAAATTTTTCAGCAGCAATGGAAGCTTTGAGTGTGAACAGGGTAGGACTAAGTTTTTATTCTACTCCACTAGAGTTAGAGGGGAGAGTACATCCCCAGAGGCATTATGGAAAAGGTGTGCATAATTTTTATGTTTTATCTTTGAAATACATGTCATTTTGTAAAAGTTACACAAATGTTAGAAAAACTGGGTCACTATTGCCAAACCTCTAACAATGGGGAACACAGGCATTTGAGGTTTAAGCTACTGGTGGAGAAGATATACTCCAAATCCCTCAGGACACCCTAGTATTCCAAGGTGATATAAAACTTATCTGGCTCTGGGAAAGAGAACCAGAGCACACTTGTTACAACTGCATTTCCTTACATTAGCATATATTGTTAATAAACAGTAAAAAAATTTCAGTCATATTATATACAAGAGGATTGATTTCTGAGAAATGAAATGGCCTTCCTCTGTGTTTGTTGAAATTCCTATTTCATAATTAACAAACTTCCTTTCATCCTGAACCTCTTTCTCTAATACTTTTCCTTCATTGAGACCCCTGATGGCATGCCATCTCTTGCCATACTCTCCCACATAGCCTGGAGTTTCATTCACATCCCCTGACACAATGTTCCTAGAAAATCTAGAGGAGCTCTTTGCTCCCTAATCCCACTTTCATATTCTCCTTTTGCAAATGTCACTCCGCAGCTCTCCTCTATTAAAAACCACTCAGTGAAAACTTCTCAGCCAACCCATATTATGATGTTGTACATGACTATTGTACATGTCATTCTGACTACTTTCTCAAAGAATCAAGCACCTGGATGCTGTCTTCCCATCAATTCCCATCCCTATAATACGGGACTTCAAAATTCAAGCTGATCTTTCCTAAACTTCTCTAGCTTCCCAGTTCCTCAGCCTCTTAAAACCCTTGGCATGCTTCTTCACTCCACATTGGCATAATCACATCCTGTATCTCACCATTATACATAAGCATTGCACTTGTTCATTAGAAACTGTGACATTCTTCTGTGACCATAATCTCCCATCCTTCATTCTTTCCCTGTCTCTCACTTCTAGTAATTCAGTTTTCACTGCCATGAAGATCTTCAATTCCTCCACTCCTCAACACCTTTTCAAGTCATTACATTTACTATAACTTCACTTTAGCACTTTCCTCATCACAATCCTATAGTTAGACATTTCAACACTATACTGGTCTGTGCTAATGAATCCTTAGCTCACTTGCCTTATTGCTAGTAAACTCGTGCCAAATCTCAGTTCTAGATTACTTCCATCATCATCTTCCTTTTCTCTTCCTCACAGACTGCTGAATGAACTTAGAGGAAGTCAGACAACCCTGGAGGGAGGTCTCCATTTTAAGTTGAGGAAACTGAGGCAAACAGACTAAGTGACTTGCCCAGATAATAATTGCCTGAGATCAGATTTGAACTCAGGTCTTCCAGACACTAGTCCGAGAACTCTATCCACTATGTCACTTGTGTGTATGTGTGTGTGTGTGTGTGTGTGTGTGCATGCACAAATTATTAAATGTGTATTGCCTAATTGATCAATCACTCAGGGGCCTTCTAGGTGGTGCAAAATATAGAGCTCTGGCCTTAGAGTCAGGAACTGAGTTCAAATTCCTCTTCAGATTTGACACTTACCAGCTGTGTGACCCTGGGCAGGTACTTAACACCAATTGCCTTACAAAAAAAAAGTCAGTCACTCAGTTAATTAGTTGTAGAGCCCACATTCAAACTTGGACCCTCTGACTCCAAGTTCAATGCTTTTTCTATTATGAATCAACAAACTTTTGTTAAGGGGCTACTATGTACCATATAGCTACATGCTGGAAATACAAACACAAAGAAAGAAATAATCTATTTAACATACTTGTATTTACACAAATGTTTACTCATGTGTGCACATGCATGCATAATGGAATATGTACTTGTACACATATGTATACACATGTGCTCAGTGCGTATGTGCAAATATATAATATATACATGCTAATGTGTATATCTCTGCTGTCTACCTTGCCAACTTTTGCCTTCAATCCATTTTTTCCCAGTTAAATATTTAGGTCAATTCCTTATAAACAACTTTGAATTTTAATGAGGAGTCTTTATAATATTTTAAGACTCAGATATCATATATATGTATGTTTCACATGATGTTTATATTTGGAGAATGCTCCTGTCAGACTTCCTCATCTACATATAATGCTTATGATTTATGAAGTGGTTTTTCAAAACAATCCTATAGGATGTCATTCTGGTAACATCCCTCTTTTATAAATGAGGAAACTGAGACCGTCAGAAGTTAAATATGTTGACTATGGTGACACATTTACTAAATCTTTGAAACGGATTTTGAACCCAGGACTCTGGGCTCCAGATGGTTTGTGGTTATTGTTGCTTTTCCCACACTACTCTATCTTGTCTCTATATGCAAGACGTCCTGTATGACACCTAAGGCATGCAGATATTTCTTGTTTCTTTTGATATTTGTTAGTTTCTATGTGAAACTGAGACTCCTTCTCTTGTGCAGGTAGGAAGTACAGTAAGCATTCATGATCTCAAGTCCAATACTCACGAAAAACTAAAGGAAGTTTTACCTGCTCTGTTTTTCCAATATGGAACAGATTGCCCCTCCTGATGGCTCTACATTCCAGGAGGCCCACCCTATTATTACCAGACTTAGATAACTTTTATTCTTGTAGCTTAGAAATCCTGAATTCAAGGGATCCATCAGTTTCAGCCTCCCAAAGTAGCGGGGGTTACAAGCCAGCCTCTGTTGATCCTAATACTGAGGAATCGTTGACCAGTTTCTTTTTAAATTTTATTTCTTATAGATTTTTACATAATTTTTACGAATGGGTGGATGAAACCTTGCCTGAATGCAGTTTTCTGGTTGTATTTTGTTTTATTAAGTCAAATACTCCCTGAAAATCAGATAAACGTTAGTAGACACCAAGAAGTTATTATGTATTTATATTCTTTTAACCTCATAGTCAGTTGTTTGAATATGAAGATATGTTCTGATATAGAAAATTGCCTGTGAATTCCTGCCTTCTTCCTTCTCATTTTTTTCATTAAGAATATCTAGATAATTCTCATGAAGATTTCTGTAGAACTGAAAAAGAAAATATGTGGATGAGTGAGTGCTGATATTTTCTTGGTCACCTATTTCTTTTGGTGTAAAAATAAAAGTCATAATAATTTTCATTCTTCTGCAATTCTCCATTCAGCAAGAAAGCTTAAAAACTGATCCATGAATGACTTTACATCTCCATGACATTTTTTCCCATGTCATTGGTCAGTTCCATCTGCTATCCCCAATTTCATGTTCTCAAGTACCAGTCATTTTATCATCTTTTCCATTATGTACTGATGTGGTAGGGCATAGATGAAGCAGTGTCATTGTTTTTTTTTAAATTTAATAAATTTATTTATTTAACTTTTTACATTCATTTTCACAGAATTTTGGGTTCCAAATTTTCTCCCCATTTGTCCCCTCCCCCCACCCCAATACACAGAGCATTCTAACTTCCCCTATCACCAATCTGCCCTCTCTTCTATCATCCCTCCCTTCCCTTGTCCCCATCTTCTCTTTTGTCCTGTAGGTCAGATAACTTTCTATTCCCCATTACCTGTATTTCTTATTTCTTAGTAGCAAGAACAACACTCAACAGTTGTTCCTAAAACTTTGAGTTCCAACTTCTTCCCATCCCTCCCTCCCCACCCATTTCCTTTGGGAAGGCAGGCAATTCAATATAGGCAATATCTGTGTAGTTTTGCAAATGACTTGGATAATAGTCATGTTGTGTAAGACTAACTATATCTCCCTCCATCCTATCCTGCCCCCCATTGCTTCTATTCTGTCTTTTGATACTGTCCCTCCCCAAGAGTGTTGATTTCTAATTGCTCCCTCCTCCCATTGCCCTCCTTTCCATCACACACCCCCCACCCTGCTTATCCCCTTGTCCTTCACTTTCCTGTATTGTAAGATAGGTTTTCATAGTAAAATGAGTTTGCATTTTATTCCTTCCTTTAGTCAAATGTGATGAGAGTAAACTTCATGTTTTTCTCTCTCCTCCCCTCTTTTTCCCTCCACTAAAAAGTCTCCTGCTTGCCTCTTGAATGAGAGATAATTTACCCCATTCCATTTCACCCTCTCGCCTCCCAATACATTTCTCTCTCACCACTTAACTTCATTTTTTTAGAGATATGATCCCATCCTACTCAATTCACTCTGTGCTCTCTGTCTTTGTGTGTGCATGCATGTGTGTATGTGTGTGTGTGTGTGTGTGTGTGTGTAATCCCACCAACTACCCAGATACTGAAAAGTTTCAAGAGTTACAAATATTGTCTTTCCATGTAGAAATGTAAACAGTTCAACTTTTGTAAGTCCCTTATGACTTCTGTTTGCTGTTTACCTTTTCATGCTTCTTTTCATTCTTGTGTTTGAAAGTCCAATTTTCTTTTCAGCTCTGGTCTTTTCATCAAGAATGCTTGAAAGTCCTCTATTTCATTGAAAGACCATTTTTCCCCCTGAAGTATTATACTCAGTTTTGCTGGGTAGGTGATTCTTGGTTTTAGTCCTAGTTCCTTTGACTTCTGGAATATTCTATTCCACACCCTTCAATCCCTCTGTGTAGAAGCTGCTAGATCTTGTGTTAGCCTGATTGTATTTCCACAACACTGAAATTCTTTCTTTCTAGCTGCTTGCAATATTTTCTCCTTGATCTGGGAATTCTGGAATTTGGCCACAATGTTCCTAGGAGTTTCCCTTTTTTTGATCTCTTTCAGGTGGTGATTGGTGGATTCCTTCAATACTTATTTTGCCCTCTGGTTCTAGAATATCAGGGCAGTTTTCCTTGACAATTTCATGAAAGATGATGTCTAGGTTCTTTTTTTGATCATGGCTTTCAAGTAGTCCTATAATTTTTAAGTTGTCTCTCCTGGATCTATTTTCCAGGTCAGTTGTTTTTCCAATGAGATATTTCACATTAGCTTCCATTTTTTCATTCTCTTGGTTTTGTTTTATGATTTCTTGGTTTCTTATAAAGTCATTAGCCTCCATCTCTTCCATTCTAATTTTAGGAGAACTATTTTCGTTAGTGAGCTTTTGAACCTCCTTTTCCATTTGGCTAATTCTGCTTTTGAAAGCATTCTTCTCCTCTTGGCTTTTTGAACCTCTTTTGCCAATTGAGTTAGCCTATTTTTTAAGGTGTTATTTTCTTCAGCATTTTTTTTGGTCTCCTTTAGCAAGCTGTTGACTTGCTTTTCATGCTTTTCTTGCATCTCTCTCATTTCTCTTCCCAATTTTTCCTCCACCTCTCTCACTTGATTTTGAAAATCCTTTTTGAGCTCTTCCATGGTCTGAGCCCATTGAGTATTTATTTTGGGTGTTTGGGATACAGAAGCCTTGACTTCTATGTCTTTCCCTGATGGTATGTATTGTTCTTCCTCATCAGAAAGGAAGGGAAGAGATATCTGTTCACCAAGAAAGTAACCTTCTATAGTCTTATTTTTTTCCCCTTTTCTGGGCATTTTCCCAGCCAGTTACTTGACTTATGAGATTCCTCTCCACCCCTGCCTTGTCTCCAGATCCTCGCTGCTAGTGCTTGGGGTCTGACATTCAAATGCTCCTCCCCAGCTTCAGGGCTTTCAGCAGGGGCAGGGCTGCTATTCAGTGTGGGCTTAAGTTCAGGTGCTCAGGTTGGGGCAGGGCCACCATGCAGGGTTCAGTTCCCTCAGGGGGGTTTATCCAGAGATCTTCAACAATGGATCCAAGCTCCTGTCTGCTTTGGGAGCCCCTGTCCACTGCTGCCTCTGCTGCTGCCTCCCCAGGGGGCCTGAGTTATGGAGACACCTCGCTCCCTTCTCGGCCAGCCAAACAGGCTCTCTTGCTGACCTTTGTGTCTGTGGGTGGAGGGGCCTGCGTGGCTACTGGAGATTCCTTCCCTGAAGCCTGCTCAGATCTGCTCCTCTCAGTGCCATGTGGCCAAGGCAAGGCTGGACTCTGCTCCAGGTCTGGTGCACAATGGATCTTTGGTGTCAGTTTTTCAGGGCTCTCTGGAACAGAAATCTCCTCCACTCTGTTGTTCTGTGGCTTCCACTGCTCCAGAATTTGTTGGCAGTTCTTTTTTACAGGTATTTTATGGGCTGTGGGTTCAGAGCTAGCATATATGAATCTTTATACTCTGCCATCTTGGCTCCACCCCCACCCCAGTGTCATTGTTAAGAAATTTTGATAAAAATGTTGGTAGCTCAGTTCCATTTCACAGCTATGGAACGTAAGCAGGCACATCACCTTCACCCATAATGGGGGCTCTCTAGGAAGGCTTTAAGCAACATCCATGATGCTGCAATGGAGTACTTTTCATTGGAGAAATCTTCAAGGCATAAAATCTTGGGGAGGCCTCATGCTTGAATTATAGAGTTACAAATTTGGAAAAGGAAGCAGAAATGAGGCAGTCATTTGAAAAAGAGACCTAAAGTAAGAAATAAAAGACACTTGAAGAGGAGTCTGGGATATTCTTGAATAGATATGATGACATAGCTAAATGGGAAAAGTCTGATATAGGGAATGATCCACTGAGCATGAGATGCCAATCCTAATAAATTCAAATGATGAGCGCCTCAACTCCCCATTGAAGGAACTACAACCTCAGATGTGGAGCTGATATTAATCCAGCCCCAAAGAGTTTCAGTAGATCTCTGTGTTAGCCACTGAACATGCTGAGAGACTAAGGAACAAGTGAAACAAAATTCTTCCCATGTCCATGTTTTAAGGGGTCATTTCTTGGTTTCTTCTCCTTGTTATAAGTTTTACTTGGGAAGTTCTTATCTTTTCCATACATTTGATATGCATAGGAGGCTATACCCATTTTTGTTTTAGGTCAGAGAATAATTCTATTTTATTCACTCTATTTCCATCCTTTTTATGTGTGAAGTAATTCTGTTGGCTATTTATGGCTTACATAGTCTGTAAATAGTAAATATTTCACTGGTGGGCGGTTAGGACATGGTTTGCAGAACTGATTACCAAAAAGAGCCGACATATAAATGGGGAAAAATATCAAGGGCCTCTAAAGTCAGATAACTCAGGGCTTATAGGGACCTAGTGGTATATATGTCATTCTCTTTCATCTGCTAGTATCTATAAATACTCAAAAGTATGTCTGTCAGAGCTAATTCTCAGGCTTTTTTCCTCCCCTTTTACCTACGTTTATCTCTTTTGTCAAAGGGCACTCTCTGTAACCTCCTGAAATTCTTCTCCAAAATGTCTTATACATACTTTGTACTCTCAACCAGTGTTGTCTTTAGTTGCCTTGTCTCTCTACTTGATGAGGGAATTAAGCATTTTCTGACTGAGTTCTTTTGTCTTCTTATGATGTTGTCCTGTGCTTGCTACACTTCAAACCTTCTGCTTATTTTGTTGAAGAAAAGACTCACATCTTTTATTTTATTATCTGCCCTTAGCACCGTGCCTGACACACAGTAGGTGCTTTATAAGTATTTATTTACTGATTGACAGATTTCAGGCTTCTGAATAGTTTATAATCAACTTTTGACTTAATTTCTTCATCCCAAACTATGTAGTTTCCTCATTATATTCACTGAGTCATCAAGACATATATTTAACTTACTTTGTAAGAGTTCTATAATCTCTGGAGAATTTCTCCATTCCTTCATCCTTTGCACCAAGTTACCTCCTAAGCTGTAATTGTCTTCGTGCTGGTCTGTTTGTTCGCCCTTACTCTAAGCCTAAAAAAATAAAAGGACCAGGAAATTATCTTTCTCATTCCTTGCCTTTGTCCACCAGATGAAACCAGTTCCATCAACCTCTGTATTCACCTCTCTAAAGAGAATCTATAAGCAGTTTTTTTTCATTTATGTGCAACTTATTGATGCCTTCTGATTTCATTTATAACGAATATTATTACCGATATAGTTTAGCTCCTCCTGTAGTATATTGACTCATCGGTCATTGGATAGATGTTGTATATTATATGTCTAGAATTAATTTGCAGTTATTTTAAAATCTATGTTATTCTTGATGCCTGATTTTCTGTCCCCTTTTCTATTCTTCTACTATTATGGATTTTAAAAGATTGTTATTGCATTTGTCCTTCATTCTCGAAAAGGACCATGACATCAAAATGATGACATGACTTGCAGTTGACTTTGATTTGAATGAGGGAGGGCTGGGCAAGGTCACCATGAGAACACAGAAATGCCAGAAAGAACTGGATCTCTGGAAAAGGAACAACCTTTACTATCTTCTGAAAACTGAGTTTAGTTGGAGTGATAGAGAGGACATAATATCTCATGAGAGATAGCATTATGGTTCAAGATGAAACTTCAGAGACTTTCTCTTTTTGACACCTCCCTCTTTTACTAGGTAAAACACTAGTCTCTAGTCTCTAATTCTCCCAAGGAACCAAAAAACAGAACCACCTTTCTCTTCCATGTAGGTCCCCCTACCCAAATTTCATATCTGATTCCTTTTTATCCCCAGTAACTAGGCATATTTCCCATGAATTTAGAGGCCAACAGACTTCCTAGTCTTCTTTCCACTATAACCAGCTGCACCATCCCTCTCTCTTTATATGCATTTTGTCCCCTCAGGTCCCACTAGTTTTCCTGAGGCTAGTTGAATGATGTTCAAATTACCTGGAGCTGCTTCTTGGACATTCAGGGTAGGGAAATAGGACCAATAAGACTAAAGAGGACTGAAAAGACTCAACTGTTCTTATCCTCATTTTCTCACCTCTAAAATGAAGAGACTGGAGTACATAGCCTCTAACATTACTTTCATTTCAAAATCTATAATCCAGGGACAGTCGATATGGTTTTTGCTGCCCAGCAACTCCAGGAAAAATGCCAGGAACAGAACAGAGGTCTGTATACAACATTCATAGATCTGACCAAGGCCTTCAACACTATTAGTCATGAGGACTTATGGAAAATTATGTCAAAATTTGGTTGCCTGGAGAAGTTAATCAATTTTGTATGTCGATTTCATGATGGCGAGTTTACCTGGGTTTTGGATAGTGGACAGTGCTCTCATGCCTCCTCAGTCACCAATGGAGTGAAACAGCATTGTGTCTTTGCTCCCATGCTTTTTAGCATGATGTTTTCAGCCATGTTGACAAATGCTTTCAATGAGGATGACCGCAACATCGAGATCAACTACCATATAGATGGTAAGTTCTTCAATTTGAAAAGGCTACAAGCCAAGACCAAAGTGGAGGGAGTGTTTTTCTGATTTTATGTTTGCAGATGATTGTGCATTCAATGCAGCCTCTGAAGCTGAGATGCAACAAAGTATGGATCAATTTTCTGCTGCCTGTGCTAATTTTGGCCTAATAATTAACACCAAGAAAACACAGGTGCACCATCAACCACCACCACACTATCCCATGTGGAACCATATATTACAACAAATGGAGAAGTTTTGAATGCTGTGGATAAGTTCACTTACCTTGGTAGTATACTTTCTAGGGATGCACACATTGACAGTGAGGTTGATGCATGCATTGCCAGAGCTACCTCAGTGTTTGGGAAGCTCTAAAGAAAAGTTTGAGAGAGAAGAGGTATTAGAGTGACTACCAAACTGAAGATCTACAGAGTTGTTGTGCTGATCTCATTGTTTTATGCCTGTCAAACATGGACAGTCTACCAGTGCCATGCCAGGAAACTGAATCACTTCCATTTGAACTGTCTTATGAAGATTCTGAGGATCGCCTGACAGGATAAGGTACCAGACACTGAAGTCCTTACTCGAGTTGAACTGCCAAGCATTCAAACTATGCTTCAGAGAGTGCAGTTCTGTTGGATTGGCCATGTTATTCGAATGCAAAATGTATGCTTGCCAAAAAGACTATTTTATGGAGAGCAAACATGGGGCAGGTGATCACATGGTGTTCCAGAAGAAGTGATACAAGGATACTCTCAAGCTCTCTCAAGAACTTTGGATTTGACTGTGCAACATAGGAGACACAGTCTGGCACTGTGTCTGGCACAGGATCACTCAGCATGGTATGCCCACATCAGAAAGGGTTCTGTGCTCTATGAGCAAAGCAGAATTGAGACAGCACAAAATAAACACAGGATGTGCAAATTTGGAGTATCCACCCCAAATATTCACACAGACTATCTGTGCCCAACCTGTGGCAGAACATTACAAGCTCGTATTGGTCTGATCAGTCACAGTCTGATACACTGAAATTTCTCTCTATCATGGTGATGTCATTTTGGTCCTCCTCAAGAATGAAGGACAAAAACCAACCAACCAACCAACCAATCAACCAACCAAATCTATAATCCTGTCAGACAGTCAGCAGAAGTATTATCTATCCCTGTTTGGAGATAAGAAACCTGATTTTGAAAGAGGTCCTCATTTGCTTAAGGTTACTAGCTAGGACGTGGCAGAAATTTCTTCTTCTTCATAGTTCCCTTCTATAACCTTAACTTCATTAAGAGTATTCTAGTCAATGTGTATAACCAGATGTAGATTAGGAAAAAAGATATCTATGATATGATTATTGCTAATTTTCTTTGAAATAAGTACCTAGGTATGTTTTCATTGATATAATGCTGAAGCCAGTGAGAATGGTCATTTTATATTGACACAGGTCATTTGAAAAACAATTTGGGAACATAGATTTCATCTCGAGACATACAACTATAGATATGCCTATTATCAGGCATGGAGATACTCTTGTCTATTACTGCTTATAATTATTATAAAAGGATGAGGGTTTCTACATACTGTCATAGGTTTGATAGGACAGTTTTATGTCAAACAACTAGGTAAGTTTATGATATATATTCTTTTGTTCCGAGCTTCAGATGAACAAAATCCTCTAATCTTACCCTGCTTTAATCCTGGATTAGTTAATAAAATTCTAGTGAAATTGAGAATAATTTACAGTGATCTTCAACTTCTATTCCTTACATCATTTAATTTTTTTTTTTTTACACAGGCAAATGAAGAATGGTTTTGAATGCTCCATATCATCTGTAAAAGCAGTGCATGGAAAGTGATCACCCTTCCATGCTACTTAGTTATTCGAGAGATTTGATTGCTTGAGAAAGAAAAAAATGGAGAACACGAAAGGAATGGATCAAATTGGTAGATTTGTTTCTGTGTTTTTAAATTGAGGTCTAAAAGGTGAACTTTTTACATAATCGTTGCAGGGCATTGTATGTAACAGATGCTCAATGAGCATCTTCCTGTTCTTGTTCTTCTTTTTACCATTAGCCCAAGTCTTCTTTCTTAATTAGTTGTTCTTTGTGCTTGGAGAAAACCAAAATGACATCACTACGTCAGCGCCAAGGTACACTGTGTCCAATTGTGGCTGATCAGATCAATGCAAGCTCAGGAGATGCTACCACAGGTTGGATACAAATAGTCCTTATGAAATTTGGAGTGGAGGTGCCTCTAAATTTGTGCATCTCATTCACTGGAGTTGTGTTCTTTGCAGCAGTCTGAATAGTTGGTAATTCAGGTCAAGAAAGAACCTCAGTGCCTAGTACCCTATCTTAAGTGATCTTCAGAATCTTCCTAAGACAATTTAAATGGAAATGATTCTATTTCCTGACATGGCACTGGTAGACTGTCCAGACTGGTAGTAATGTCCATGCAATGGTTCTGTGGAACTTCAGTTTGGTAGATAATCTAATACCTCTCCTCTCCCACATTTTCTTTCAGAGCCTCTGAAATACTGAACTAGCTTTGGCAATGAGTGCATCAACCTTATCATCTATGTGAAAACTCCTGGAAAATATATTGCCAAATAAGTGAGCTTACTGACAGCATTCAGAGTTTCTCCATTGGCTGTAATTGATTGTTCCATGTATGAATAGCATTGTGCTTGCTGGTGAAGAAGCTCTGTTTTCCTGGTGTTAATTGTCAGGTAAAAAGAGGTAAAGAATTGATCCATACTCTGTTGCATCTCAACCTCAGAGGCTATACCGAGTGCATAGTCACATGTGAACCCCAAAAAATCATTTACCGACTCTTCCTCCATTTTCCTCTTGGCTTAGAGCCTTTTCAAGTTAAATAATTTACCATCAGTGAGAAAACTGACCCTGACTCCATTTTCATCTTCATGGAAGTCATCTGACAACATAGCTGAAAACACAGTGTTAAAAAGCATGGGAACAAGCACACAACCCTGCTTTACTCCGTTGGCGACTGGGAAAACACCAGAGTATCATCTATTATCCAGAACAAGTACAAGCATGCTATTGTGGAACTGACATAGGAATATCAATGAACTTCTCTGGCATCCAGATTTAATCATGACCCCCCAATCAACAGCATCGTTAGTCAGATTGATGAATGTTATGTCTAGGCTTCTGTTCTACTCCTGGCATTTCCCCTGGATTTGTCATGAAGTAAACACCATATTGACTATTCTTCAGCCCTTTCTGAAGACACTTTGGCTCTTGTTTATATGACCTTCTTCCAAGTGAAAGATCAGCCTATGAGGGAAGACTCTGTCAAGTATCTCATTGACAATGTCTAAGAGACAGGATGCTTTCCTACCATGTTTGTCACAGAACAATCTATTTCCTTTACCTTTATAGAGATGGACAATAGTAGTATCCTTTATTTCCCAGACGATAACCTCCTCTTGCCATATAATCCAGAAGATTTCCGTCATTTTTTTTGTATAAACAAAATAATCCCCCCCCATCTTGTAAATCAAGACTGGAATAGAATCAGTACCAGGTCCTTTGCCACATCAGAGGAGGGAATTAAAAATGTCTTCATTTGGAAGTTTGGCTAGAGAAGGAGTGATTTCAAGTTGGGGCAAATTATCTCAGCATTAGTTGTTTACAGTCTGTTGAAAGGACTATGGAAGCATTCAGCCTATCTCTTCAGAATCGTGTCCTTATCACTAATCAATATGGCTCCATCAGCACTGAGTAGTTGAGGTGAGCTATAGGTCTTTGGCTCAAAATAGCCTTCAGGGTATCATAAAAAGTGCATCGGATCATTACTATTAGCTTAAAAATGAATTTCATCTGCCATCTTACTGAGCCAAGAATCTTGCAACTCTCTAAGCTTCACTTATACTTTATTTGGGTGGAGTTAAACACTACCTTCTTAGAGAAAGATGAAGCTATCCTGCTGGTAATCCATGTGGAGTTCTCATTTTTCATTTAGCAGCTTCTGAATATTCCCATTATTTTTGTCAAACTGATCTTGATATTTGCAAGTATTCTGACCCAGAGGAGTAAATGCAGTGGTATAAACCAAATCTCTAAAGGCTGCTCACTCTTTTTTTGCTTCACTCTTGCCAGCCATATGTGGGTTTAGCTTTCCCTACAAGTTACCAATAAACTATTCATGTACAGAGAAGTGCTATAATCTCTTGACATTAAGTCTTCTGGTAGTCATCTTGTCCTGGAGCCACTGCTTTTGTTGAATGCAAATATTTAGCTTGGAGGGGATAAGTCTATGATCAGTGCAGCAGTCTTTGCCACACATTATCTTTGTCATTCTCACGTCCTTTCTATCTCTTCTCCTTACAATGACATGGTCTATTAAATGCCAATATTTGCTGTGAGGGTACATCCACAAAGTTTTGTTGCATTTAGCTAGATAGAAGACAGTAGGGGTGATGAGAAGGTCATGGGACACACAAGTCTTCAGTAATAAGTGACCACAGTTGCTGTTTCCAACTCCATTCTTTCTAAGGACTCATTATCACGTCTGATGGTTTGTATCTACCCTGGGTTTAAAGTGACCCAGAATTATAAGTTTATCCTCTTTTGGCACATTGACAATGAGACTCTCTAGGTGTTTGCAATTTTTTTCAACTTCATCAGGGTTGTATTGATGATGGTAGCATGGCACTTTCCACAAGCGGCAATTTCATTGTCATGAGCCTTTCATTCACTCCTTTTGGGAGGCATTTCTATGTAGGATATGAAGGGCTATCTTTAGGGCAAATCTAGGGATAATAAAAGTCTGCACATAAGAGGCATTTATTACTTGAGCAAAGTGAACACTTGAAGCAAGATAAGTTGTTGAGATGAAGAAGAAGTGAATTCAAGGAATAGGGGATAACTCAGACAAATGCTTTGATATGGGAGATGACAAGTTGAGTGTTCAAACTTGCTGTTTAAAACAATGAATCCATGGCTGGTGGCAATGTGAAAAAGTAAAAGAGTCAAATTGTGGAGATGAGAAGACCCAGACTGGGGTGTTTTCATTTTATTTTAGAGGCAAGGAGTCATTAAAAATTTTTGATCAGGGGAACAGCATGATTAGATTTGCCTTCACAAGCACAGCCAGAAAGGACTACAGAAGTTGTCTAATCTCATTCCTTCATTTTCAGAGGAGGAAACAGTCCCACAGAGTTTCAGTGATCCTGTCTGAAGTCACACCACTCATAAGAGGCAGAGTTGGGATTAAAATCTTAGACTTCTGTCTCTAAATTCAGCATTCTTTCTATTACACCTTATTTCCTCTGTGCATTTAGAACATTATTTGGAGGGTTGTGTGAAGGATGGATAAGAGAAGGGATAGATTGGAAGATTGGAAACTGGTTAGGAGACAGTTACAGCAATACAGGCAAGAGGTACTGAGGGGCTTAATTAGGATGACAGTAATGTAAGTGGAGAGAAGGGTCAATGGCAAGAGATATTTTGGAGGCACAATTAATAAGATTTGCTAACTGAATAAATATGGAAGGTAAGAGGGAAGAATAAAAGATGGCCTTAAAATTTATAAGTGTGGATGACAGGAAAAATAAATACAGTAAATATAGTAAATAAAGGGACATTTAAAGGAAGGTTTTAGGAGGAAATATGTTGTTTTATTTTTGATGTATTAAGTTTGAGACACTACTGGAACATCCAGGAGAAAATGTCTAGTTGACAGTTGATGAAGTAGAAATGGAATTTAGGGAAGAGATTAGGAGTAGATATAAAAATTTGGGAGTCATCTGAATAGAAGTGATCATTGAACCCCCTAGAGGCTGATAAAGTCATCAAAAAGCAACTTGAGAAAATAAAATGGAGTCTATTTGTAACCATGCTGAGTTGAAAATAGTGAGGTAGACTTAAAAAGAGCATTTAGATAGATAGAAGGGGAGACAAAGGACAATAGTGCTATGAAAACAGCAGAGAAAGAAAGTGCAAAGGAGTTAGGGAAAAGGGTTGTGGTCAGTAATGTCAAAAGCTACAGAAATATCGAGAAAAAAAGGGGAGGAAATTACCACTTGAAATGATTCTTGAAGGGAGCTAGGAATTCCAAGCTAATGAAAGTACTCAAAAAATGGAAGAAAGTGAGAGAACATTACAAAGTGGGAAGTATCATGTCCTGGAAATAGACCAGGAAAGAAGGCAGTATGCCTGTATATCAGACTTGAAAGATCAGCTGGAGTCAGTGAAAATTTTTTTTTTTTTTAAATTGTTCCAATGCCTGACATCATGCACAAGAATAAAGTCCAAATGGGTACATGATCTAGGTATAAAGGCTGATATTATTAACAAATTAGGGGAGCAAGGGATAGTGTATTTATCAGATTTATGGAGAATGGAGAAATTTATGACTAAACAACAGATAGAGAACATTATGAAGTGCAAAATGGATAATTCTGATTACACAAAATTGAAAAGCTTTTGTACAAATAAAGACAAGGCAACCAAGATTAGGAGGGAAGCAGAAAACTGGGAAAAAATTTTTACAACTAGTGTCTGTGATAAAGGCCTCGTTTCTAAAATATATAGAGAACTGAGTCAAATGTACAAGAATACAAGTCATCCCCCCTAATTGATAAATGGTTAAAGGATATGAAAAAGCAATTTTAAGAGGAAGAAATTAAAGTTATCTATAGTCATATAAAAAAGGCTCTAAATCACTAGTGATTAGAGAGATGCAAATCAAAACAACTCAGGTACCACATCACACCTATCGGATTGACTAACATGACAAACAGGAAGATGATAAATGTTGGAGAAAATGTGGGCAAGTTGAAACATTAATTCATTATTGATGGAGCTATGAGCTGATCCAGCCATTCTGGAGAGCAATTTGGAACTATTCCCAAAAGGCTACAAAAATGTGCATTCCCTTTGACCCAGCAATATCACTTCTAGGGTTGAATCCCAAAAAAGATCATAAAAATGAGAAAGGGTCCCACATATACAAAAATATTTATAGCAGCTCTTTTTGTGGTGGCCAAGAACTGGAAATTGAGGGAATGCCCATAAATTGGGGAATGACTGAACAACTTGTGGAATATGAATGTAATGGAATACTATTGTGCTATAAGAAATGATAAATAGGAGGCCTTCAGAAAACCCTGGAAAGACTTACATGAACTGATGCTGAGTGAAATGAGTAGAACCTGAAGAACATTATACATAGTAACAGCCACAGTGTGCGAGGACTAATTCTGATAGACTTAGCCCTTCACAGCAATGCAAGGACCTAAAATATTTCCAAAGGGCTCTTGAGGCAAAATGCCATCCACATCCAGAGAAAGAATGATGGAATCAGAACCCAGAATGAAGCACATTACTTTCCCTTGTATTATGTTATGTTTTGTTTTGGTTATTCTCATAGTTTCTCCCATTGATTTTAATTCTTCTGTGCCACATGACTAATGTGAAAATGTGTTTGATAACAATGTATGTGTAGAGGTCATTTAAGATTGCAAACCTTTTAGGAGAGGGAAGGGAAGAAGATTGAAGACATGTGATTGTTGAAAACTGAAAACAAATAAATTAATTTAAAAAATTGTTGATGCATTTTTTAAAATTACAAACATTGACATATGAGCCCTGCTTTGAGAGATGTCTTGTAACAAAGAAAATCAGTTAAATACAAGTAATATATAACACAATAACCCCTTATGAAAGTGAATGAAAGATTACAAATTTGTGGCATCCCTAAACTATGTTTTTAATTAACCTAAATCTATATTCTCTCCCCCTGCCAGCTCCATTGGAAAAAGTAGTCAAGCAAAATAAGTTCCCTCAATGATTCACTCCCTCTTGCCTCCTCTCTTCTCACACACATAGACACATAAAGTTTATGTATGTATGTATATGTATGTCTATATGATCATACATAAACACATACTTTAAAAGTTATCATTTTTATCTTCTGTGATCTCTATTCTGTATTTAGTCATGAAATTTTCTCCTGTCTACAGATCTGGTAATTTAATTATTATCATGTTTCTCTGTTTTTTTAAAATTGTTTTATTTTTGAGTTCCAAATGTTTTCCCTTCCCTTTGCTCCCCTCTTCCCAAAACAGTGTGCAATCTGACATAGGCTCTAAATGTACAATCACGTTAAACGTAATTCCATATTAGTCATGCTGTGAAAGAAGAATCAGAACAAAAGGGAAAAACCATAAGAAAGAAAAAATAAAGAGAAAATAATGTGTTTCAATCCACACTCAGACTTGATAGTTCTTTCTCTGTATGTGGATAGTATTTTTCATATGTCTTTTGGAATTGTCTTAGAACATCATATTGCAGAGAAGAGCTAAGTCTA
This sequence comes from Bettongia penicillata ogilbyi, assembly GCA_023548195.1. Taxonomy (NCBI): domain Eukaryota; kingdom Metazoa; phylum Chordata; class Mammalia; order Diprotodontia; family Potoroidae; genus Bettongia; species Bettongia penicillata. The sequence continues at coordinate 976,357 of JAJHZJ010000658.1, forward strand.
TCAAAGTCAGTCATAGAATAATGTTGCTATTATTGCGTACAATGTTCTCTTGTTTTTGCTGACTTCACTTAGCATCAATTTTTCTGAAATTCACCTGTTCATCATTTATTATAGCACAATAGTATTCCATTACATTCCTATATTAAACCTTGTTCAGTCATTCCCCAATTGATGGTCATCCCCTCAATGTCTAATTCTTTGTTACCACAAAAAAAGCTGCTATAAATATTTTTTTACATGTGGGTCCTTTTCCTTTTTTTTTTTTTTTTTTTTGATGATCTCTTTGGGACACAGATCCAGGAGTACTATTGCTAGATCAAAGGGTATACATAGTTTTTTTTTTTTTTTAATTACACTTTGAGTGTAGTTCCAAATTACTTTCCAGAATGGTTGGATCTGTTCAGAACTCTACCAACAATGAATTAATGTCCCAGTTTTCCTTAGTGTTCTCCAATATTTATCATTTTCCTTTTCCATCATATTAGAAAATTTGATAGATGTGGGATGGTACCTCAGAGTTGTTTTTACTTTACATTTCTCTAATTAATAATGATTTAGAACATTTTCATATAACCACAGATAGTTTTAATTTCTTCATCTGAAAACTGATTCTTCATATTCTTTGACCATTTATCAATTGGGGAATGACCTGTATCCTTATAAATTTGACTCACTTCTCTATATATTTGGAAAAAGACACCTTTATCAGAGAAACTGGCTGCAAAAAATTTTCCCCAGCTTTTTGCTTCCCTTCTAATATTGGTTGCATTGGCTTGGTTTGTGCAAACCCTTTTTAATTTCATGTCATCAAATTTATTCATTCTACATTTCATAATGTTCTTTATTTCTTGCTTAGTTATGAATTCTTCCCTTATCCATAGGTCTGATAGTCAAACCATTCCTTGTTCTCTCAATATGCTTAGGGTAAGCAACCTTTGTATCTAAATCATGTACCCATTTTGACCTTATCTTGGTATACTTTGTAAGATGTTGGTCTAAGCCTAGTTTCTGTCATATTATTTTCCAGTTTTGTCAAAAAGTTGAGTTCTTATTCTAGAAGCTGGAGTCTTTGAGTTTATCAAACAGTAGATTACTATAGTCACTGGCTATCGTGTTCTGTGTACCTAACCTAGCCCACTGATCTACTACTCTATTTTTTTTTACCTGTAGCAAGCAGTTTCAATGACTGCTGCTTTATAGTTTTAGATCTGGTACAACTAGGCCACCTACCTTTGCATTTATTTCCATTAATTCTCTTGAAATTTGTGATCTTTTGTTCTTCCAGATGAATTTTATTATTATTTTTCTAGTTCTATAAAATAATGTTTTGATAATTTGGTTGGTATGATACTGAATAAGTAAATTGATTCAGGTAGAATTGCCATTTTTATTATAATAGCTTAGAGTAACTGATACTATCCCAGTTATTTAGATCTGACTTTATTTGTGTCAAAAGTGTTTTATAATTATATCTATATAGTTACTGGTTTATCTAGACAGGTACACTCCCAAACATTTTATATTGTCTACAATTACTTTAAATGTAATATCGCTATCTCTTGCTGCTGGGCTTTGTTAGTAATATACAGAAATCTCAATGATTTATGAGGGTTTATTTTATGTCCTGTAACTTTGCTAAAGTTGTAAAATATTTCAAGTAGTTTTTAGTTGATTTTCGGGATTTTTTAAGGATACCATCATATCATTTGCAAAGAGTGATAGCTTTATTTCTTCACTGCCCATTCTAATTCCTTCAATTTCTTTTTCTTATATTGCTAAAGCTAACATTTCTGGTACGGTATTGAATAATAGTGATGGTAATTGTCATCCTTGTTTTACCCCTGATTTTATTGGTAATGCTTCTAGCTTATCCTCTATATGCATAAATCTTGCTGATTGTTTTAGAGAGAAAAATTTTTCTAATTTCTATTTTATTAGTTTCACCTTTGATTTTCTAATTTGATATTAAATTGGAGATTTTAAATATGATCTTTTTCTAGCTTGATTAGTTGCCCAATTCATTGGTCTTCTCTTTCTCTATTTTATACATGTAGGCCTTTACTGATATAAAATTTCCCCTCAGAATTGCTTTGGCTGTATACCATAAGTTTTGGCATATTGCCTCATTATTGTCATCCTCTTTGATGAAGTTTTTTATTATTTCTATGATTTGTCATTTGACCCAGTCATTCTTTAGGATTAGATTATTTGGTTTCTAATTAATTTTTAGTCTATCTTTTTGTGGTTCTTTATTACATGTAATTTTTATTGCCTCATGGTCTGAAAAGAGTGCATTTGATATTTGTGACTTTCTGCATTGGATTGTGAGGTTTTTATGGCTTTGTACATGGCCAGTTCTTGTGTATGTGTCTTGTACCACTGAGAGAAAGGTATATTCCTTTCTATCCTTATTCAATTTTCTGCAGACATCTGCCATATCTAACTTTTCTAAAATTCTATTCAGCTCCCTAACTTCTTTGTTATTTATTTTGTGGTTATATTTACCTGGTTCTGAGAGGGAGAGTTTGAGGTCCTCTAATAGTATAGTTTTTCTGTCTATTTCTTCCGCATCTCACTTAATTTCTTCTCTAAGAATTTGGATACACTTGGTGCATGTATGTCTAGTATTGATACTGCTTCATTGTCTATGGTGTCTTTTAGCAAGATGTCATTTTCTTCCTTATGTCTTTTAATTAGATCTATTTTTTTTTTTTTGCTTTGTCTGAGGGCAGGATTGCTATCCCTGCTTTTTTTCTTTTACTTCAACTGAAACATAATATATTCTTCTCAAGCCTTTCACCTTTACTGTGTGTGTATCTCTCTGCTTCAACTATGTTTCTTGTAAACAACAAATTGTAGCATTCTGATTTTCTATCCACTCTGACATCTGCTTCCATTTTATGGGAGCGTTCATCCCACTCACAATCACAGTTATGATTACTGTCTTTCTCCCCATTCTATTTTCTCACCTATTTATGCTTTTCTTTCTCCTTTCACCCTTTCCCTCCTTGCCAGTGTTTCTCTTCTGACCACTACCTTCCTTGGTTTGCCCTCCCTTCTTTAATCCCCTTCCTTTTTATCCCCTTTCTCCTACTACTTCTCTATAGAGTAAGACAGCTTTCTATAACCAACAAATGTGTACGTTATTCCCTCTTTGATCCAAATCTGATGAGAGTAAGGTTCAAATAATGTTTGCCTCCTTGCCTTCTTTCCCTCTACAGTAATAAATCTTTGTGCTTCTTTATGTAATTGACCCTTTTCTGCCTTCTTCTTTCATCTACCCCCAGTGCAATCCTTTTTATTACCCCTTAATTAATTTTTATCATCGCATTAAAGTCAACTTATACCCACATGACTTGCCTATGTATACCCCTTGCAAATGCTGTAATAGAGATACAGTCCTCAAGATTTACAAGTATCATCTTCCCATGTAGGGAGGTAAACAGTTTAACCTTATTGAATAACTGTCGTATTTTTCTTTCCTGTTTACCTTTCTATGCTTCTCTTGAGGTTTGTATTTGAAGATCAAATTGTTTGTCAGCTCTGACTTTTTTCAACAGGAATGATTGAAAGTCCCCTATTTCATTGAATATCCATCTTTTCCCCTCAATTTTTCTGACCTGGTTATAATCCAAACTCTTTTGCCTTTTGGAATATCATATTCCAGGGTCTCTGATCATTTAAATGTTGAAGCTGTTAAATTCTGTGTAATTCTGATTGTAATTCTGTGGTTTCACAACATTTAATTTTTTTTCCAGCTGCTTGCACTATTTTCTCCTTGACCAGATAATTCTGGAATTTGCTACAAAATTCCTTGGAGTTTTCATTTTGGGATCTCTTTAAAGAGGTGAACAATGGATTCTTTCAATGGCTATTTTACCCTTTGGTTCTAGGATATCAAGGCAGTTTTAGTTAATAATTTCTTGAAAGATGCTGTCCAGGCTCTTTTTTGTGTGGATTTTAGGTAGTCCAATAATTCTTAATTTATCTTCCCAAGACAGTTCAAATGGAAGCGATTCAATTTCCTAGCATGACGCTGATAGACTGTCCATGTTTCACAGGCATAAGACAATGAGACTAGCACAACAGCTCTGTAGACTTTCAGTTTGGTAGTCAGTCTCTTCCTCTTCTCTCCCAAACCTTTCTTTGGAGCCTCCCAAATACTGACCTAGTTCTGGCAATGCATGCATCAACTTCATTGTTAATGTGTGCATCCCTGGAAAGTACACTGCCAAGGTAAGTGGATGTATTCAGGGAGGACCAATACCTTTGGTGTGATGACTGCTGAGCCCTTTTGGGGGCTCTTTCCACCTTTGGTGTCCAACTGTTCTTCCCAACTCTCACCTGTGGATCCAAGAAGCTGCAGCATGTGCAGTGGTCATACCCTGGTAAACCGTTTTGGCAGATGGGCCAAACCAGGTTGAGTATAACCAAGAGGTCTCAAACCCATTAGTGAGTTAGGGGGGGTGTCTATCCCAAGCATGTGAAGACTTTCTCTGGGGGAATGGGTGGATGAGAACAAATTGTTCCAAAGTCCAAGAAGGCAACTGAAGCAGGCGATGTGGAGCATTTAGAGCTTAGTTAGACACTGAAGACACCAAGATCAGCCACTGCATCCTGAGCCATCACCAGCTGTCTTGACTCTGTCCTGGCACTGGATTATCATGCCTCTGGGGGAGACAGTGAGGCTGACCACTTCATGCAATTCTGCCTCACTTAAATCCAATTTATTCACGAGTCAAGACATCGTACACATACACACACACACACACACACACACACACACACACACACAAAATTGGGTAGAGTTGCAATGCCCAGAATGGAGAAAATATTAATCCTATATTCCATCATCCTGTCCTTGAGAGACTGGATTTGGGACAAGGAAATAAGACAGGGAAAAAAGCTTGGGTCTCCACAATTTTAATAATTGACTATTAATATGAGAGAAATAACAATTTCTCTCAGAAATAGGGGATAGAAAAGTAGGGAAATTAACTCACATAGTATTATTTCAACAAGAGGCTAAAAAAGGAGAGGGGAACATTAGAGCCATACATGTCAAACATTTTTTCATCTGCTCATAATAAGTACATTTGAGACTTTGATAGTAGATTCTAAATATAATAGATTTACAATCCTGAATGGTAAAAAACAGTTTGTTATAGTAATCTTTGCACATCCTTTGCATTTTTTCTATTTTTTGATTTCCATTGATGTTCACTAATTCTCATATTTGATACAGTCCTATTCATCTCTCTTCCCCTTTGGCAGTGATGGTAGCAGATTGATGGGAAAGTGGCAGAGGGTATGAGAAATCACAGTTTTTAGAACATCTGTGAACTTCAACTTCACTGTTAGTACTTTAAATGTAAAACTGTTGTCCAATGATCAAAGTGAAGAGACACTACTGGAAGAACTAAATCTTACTAATATTTATATTCTTACTATAAACAAAACCAGAAAAAAGAAGAAAGTTTTAGCTATTTAGCTAAATAGAATAGCTATTTAGCTATTCTATTTAGAAGGACAGTTTATAAGTGTTCCTTGGAAGGATTAAAAAATGGAGTTTGGTGAATTGGTTTTAGGGTAATAGAAAAGGCAACAAGGAATATTATTTCATGAGACTTTATCATCTTATATTGTAGTCCTGATAAGTATTTGCAAAAATATCACTATGAAAATAATTGCAGTTTATGTATCAACACTGGATCTTGAGAATAGAGAGGTAGGAACATTCTATGAAGAGTTTGATAATCCATTCCAAATTAAATCAGCATACATGCTGATACTCAGTGACTTCAATAAAAAGATGAGAAAAGATGAGGATGAAGAGAAATGTACAGGAAAGCATAATTCTAGAAGAAAGAATGAGAGAGACTTGCAATGTTTAAAAGCTGGATTTGGACTCAGGAAATCCTGAGTAATATTATAATATTAATATAATATAATCATCATAGTATTATTATAAAGATCAAAAGAAATGCATATGTACATTGCTTTACAAACATTAAAGCACTACTTAAATGCTAGCTAAGGCATCCAGGTGGGCCAGTGGATAGAGTGTTAGACATGGAGTCAGGAAGACATGAGTTCAAAACCAATCTGGGAAGAAAGACTAGGGCTGGATTTATAGAATTGGGCATCCTCTTTAGAGATATGATAATTAAGCCCATAGGAGCTGATGATCTCAGAAAGTGAAATAATATAGAACATTAAATAGGAAAGAACAATAATAGAAATCAGTGACTTACCCCAAAACTCTTTGTTTCTGAATTTAATTAAAAATGAGAAAGATGATAACAATAGCAATAATAATGGCTAAAAAAGAATATCTCTAATAACATCCCTAGCCTTTATTCAAACCCTCCTATTATCAGTCTCTAGGCTTGTGGTGGCCCATTTCATTTTCACATAGCTTTTGTTAGGAAAAAAAAATGTCTTTTTTTTATTTGAGCTAAAATCTACTTCCCTATAGATTATTCATATGGATTCCAGTTTTGTTCATGTTGTGATAGAAAATAAATCTCTCCCTCTGAAGACAGAAATCAGGTCTATTTTATGTCTTCTGCTCCTACCCTACCCCAGGTTAACCTTTCCTTTTATCTTTCATTCCTTCCTTGTTCAACTTAAACTGATGTCTCTTCAACTGCAAGGCTGAGTCTGTATTTACTAAAGCATGCTGATTCTCTTTGTATTTGAAAATTATGATAATGACAAAAATAATCTGAATAAAGTAGCAAATTACTTGGTCTTTCATCAGAGTGAAACTTTGGAGGCTGAGAAGTTCTGATGGACAAGGCACCTGTTGTCTGGTTCGCTTAATGCTTTTTTCATGTTCTTTTATGTTATTTAAATAATTAATATAAAAAATAATTTTACCTAATGTAAAATATTTTAAACTTCTTTCGTCTTCCTTAAAAATGAATTTCATTTCATAGTTTATCTAATTAAAAAAGTAAAACTTCATTGACTTTTCCACTAGTAAATAACATTCAGTCACAATACTTTAGCTTAAAAACCAATACCTTCCATAATCTACTCCTGAACTATTGATGAAAACTTACATCTTACCACTTCCCATCATAAAAACAGGGCTCCGTCTAGACTGCTGTTGTTCAGCCATTTCAGTTGTGTCCACGTCATCATAACCCCATTTTGAGATTTTCTTGACAATGGAACTGGAGTGGTTTGCCATTTCCTTCTCCAGTTCATTTTATAGATGAGGAAATGGAGGCAAACAGGAGTAAGTGACTTGCCCAGGGTCACACAGCTCATAAGTGTGTGAGGTCAGATTTGGGCTCAGGAAGATAAGTCTTCCTAACTCTAAACCCTGCACTGTTCCCACTCCTCTATCTAGCTGCCTACTCTATCTAGATAGGCCTTCTCAGTAGACAAGTTTAGAACATGGGTGCTATCTAAGGACAGAAAAGATCCAGTGTTTTAGAATTGATGGGAAGGGAAGTCAGAAAACAAAGTAAGGGCAGTATAATAGCATTTACATAACACTTTAAGGTTTGCATAGTGCTTTACAAATATTTTATCTTTATAACCCTTGCGGGTAGATGCCATTATGATTATCCCTATTTTACAGATGAGGAAATTGAAGCAGAGAGAAATTAAATGATTTATCCAGGCCACACAACTAGTAAGCATCTGAGGTTGGACTTGAACACAGGTCTTCCTGATTCCAGATATAGCTTAAATGCTTAGAGGCATCACTTAGATGCTTCTTTAGACACCTTGTGTCATTGGTTGAGTGATGCAGAAGGAAAAAAGTCTTAAAGCCTAGGCCAAAAGCCTCATTATCAGAATCCACAGCTCAGCCGTCGACAGATACTGGGCTCTAGAAAGCTTCAATGAATGGGAATTCAAGGACCCAAGGAAGCAGCCTTCATCAGGTCATCTTCATATAACTTCTTTTAGTCTTTCCTCATATAACTTGAATTGACTATAAGCCAGGTTGGAGGACTTGACCAAAGGATATCTGACTTCCTCAGAGATCATACAGTTTGCCACTGAAGGGCACTAGGTAGAACTAAAACAAGTCTTTGATACTGTAGATTTACCCAAGTCAGGACTACTATGGGGGAATTGGGCTTTCACCCTGGGGTGCTAAATTTAGACTGGGCTGATAGTGCTTTCAGTTTTTTAACAATGGCGATGTGGTGGTAATAACGATAATGTGTACCATCATGGTGAAGTGGGAAATCAATGGTTTTCAGGAGTTAATACATTAAGGAATACTTAGGACTTGTATAAATATAATCACAAAAGTTATTTTCAGAAACTAAGGAAGATAAAAAATGATGAGCAGAATGGTTTTAGAAAAATTTGGGAAGTCTTATATCAACTAATTTGAAGTGAAACAAGTAGAACCAAGAGAACAGTAACAACATTGTAATGGTAATCAAGTGCGAAAGATTTAGTTACTCTCACCTAGGGAATGATCTAAAACATTTTTAAAGAACCCTTGGTGGAAAATGTGATCTACCTCAAGAGAGATGTGGCAAACTCTGTATGAATATTGAAGCATACTTTTTCACTTTATTTTTCTTGCTTTTCATGGGTTTTTTTCACACCACTGCTAATGCTAATAATGTTTTGCATTATTGCAAATGTATAATCAGTATAATATTGCTTGCTTTCTCAAGAGGTAAGGAAGTGGATGTAGTGAGAGAGAATTTGGAACTAATTTTTTAAATGAATGTTAAAGTATTTAAAATATATAACTGAGAAATATTTAATGAAATAAATAAAATATATTAAGTTGAGAAAACAAAAATTAAGGAAGTCAAATAATTGGAATGTTCTTTACTGTTCATAGTTGTCTTGAACCGACAAAATTAAAAAAGAATGAAACTACATTAATTTATAGGTTCAGGGCTGTATGAGTTAAATACAAAGGACCAGCCCCAGCAAAAAGAGGAAACATACCTCCCTCCTTTCTTCCATGAAATAGGTAGAACATCAAAGCGTTGAAAGGTATATCTTGTCTAGGCTATGTTCAATTTTGCCTACTGGTTTTGTTTTGTTACAAAAAAAAGATTCAATATTGACCATGTATTTTGGAAAATAATTCCATTTTTAAAAAATTAAGCTTTGAGTAAAAGTAGTAATTAAGGATAGATGTGCTATATTTGGAGTTGTATCTTGGGTTTGAGTTCCACCTTTAAATTTTACTTGCTTGCTATGGAACACTGAATAAATTATGTGATGTCTTTGAGACTCATTTTTTCACCTATAAAATGGGGAAAATAATGCTTGTACTTGCTAGCTCATAATGAAAAAAAATACTTCAAACCTCCCTAAGATGCTCGAAATGTGACATTATTATTATTATCCTTTAAGTAGGAGAATAATTTTAAAAGATCTAGTAGTATACAATAGACAGAGGTACAGGTGGCAGATAGCATTGGCATTCCAAACCAAGAAGGACTAACCTAGTCACAGGAGCTTTAGTTTAGGTCAGTCCCTAGAATAGGATTTGGTGGAGGTAAATAGTTGTATGGGTAAGGTAGGAATGGTATTGATGTGCAGAGAAACAAGGCAGTAACTGAAGGATGGAGACACAAGGGAGAGACAGTGGAGGAACGAGGGCTGAAGTGCAGCTCAGTAACAGCTGTAAGGATGATAAAATGCTAAGTTTCTGTATTCTTAGCCTTTCCTAGGTCCAGAAATAGGCTTGGTCTCTAAAAAGACTGGGTCTAGAGATGGGAATTAAGTAACCTCAGTTGCCAAGGTTTGATGGATTTAGGGACAAGGTGCCAATCAGTGTTTTTTTCAAGGTGTAAAGTACAACTACTTCCCTATTTTGACAAAATCTGGCCTTGACTATCAACAGCAACATAATTTAGAAGGGAACTGTTCCAATCTCCTCTCTGATAAAAACAATATTGAGGTCCACTTGAATGAATGACTGGGCACATAGCCAGAAATGGAAGTAGACAAGTAGGTGTGGTCAACTTATATTTTTGTTCTGTTGCTCAGAACAAGGATCTCTCCTCTAGGGTGAATCCCACTTTGGGTTATAGATTTCCAATTCAGTTTTTCCTCTGCCCTAAGTGTCTAATGGGGACATTAAGCTTCCTCAGGCACCTCCACTGCTAATCAGCCTGGTCATTCAGCTTGATAGTGCATATACTTCAAAAGGAGATGAGGGAGGATGATTCTGGATATTTTACTTCTGGAGAAGTAACAGAATGTGGAACTTCTTAGGCAAAAGGGGAAAGGGAGAGATAGGACACCAAATATTATTTCAAGGATCAAGGCAAGGTAACTAGAATGGTAAACAATATGTCTGAACTTTGGGTGAAGATAGATTTTGGAAAGAAAAGAAGGAATTCATTTTCTGCTTTAGAAGACCTTCCCCCTTTTCACAGGCTACCTCTTCATTGGCACTAAATAAGTTGGTTGGTTTAGTTGATCCCATAAGGAATTCATCCAAAGCAGTTCTTTTGGGTGTGCAAATATTGTTGCATGACATTTTAGACCCAGATCTATGTTTTTTATTGGTGTTGGGGGCTTTTCAGGAAGGGGAGGAAGAAAAGGGCATAGCATTTATATAGAATCTACTATGTGTCTGGCTCTAGCGCTAAATGCTTTACAAATAGTATTTCATTTAATTCGCACAACAATCCTGTGATTTAGGTGCTGTTATTATTCTTATTTTACAATTAAGGAAACTGAGGCAAACAGAAGTTGTGTGCCCGATAAAACAATCAGTAAGTGTCACGGGTAGGATGTGATAAAATACTACAAACTAAGATGTCATTCTTTCTTATAAATATGATCTTACTGTTCATTTGGACAGCTTGGACTCTTACCCATAGAATCTAAAGATGGAAGAAACCTTGTGGTTGGTCAGTTGTTTCAGTCATGATTAACTCTTCATGATTCTATTTGGGGTTTTCTTCGTAAAGATGCTGGAGTGGCTTACCATTTCCTTTTCCAGTTCATCTTACAGATGAGAAAACTGGGGCAAACAAGGTTAAGTGACTTGCTAGTAAGTATCTGAGGTCAGTTTCAGGACTCTAAGATGGCACCCTCCATACAGTGCCACTAGCTGTTCCAGAAGAAATGTTAGAGATCATCAAGGCCACCTCGATCATGAAGATGAAGCACCTGAAGCCCAAGTACATTAAATGATTTATCCAAAAAATCATATGGCAACAGAACAAGAATTCAAACACAGATCCTTTCACGTTGCACTACATTACAGAAGAGGATATGCACACATGTGTGTACACACACACACACACACACACATTCACAATGTACTTACATTCTTAGAAAGTTGCTTGAGGCACTTAGAGATTAAATGTTTACTAGAGTCACATAGTCTATAATATAACTTTTCTGTCTCTATCTTTCTTTCTATACACCTGTTTCTGCGTATGTTTATAAATACCTCCCCTCCCAGTCTTCTGCCATATATCAAAAGAAAAGTAGCCGGGCATATAGATAGAAAATTGGTCTTGGAGTCAGGAAGACCTCAGGGCTTGTCAGCCCTCACTTACCTGTGCCACTCAGACAAAATATGCAGACAATTTGTTTAAACTTTCAGTGCTTCAGGTTACTACTCTCTGAGACCATAAATTGCAGAGGAGGTGCCACTCTGTATTGGTTGTAGACATTCCTTCATGGGAATTCCTGATACCAATGATATCACAGGTCTTTCTTCCCCTGAAGCCATTCCCCCTTTTCTTCCATTCACTGCCCAAATATGGAGGACATATTCCTCAACTGTGGGTATTTAAGAAGCAGCATGGTATTGTGATCTAACTTCAAAGTTAGAAAACCAATGCTCAGACACAAACATATTGTGTGACCCAGGGGAAGTCACTTAGCCCGTAAGTTCCTGAGGCAACTCTCTAAGGTAGTAAAGAGTTAATAGTTAAATAGCTAATATGAAAAACTAGAAGGAATTTTTTGTGCATTCACACTCGCAACCTATATACAGATACAAACATATAGGCAATATGGATATATATCCTTCAGGCATTTCAAGAAAAACATCTGTATTTCATAGTTCTTTACTGTCCTGGAACTCTGGAATATTAGAGTTCTAGAGTCAAACATTGCAGTGCCTGTAAGTGGCAGTAAGAAGAATATATTCAATCTTCTTTCTTTACTGAGGACCAAGCAAGAAGAAATAGGCTTATGTCACAAATAGAAGGTCTTAGGTTATTTATGGAATTCTTGAGATTAAAGACCATTAAGCCTTAGATGAGTTATTGAGAAAGGTCATAGATTCTCTTTCTCTGAAGGTTTTAAAGACTAAGGCAGATTTCCATTTGACTAAGTTGCTTTAGGAAGAGTAATTCTAAGTGGTCCCTGTTGTCTGTGATTTTCTGGTGTTAGGTTTCCAATAGTACTAAATGGAGGGTGAATCTTTCAGGGCTTTTGGTTCTATGTGTTGACTGGATTTGTGTATATGATTCCCTAGAAAACTTCTCCTGGATTTCAACTTGCAGAGTATGTTTAACAAAGTCTTGCTGCCATTAGTAAAAGTTGTCTCCCATTCCTGACCCTTGCAAGTATGATTTGACAGTACTTAACAATCAATTTCACCAATTACTACTTCTTTGAGCATTCAAAGTAGGCTAGATACTGTAAAGGACTTACTGAATCTGGAGAAATCCATGGCTCTTGGTATTTATTAATCTCAGACTCACAGACTCATTTACTTAGAAAGAGTATTGACAGTGGCAATTAAGAAGGACACAGGTGTGTGTTACCAATATATAGCCAGAATATCCTAATGCATGGTAAAGTCTTGCTTATTGGGACCCTGTTCCCACTTCAGTCTCTCTGGGCCATGGGCATGAGGAGAGTCATTCTGAACTGGCTTTGAGTAAAGCATTTCTTATTCACAGTTTGGATCTGGACACATTGACCATAGATAGATTTTCACACATGCACACAGTAGTCAGGGCAAGCACGTGCACACACAAGTGGATTTGCACTTACATACCCACATCTCAAAAAGCAATTTTTCCCCCCTTAGCATCAAGAAAGTTCCTTTTTCCACTTAAATGCTTTTCCAAATAGTCTTATTTTATTTTATTTTTTTTAATTTATTTCTCTGCCGTATCCTTTTCAATCTGGAAAGTGACTTGGCCTCTTTTCCCCCATCTATTTTCTTCCTTGCCGCTATTCAGTTTAGGCATGAAACACAGAACTAGATTGAAAGCATTCAATGGCTATTCAATCGGAGAAGAAAAGAGCCCCTCAGAGCTTTATTAGATATGAAGATCCACAATAAAAATCAATTTCTGCCTCTTTATGCAGTTTAAATGACAAAGTACCCACCCATTCTGCAGCCATTGTGCTGGGGAAATGTAATTCAGTCCCGGAGCTGGGCCCAGAGCACTGCGGACTCTCTGACCTGCACTGACAGATTCCAATATGATACAGACCTTCGAAGATAATGACAGCCACTTCATCTCACAGCAAGAAAAAAGTTATCTGATATCTTTGAGGGTTAAAAGGCTATGTGGGCAGCATTTTCAATAACCCACTAAATCAGCATCTTAAAAAATGCCTTAGCTTTGTTCCTTTCAAAAAAAATTAGCCCCTCACTCCCAACTCAATTCCTGAGCCTCCAGCTGATAGTGTCACAAGTGCCTCCTCCCAAACCTATTCAGTCTCCTGTGGTACAGCAAGGGAACCCTCCTAAGCAATTAGTGGGAAGGAAAGAGAGGTGAGAGACATGACTCTATCCCCAAAGGAATACAGATCTTGGAGGCTCTGTGTTCTGACATTATAAGTACAGCGAAATCACTTTAAATCCTATCAAAAATTTGCTTTACAATGTTGTTTCAAAAAGTTATGTTGTGCAGGAAAGGATATATTCCATTTAACAGAAAACAGTTTGTAACTAAACCAAGTTTGTGAGATAGAATTGTTGCTTAGGAAACCAAAAGAAAATGATTAATTTACAAATTTCACAATTGTGTGTAAATTTTAATTTCCAAAATTTATAGTTTATAGTATGTGTGTGTGTGTGTGTGTGTGTGTGTACACACACAGATATACATAGACATTTTCTTCCATAACTAGCGTGGGATGACCCCTCTTGTATATGTACATGTGCACATACACATACATACCTAAAGTCATAGCCATATTATTTCTTTTTCACAGATGTCAATTGTCATGGAAATCTGTGACTGAAAAAAATGGCATAGCCAAGGGTTGCACCTACAAAACTTTGATCTCTCTTTTACCCAATATGGAGGCAACAGTGCAACAAGCAAGATGAAAATGTAAGTTAAAATATTTTCTCTGCTTATTTGGAAGCACCCATAAAGGGTTTTCTCACTGGGAAGGGAAGTCACTATAAAATAAGTAAAAGATACTTAGAAGGGCTTTTGATGCCAAGTTGACCTGAAGTCATGTACTTTTTACATTCCTCAAGAAGGGCTTTTGATTTTATATTAAAAGAAGTAGCATGAGTTACAAAAGAAAACCTTACTCAAGGTATGTGAACAAGAACTAGGATGGAAGCAGTTTAATAGCACAAACATATACCTTAAAAAATGTATATAGATAATTAGTAGAAAGTGTCCATATAATCATTAGTATACCAATAATTCATATTTTTAAAAATGAGATAATCTCCACAAAGTGCTTTACAAAATACAAAATGCTTGCTATTAATATGATTATTGTTACATTTAGATATATTGTTTACATTCAATTATTTTAATGTTATATTTTTGTAACTAAAGGGGAAAATGTGATTGTCTCCACTTCTATCATGAAACACATATGGTTATGACTACTTTACTTTAGTCCCATCCACTACCAAGAGTTTCTCCTATACCAGCATTATTTCTTTTGAGTTATGAAAACATTTTTGGGGGATGGAACCAAGATGGTGGAGTAGAAGCAGGGACCTGGTAGAGTTCTCTCCCTAAACCTTTCATTAAACCTGTAAAAAAATTACTCTAAACAAATTCTAGAGTAGCAGAAGCCATAAAATGATACACTGAAGTAAATTTCTAGCCTGACACAATCTGGAAGATCAACAGTAAGGGTTTAAGCACACTGGGCTGGGAGCTATGGTTTACAGTCTTCTCAACCCACAAATTCCAAAGTTAGTTTCAAAGGATGATGGGAAGGGTGGATGAGAGGGGAGTGTGGTCTGGCTCCAATCTAAGGCCTAGCCTTGGCCCACTCCCAGGTCCAGCCCCACCCCAAGGCAGTAGCAGCCACTGCTGAAATAGAGGCTGATTCTAGAGCCCCCCACTTAACAAAGACCTTAAAAATCAAGTAATTTGCTAGGAAAATGAGCAAATCGGGAAAAAGCAATACACTGTAGTCCTTTACTTTCTCATGAAGAGGTATTTTCTTTCATCATTGATGATGAGAAAGATCAAAACATACAATCAGAGACAACAAAGTCAAAGCTCCTGTATCCAAAGCCTCCAAAAAAAAAAAAATGAATTGGTCTCAGGCCATGGAAGAGTTGTAAAAGGATTTTGAAACTCAAGTAAGAAATGTAGAGCAAAAATTGGGAAGAGAAAAGATAGTGAAACAAGAAAATCATGGAAAATGCATCAATTGCTTGCTAAAGGAGACTCACAAAATTGATGAAGAAAATAACACCTCTAAAATTACACTAACCTAAATGGCAAAAGAGGTCCAAAAAGCCAATTAGAAGAATACCTAAAAAAGCAGAATGGACTAAATGGAAAAAGAGACCCAAAACCTTACTGGAGAAAATAAATCCTTAAAATTAGAATGGAGAAAATATGAGGTAAAAAAGACTTATGAGAAATCAAGATTTCCAAAAAAAACCCCAAAGAATGAAAAAATGGAAGACAATGTGAAGTATCTCATTTGAAAAACAAGTGATCTGGAAAATGGATCCAGGAGACATAATTTAAAAATTATTAGATTACCTGAAAGCCATGATCAAAAAAAGAGCCTAAACATCATCTTTCAAGAAATCATCAAGGAAAACTTCCCTGATATTCTAGAACCAGAGGGTAAAATAGAAATGGAAAGAATTCATTGATCGCCTCCTACAAGAGATCCCAAAAGGAAATTCCTAGGAATGCTATAGCCAAATTTCAGAGTCTCCAGGTCAAGGAAAAAATACTGCAAGCAGTCAGAAAGAAACAGTTCAAGTATTGTGGAAACACAGTCAGAATAACACAAGATTTAGCAGCTTCTACACTAAAGGATTGAGTGGCTTGGAATATGATATTCCAGAGGTCAAAGGAGGTAGGATTAAAACAAAGAATCACCTACCCAGCAAAACTGAGTATATAATACTTCAGGGGAAGAATGGAACTACAATGAAATAGAGGACTTCCAAGCATTCTTTTTGAAATGACCAGAGCTGAATAGAAAATCTGAATTTCAAATACAAGAATCGAGAAGCATGAAAAGGTAAACAGGAAAGAGAAACCATAAGGGACTTATTAATGTTGAACTGTTTACATTGGTACATGGAAAGATGATATTTGTAACTCATGAGATCTTTCACAGGATTAGGATAGTTGGAGGGAATATATAAATGATATATGTGCATATAGAGAACATATATGCTCATGCATGTGTATACATGTATGTATATGTGTACATACAGAGAGAGAGTGAGAGAGAGAGCTCACAGGATGAGCTGAATATGAAGGGATTATATCTAAAAAAGAAAATTAAATGTGGAGAGGAAAGTATTAGGAGAAAGAGAAAGGGGATGGTAGAATGTAGTAAATCTTCTCAAGATGATGGAGATCAAGGAAGCAGGAGAGACCTTTTACAATGGAGGGGAAGAAGGGGAAGATGAGAGGGAATAAGTGAGTCTTATTGTCATCATATTTAGCTTCAGGAGGGAATAACATACATACTCAATTGGGTATGGAAGTTTATTTTACCCTTCAGGAAAGCAGGGAGGAAGGGGATAACAGAGGAAAGATACTAGAGAAAATGATAGATTGGGGGAAGGGGTAATCAGAAGCAAACACTTTGTCAGTGGAGAGAATAGAATAGATGGAGGGTGGGACAGGATAGAGGGAAATATAGTGTTTTGAAACATGACTGGTGTGGAAGTGTTTTGCATGACTACACATATATAACTTATATCAAATTTCTTGCCTTCTCAATGAGAGTGGATGAAGAGGGGAAAGGGAGAGAATGTGGAACCCAAAGCTTTAAAAATGAATGTTAAAAATTGATTTACATGCTACTACGAAAAAATACTACAGTGGGAAATCTATCTTATCCTACAGGAAAATAGAAGGGAGAGGGGTGGGGTGGGGGTGATAGAAGGGAGGATGGATTAGAAGAAAAAGTAATCGGAATATACAATATCCTGTGGTAGGGGGAGATGGGGAGAAAATTTGGAATTCAAAATTTTGGGGAAGTGAATATCCATCCACCTTATGGAAGTTCTACACCTAGGGTCACAAAAGATGACATCTCTGTATGATTTTCCCCTACATGGAATGTCTAATTTCATTGCAATATATTGATAATTGCAGTTTGCAAAGGGGAAAGTAGGAGAGGAGAATAGTAATTATATAAGCATGTAAGTTATTGTGTAGTGCTTCTTCTCTGATGGCTAAGAAAGAAATGAAGGAAGAAAGCAAATGGGGGAAGTAGGAAAGGAAGAAGAAAGGAAGGAAGAAAAGGAAAAAGGAAAGAAGGAAGAAAGAAGAAGGAAAGAAGGAAAGTAGAAAGAAAGGAAGGGAGAGAGGGAGGAAGAAAGGAAGGAAAACTTTAGTGGTAGCAATGTATCAGATAATTCTGGAAGGTGACACAGAACAAAATATTTTGTATTTAGATATAATTCTAACATTAAATTTCAGCGATTTTATTTCAGTTCTCATTTAAGTTTCTCTTATTTAAGTTTTTTTATTATTTTAATTGTTATAGTGCATATTAAAAATAATTTTAGAAGAGAAAAAGATGCTATATTTACAATCAGATTTACTTTCGCATTTTTAATGCAGTTACAATTCAAGCACTTTTGGCCCTGAAGAAGAAGAACCAGGTGACTGCTTGCTGTATCTTTCTTCCTGTTTCTGTGTCCTGCATGGTACTGAAGCATTATAGTTATATGCTGGCTGTGCTCCCTGAAAGAGCATAGAGCAAGTGGGAATGAACACCAAAGAACTTCTGCTGACAGCCCCATTTATTATATCAAAGCACCCTGTACTTCCAGGATCTACCCCATCTTCCAATAATCATCTCAGTGTGAAGTTGTGCATCGATTCAATACCTCGGCTTGGACACAGTAGCAAACTTTCTATTATGTTCAAGACACTATGCCAGGTACTGTGGGATATATTAAAAAAGTATAAACCACAAATAACTCATGAACTAGCTAGGGCTATAAGATGTATATATACATATACATATGAAAACTTAAACAATAGAAGACAGCTAATATTATTGGATTCAGAGTCAGAAGGATTATGGGATTTAAAACTGAAAGTGATCTTAAAGATTACTTAATCTAATGTTTTTATCTTATCAAATAAAGCAGTAAAGTGACCTGCCTAAGATCACATAGAATCTGAACCCTGTTTCTCCAGCTCTGACTCCTTTGTTCTTTCTACTACACCATATTGCCGACTACTATGTGAGCTATGTGTAGAAAGCACCGAGTGATCCAGGCAGTGAATAAGTGCCAGGAAAGTTCAGAGAACTAAATGAACACAGTGGGCTAGTGTGGTCAGGGTAGGTTCCATGAAGAAAGAGAATGTACAAGAATGGTTAAGATGTTGTTAGGTTCAGTTTAGATAGCAAGACTGCGCTGTGAATAGAGTGTTGAGTCTGGGGTCAAAAAGATGTGAGTTCACATCTAACCTCAGACACTTACTAGCTGTATGACCCTGGGTAAGTCATTTAACTTCTTTCTGTCTGTCTTCAATTGTAAAATAGGGATAATAACAGCACTTACTTTCCAGGGTTGTTGGTCTAATGAGGATGTAATGAGATAAGATTTGTAAAGTGCTTAGAACAGTGCCTGGCACATAAGAAGAGTTGTTATTATTATTAGAGAAACCTGAAGGGCATCCTGTTGGGTGGCAGACAGTATCCCTTACCTGGAAGGTTTCCTATATACTCTATAGATATCAGTAGAGAAGAAGACCACAGAGGAAGATGCTGAATGATGAAAGGCTCTCATCAGTGAGGAATTGTGAGTAATGCCAAAAATGACAAAGTAAAACACTACATTAGTATTATAATTTGATTTTGCTAGTATTTGTATCCCTAGTACTTAGCACAGTGTCTGGCACATAGTTAGGATTTAATAAATTGTTTGTCTTATCTGTTTACAGTTGGAGTCAGGGAGAACTGTTTCAACAGTAGCTGCAATGTCAATTGTGTGACTGTAGACAAATCACTTAACTTCTCGGTGCCCTAAGCAAGTCTCTAAGACTCTAAGTTGCACATGAGTTGTTGACCTGCATCAATAGAGTCAATTTTCACACAGAGATGAAATTATAGATCTGGCAAAGAAGCAGGGATAAGTGTAAGGGTGGGAGTGGGGGGACACTCAAAGCTCCATACTCAACATGGATGCAAAACTCTTTGGGCAGAGTCCTAAAAGGGACCTTTATATAGCAGACTAAAGAGCAGTGAGCAAACTCTGGTCTTAGCTCCACCACCAACTTGCCATGTGACCCTTGCAAAAACTATTTAAGGTCTTTGGGACCTCAGTATTAGAATCCTGTTTTTCCTCAAAAACCCAATTCAAAGCTTATTTCATCCATGAAGTCTTCCCTGATCCTGACCTCACTGCCATCAGAAATTGTCTTTTGTATGTTTAAGATGATTGTACATGTATAGCCTCTATCAGATTGTGTGTCATCTTGAGGGAAGGGGTGGGGGGAATTTAGAACTCAAGATCTTATAAAAGTAAAAGTTAAAACTAAAACCAAACAAACAAATAAAGAAAGAAAAGAAACTGTCTTTCTTTCCTTGGATCTCTTTTGCTCTGCATCCACTTGGAAATGCCCCATGTTCCCCTCCTAGATTATAAACCACCAAAAGGGCAGGGACCAGGCATTGTTAGAAATGAAAAGATCACAGGGTTTGGAGTCTAGAGGACCTGGATCTGAATTCTGACTCCACCTGTGTGACCTTGGGGAAACCATTTAACCTTTCTGGTCCTCAGTTCCCTCAGCTGTAAAATACAGAAGCTGAAAATGAAACCTTTGAGGTTGCTTCTTGGTCTAAATTCTATTAGCCTGTTCACCTTTGTAACTTCTCTTGTCAAGTCTAGCTCAGTTCACTGCATATAGTAAGAACTTGGTAAAGGTTTTTTTTTTTGTTTTTTTAATGAAATGGATACAGATTCATAGTAGCTGCTGCTTCCTTAGCTCAGTAAAGCATAAAACTTCTGAGAGATGTGGTCAGTCAACAGGCATTGATCAGTCACCTACTATGTGCCATTCATGGCACTACCCATGGAAGATACAAAGACAAACAGGTCATCAGGCAACTTATATTTACTTTATCCCTCTTGGTAATGGATGCTTTTACAAAGAAGTTTTTAAGGTATCTCATAGATTCCATAACCTTTCTACCTGCAATGCAAATCAGAAATGCCTTTTATTTGTTCTAAATATGCCTTTTTCATGGGATGAAATCTTGTAAACAAATTCATGTTTACTCTTCTTGAATTTTAGACTTTTTCCCTTCCCAGGTACTATTCACACCCAGGTCTTCCTGAGCCCAAGTCACTTACAACTATGCCAGGCTGCCTCTAAAAGAGAACTATGAGCTGCCCCTTCTTCTGTGCCTAGCATGCTGCCTTGTTCATAGTTGGTGCTCAATGAATATTTGTTGAAACAAAATGAATTTAATATTTTAAGAAGACAATAATTAGGGCCCATGTAGTTCCTCTCCAGTAAACCACTTGGAGGCAGCTAGGTGTTGCAGTGGATAGAGTGCCAGGTTTGGAAACAGAAAGACTTTTCTTTCTTCTTTCTGAGTTCAAATCTGGCCTCAGACAATTACCAGCTTGTAACCCTAGGCAAGTTCCTCAACCCTGTTTGGTTTGGAACCCAATTCCTCATCTGTAAAATGAACTTGAGAAAGAAATGGTAAACCACTATTTTTTGCCCAGAAAACCTCAAATGGGGTCAGGAAGAGTTGGACATGACTTAAATGTCTGAATAAAAACAAGCACCTGCTATATGCCAAACTATGCCCAGCATTGGAAATACAGAGGCAAAAATAAAAGCAGAATGAGCCATCAAGGGCCTGATGAGGGAAATATATATGTGTATATATATACATATTATTAAAGAAACATAAATATGTATGTGTATACATATATATACGTATATACACATATATACGCATATATGGATATATATACATATGCATATGTACATATGTACACACATATATACATACACATACATATATACCCATGCACACATGTATAAATATATACACACATAAGTAATTACGAAATATTTACAAAGCAAATACAAATTTCAAGGGACAAGAGTGCACTGATGGGAAGGATCTGAAAAGGCTTTCTATAGGAAATAGCCCTTGAGTTGAACCTGGAATACATCTAGGCATTGCAAGAGGTTGAGATGAGAAGTGAGAGTATTAAAAATGGAAACCTGTAATAGAGCTATTTGGGTCTAGCCTTGTCTAGTTCTTCCAGCTGCTGGAATTATTTTAGATCAGAGTTGTTCTTGCACGCGGATTAACCCTTAGGATCATATCATTTAGACTTGGAAGGAACTTTAGAGAGCATTTAGTACAAATCAATCTTTTTTCAGATAAAGAAACTGAGGCCCATAGAATTAAAGAGACTTTTCTAAAACTATATATGTGGTAAGTAACATAACAAGGTGTTCAACCCAGGTCTTCTACCCAGGTCTGTCTCATTGATGCCTTGCGTTCCCTTGTATGACACTGACTTTTATTAGCTTAAAATATTTTCATGGAGAAAAGCAGAAGATATCAAAAATATCAAGCGTTAAATTTAGTTAATGGCTGTTCCTTCAGTTTTGTTACTCATTTCAAAGCTGATGATGACAGGCCTAAACAAGGAAGAAACTATGAGGTAGGCTATGATAAATGGCCCCTTCTTATTTGTTAGCTCCAATGGCCCAATTTACCAACTGATGCTGGTAAATCATCTTGAGACTACCCAAACCAGCTTTGTTTATATGCTTGTATTGGTGCTTCTGTGTGTGTCTTGGTAAACTGACAAAGATTTTGGAATGAAAATATCCATATAACAATGTAGAGTGTGCCATAGGAGACTAATGTCAGAGACCTATAAGAGTAATAGATAAGCTTTTCCGAATATTGACAAGATCTAAAGATTAACTAATGTTCTGTGCAATGTAGACATTTATATAGATTAGAATGCTCACCATTTTCTGTAAAACAAGAGGGGCTCAATTAGCTATCTTTGATCAGGATTTAGACAACAGAAATCAGTTGATATAAAAATAACTAAGCATTATCTATCTCTTTGCCCTTTAGAACAATATTTAACTGTTAGAATTATGTGTGACTGATAGCCATGAAGGAAAGGAGTCTGTCACTTGGGAACCAGGCTTTTTGTAAACATAGAATATCAAATGTTTTTCAAGGAGATTAAAAAAAAAACTTACCATAAAAAATATTTTTTTCATATCATGAGACTGTTAGAGCTGAAAAACTTTAGAGACCATCTAGTCCAATTCCCTCATTTTCCAAGAGGAAAGGGAAGAGAGAAAAAACAATGACTTTTCCAAAGCTACACAGTTATTAAACTCTTAGAGTTTGTTTCCTCATCTGTAATATGAGGATAGTAACAATATTACCTCCTTCACAAGGCTACTAAGGAATATAAGAGGTGATATAGATAAACTCCAAATAGATGCAAGTAATTATTATGGATAGATAAGCTATTGAGATGAACTTTATTTGGGAGGGTTCAAACAAAGAGAAAGTAGATTTATTTAGAAGATATTTCACACTGGTTCCTGTATTTACTACCTGTGTGATCTGGACCAGTCACTGAACCTATTTCCCCATCCCTAAAAAAAGGATGATAATGCTTTCATCACCTTCCTCATAGAGTTGTTATAAGGAAAAAATCTGTAAAAACTTGTTACGCTCAAGAGAGTCATGTTTGAATGTTGTTTTTCACATTTGCTAAAGCATCAAGGTTTAGTGGCAAGTTTGGCATTCAAAGTTTTCCAGAATTTGACTCTAACTTACTTTTAAGGTTTTATTAGGATTGGACTAAGGGTCTTCTAATGTCACTTGTAGCTCTTGATCTGTGGTTCTAAGAAATGACAATGGTGTTGCATTGTAGGACCCTAAGATTTCTTTCAGCTCCAAATTTTTGGTCCTGAGATCCTAGCATCATTACATTCATTATCAGTAGCATCATTATCTTCATTGTTGTCAACAATATTGTTATTGCTGTCCTTTGGATCATCTAAATTCATCCTGACGGATAGTTATGGTAGGGAATGACTGGAAGGAGTTATAGAATCACAGATGTTTTTCCAAGTTGCAAGTCTAAGAATTTCAGAGTCTGAAGAACATCAGTGGCCATCTAGCACACCTACTTCTATAAAGGAATCAGCACTATAAATGAAACCCTCAAAAGATTATACAGCCTCCACTTCGAGACCTCCAGAGAAGGGTAACTTAACACCTTTTGAAGCAACCCATTTCACTTTTGAACAGTTTTAAGTCATGATTAATTAATCATTAGTTTGGGTAGTCTCAAGATGATTTACCAGCATCAGTTGGTAAATTGGGCCATTGGAGCTAACAAATAAGAAGGGGCCATTTATCATAGCCTACCTCATAGTTTCTTCCTTGTTTAGGCCTGTCATCATCAGCTTTGAAATGAGTAACAGAACTGAAAGGAACAGCCATTAACTAAATTTAACACTTGGTATTTTTGATATCTTCTGCTTTTCTCCATGAAAATATTTTAAGCTAATAAAAGTCAGTGTCATACAAGGGAATGCAAGGCATCAATGAGACAGACCTGGGTAGAAGACCTGGGTTGAACACCTTGTTATGTTACTTACCACATGTATAGTTTTAGAAAAGTCTCTTTAATTCTATGGGCCTCAGTTTCTTTATCTGAAAAAAGATTGATTTGTACTAAATGCTCTCTAAAGTTCCTTCCAAGTCTAAATGATATGATCCTAAGGGTTAATCCGCGTGCAAGAATTAGATTAATGATTAGATTAATCAATTCTCCCCCAAAGTCTTCAAATAACCCACAGAACTCTTTTTCCTCCTAATGGAAAGATCTTCATTCACTTAACAAGCATTGATTGAGCACTTATTTGCAAAACATTAAAGTGTTTTGGGGGGAAATGTTTTAAAAACATAGAACTTACATTCAAGGAGCTTACAATCTAATAGGAAGGATTGAACATGTACATGCATAATACACAAAGGAGATGAAATACAAAAAATACACTAGGAGCATTTAGATTACTTCATAATGGAATGACTTCATGTCTTACAGACTATTATAGCTGGAAAGGATAGAAGAAACTTCTAGTCTAAATCTTTCAGATAATAATTGTGAATTAGGAATAACAATCTGCTATAGTATGTTCTAGAGAAACATTATATAGTAGTGAATAAAAGTCCTTAGAAAAATTGAATTTAAGTCCTGATTCTTATACATAATAATTATTAACCATGAGCAGTTCATTTAACCTCTCAGTGCCCTTCTCTCTCCAGTCAACTTTCTAGGACTGCTAAGTCACAAATTTGTTGCTGATTTTCATCAATTGAGGGAGATTGCATACTATGAATTGATGCCACTGATGAAATCATGGATCTGTACAAAAATAAGGAAAAATTTTATACATGTACATACATATACATAGACAAACATACTTATACACACATATACATAGACACAAATGTACTTATATATACACACATATATGTTGAATTGAAAGTGAAGGATTCCTTGGGCACAAAAGCAAATTATAAGGATAGTCTAAGTAGGAGGTCATAAAGTCTGAGCTGAAATGGTGGCAGAGGAATGCAGTGGAAGGAATAGATAAAAATGTTATTGCTCATTGGGATTGATAGTACTTTGCAACTGATTGGGTATGGGGAAGAAGAGGGAGGATTCAAAGATGACTTGCAAAATTTGATTTTATATGACTGGGAAAATGATAACACCACTAATGGGAATCAAAAAGAATGTTAAGTCTTTGACATATTGAATTTGGATCTAGATGCAGATAATTGAAATGCAAAGCTGTAGTTGAGGACTGAATCTACAGATGTGAGAAACATTCATATTCAAAATGACAGCTGAAACCATGGAAGGGAATGAGGCTCCAAATGGAAAGAGGGTAGAAGGAGAAGAGAGGAGGGCCAAGGATGGAATCTTTTAGATGACTTCCATTCAAACAGTGAGGGAAGGAAGAAGAGCTGAAAACAAGAACTCAAGGAGCATTCAAAGAAGACTTAAAAAAAAAAAGTCTGGAGATTCCAGTGTCATTGAATCCAAAGAAGTGGAGAGTACCAAGGAGATGGAGCAGTCCAAGATATATTGAATACTGCTGAGAGGTCAAGGAGAATGAGGATTGTCATTGTATTCGATGGTTAGAAAGTCATTAGTGACCTTAAGTGGAACAGTTTCAGTAGAGTTGTAGAGACAGAACCTAGATTATAAGAAGGTGTAGTGGTGAAGTAGAAGTAGCAATTGTAGATGACTCTTTAAAGAAATTTGGTAGTGAAAAGAAGGAGAGAGAAATTGAATGGTAAGCTTGAAGGAACTCTTCCCAGTTAATTAAATTTTTATCAAATTCACCTGGCCTGGTAAAGTTTTCCTTCTCAGTAACTAAGTCAAGACTCGATTTTTGCCTTAACAGAAGGAAAAGAATTCTTTTTCAAAAATAGAAGTACACATTAGTTTTGTTTCCATTGAGAGACTTTTACCTTTTTTTTGATTACGGATATGATGGATTCATCAAAGATTGGCAAATAACCATATATTTCTGGGATGCTGTGGAAGACTTCTGTGGTTTTGAAAATCATCTGCCTGGGGCCATACTTCAGCAATAGTCTTTGATTATGTGTAGACTTTGTCTTTAATTTCTAGTTTAAAAATCCTGTAATCCTATGAGGAGTAAGATAATGAATAAGCAATTCTACTTGATTCTCTCATGTTTTGAAAAGTCTATAAATTCAGTTTCCTTAGGCCAAATTCGATACTTTTAACATAGAAGGCATGATGAATCAATCAATACCTATGAAAGAAACATGGTACAGTGAAAAGAGTACCAGATTTGGTGTCAAAGGAATTGGATTCAAATCCTATCTGATATTACTACCTGTGTGGCATTAGAAAAATTACTTAATCTCACCAACCCTCATTTTCCTTATCTGTAATGTAAGAAGGTAGGACTAAGTGACCTGAAAGGTCCCTTCCAATTCTAATTAAATGATTCTATAACTTTATAATTCCTATAGAAAGTTGAAATACATTTGAAACTATCCTTTAAATTATATCCTTGCAGACAATTCAAAAGGAGGGGCTTATATAGTTACTGAAAGAATGCTGAAAGCTAGGTAGACTTTTCTTTTAGTTAATCTATGAAAAGACAATAAAACTGAGGGGAAAACAAAATCTGACTAAAAGTCTGGAGGCTACAAGATGATATTGGGCAGGTCTCTTGACTTGCAACTCTTAATTCTGTCAAAAAACAAAATGTGGATATAAATGGCTTTTCCCTACAATGTGAGACCATATAAAGATAATTGGGGTCATATATGTAATAATGTTTTTACTCACTTTCAGTGTGAGTGAAATTGATAATTAGTAAAATGCCCTGTACATAATAGACAATAAATGTTTATTTGCTGACTGACTGATAGCAATTTCTGTGTTTCAAGTGGTTTAATACAACGTTGAAGGGAACTGAAAGCTTCTCCATGTCTTGCCTAAATTTGCATTTACTCGAGTCCCAACTCAGTTTTCCTGAGAAACATCCCCAAACATTCAGGTAAAAAAATGCAGTTATGTCATTTTGAGACATCTTACAAGATTACCTTGTTCAATGAATATCCGATGGAATTAAATGAAATCAACCAGATGGTTTTTTTTTTTGTTGTTGAGAGGACAGCAACAAAAGAAGATAGTCCAACAACTCTAATTTCTAATCAATGAAAATGACTATAGCATTTGGAAATAAGGATGAAGAAAGGAAATTGAAATCCTTAATCCTAGAAAACATAACCCTACCAGGATAAAAATATGAACAAAGAATACTGATGGAGAGTCATCTGGATAGAAATGGAAAAGTAGCTGTTATGATATCTTATGGGATGAATTTCATTTATTTAATCATAAGCCAGTGCAAAGTAAGTTTAATTAATTTTATTGGTATTGTGACATGACAATATTGATGTCATCTTGGTCCTCTTTGAAAACCAAAGATAGCAACCACCACCAATATAAAATGTTTTAAAAATTAAAAAAATATTTTAAAAAAATGAAATTAGGACCTATCTTATTATATACAAATCATCCTAAATTTCTTATCTTTCCACTGAGATGATAGAATATTGTGCATGTTGCAATAACATATTTTTATATTTCTTTATAACATGAAAGAGGTCATCTGCACACCCCTCCTTTTTCTAATGAGGAAACTAAGGCTAATAGAGGTGAAGTGAATTACCTAAGGTCATACTGTGAGTGAGTGAGTGAATGAAAGAGCACAATTCTTTCTATGTGACTTGCCAATTTGGGCCCTTGCCCCACACCACGGTTCCATTCTCTTTTTCCTCCAATTTCCCTACTGGGGATGTAGAAGACTAGCATGCTCTCTCTGTCTCCCTTAGTTTGAGAATTTCAAGATTTCATTTGTATTAGAGACATAAATAAGTACTCAGAATCAAATCTTTTTTCTTACATGATAAGCATTAGAATGTATAATCACCTGATTGAACTCTTTAATATGCAGAAAAATAATTTACTCCCTTTTCCAAATGGATTTTCCAGTATCCCTCTCATGTTTCTCCTCATTAGCCACACCCACAATCTCCCAAAGGCAGGAAGGGTATTATTGTAAGAAAGAGAAGAAGGTTTTATTTATTTAGAATACTTCTTTGCATTTTCAGAATTACCAGGTTGGGGAGGAATTTGAATAGTACCTTATTTGAAGTCTTCCCCTCTTCTTTTTAATGCCTTGATTCAGAAGCTTTTCTGGATTTTTAATTACAATTTTAAAAAAAAGAGGATGTAAAGTAGTTAGGTAAAATAAAATAACAATATTTAAAATTACAATGTGAGCCAAAAAGCGATCAACGGTTTATTCTCTGCCTTAAAATAAAATAGCTTTCATCTTTTTCCCCCTTACAACAGCCTCCTCTACCTAGATAATGCATTTGGTTAGATTTATTTGCTCAGCCCCGAAAACTTGACACTAAGGGGATTATTTAGTTTTAGATTTGCTGTAGTCCATAGTAATAGCCAACAGGGAAAGGAATGAAGCAGTGATATTAGCAGGAAGATGGGAGGGGAGGGTGGATGGAGGGAGGGGGGTACCATAGACTGCTGCTAAGCAAAACTGCTTGCATAAACACCATTAAGAAGATTTAGACATTGCTTTCCTTATCATCAGCACTCCTGGAAGAAATAAAAAAAAGGAAAAAGAAAAAAGGGAAAAGGGACAGGCCCTGACTTGCTGTGTATGCGTTTCCATTAAAGGTTCAATAGGAAATAAAACCAGCTGAGCGTCCAACTGCAATGATTCTGCCGACCTATCCAGCACACCTCATCATGGTCCAAAAGAGACATTTGTTCCACATGTTACTAGAGGAAGCAGTCCCATAGAGAACAAAACATACAGGGTCCCACCATCTGGAGGAGAATTTGAAAGTCAATCTATTTTCTTCATCTATGGCACTCATTGGCCTTTCTTTTTGATAACAAAATGCTTGAACAAGACCACTAATTTTCTGCACCTAATAGAAAAAAAAATTAGTATGAAACACGTGTAACAACTTTGGTTTTCCAGAGAAAGGGGACCATTGTGTCCCCATTCCCATCCTCACTTTTCCCCATGAGGGCTATGGGGGTTGGGGGGAGAGAAGAAAGGACTCAGGTAAAGAAAGTATAAAGGTTGGTAAGAATGTTTGATACAACCGAGGCAAGAATTGGGGAACCTCCAATGTTAAAAGTGGATCTCCAAGCTTTGGGTAATAAACCAGGCCATTGACAAAGGGGCTGACTGTCAATTGATTTTTGTGTGCTTATGACAATGGGAGAGTCTCAATAAGGCATTGCATTTCTGATAGAATATTGATGACTAACAATAGCTACCTTACGTTGAGAATACTGAAAAATGCAATTTTGACACTGTACAATTTTCCATTTTCTAGGACTTTATTATTAGCAAGTCTCTCCCAACTCCAAAACAAAAGCAAACAGACAAACAAAATGCTCAGTGTTATGTTTCTTAGAATGTCTTGTGCCTGGCCAGTGATAAGAAATATTTCATGTAATAATCATTAGCAGAATACACAGGAAATTAGCAAACATATTTATTTCATTAACCAAACTCCTGCATAAAAAATTAGAATCTTAGGATCTTAGCTTTGCGTTTTTTTTCCCCTCTTACCAGGGAAACCCCAAATGATCCCTGCTGCCCAAATATTCCTTCCCTAAAACATTCATCACAACCCATATAGTTGTTCTCCCCCATGTGCCTAGTCCGATGATCAGCAGAGAAGGACCAAATGAGGAAGCCAGTTAAAGCTAAAAACTCCAATAGTTTCTGGAAGAAAGATGCCTTCCAAGACAAGTCTTCTTAATGATTCTTTCCTGATGGTAGTCATTCTAAAGGGAGAGAGACAGAGACAGAGAGAGACAGAGACAGAGACACAGAGATAGACAGAGGAGAGAAAGAGAGAGAATAATCCCATGCATTTTGTCCTGTTATGAACACACACACACATGCAGAATCCGAAAGCAAAGTGACAGAATTAGACTGAAAGAAAGGATTCAATAAGAGAACTTACATCAAGATGGCTTCATGAGTGACAGAGATAGGTGCTTCCAGTTCTAGACATTCTTAGAAGCTTTGTAGATCAGCCATAATGAATGGAGTCTCTCAGTCAACTGGATTCTTTCATTAGTACTTGGAGATCTAACTACAGATGAATATTTTCAGTCTAATTCTCCCCTTCTTCAGGACACAGTAACATGAATTCCAGAGCTCTGGAAAAAAGAAAAAAAAATCCTCCCTTTACCACAGTTTCAGGAAAAGGGAAGGAACTTTTGGAAATGGAGAAAAAAATTTTCCTCACCTTCTGCCCACATAAACCCACAGGAGGTTCAATCCTTGTAGGTTTACAATTGTGTGGTCTCCAAGGCACAGGTAAGAGGTTTGGTCTAGACAATATATGAAAGAATCATTCAATAGGAATCTTACGAGAATATATGAGGTTTAAGTTGGGAAAACCAGAACCCTTGCCTACTTTATAGATGCATATGGCATGTCTCTACATCACCAAAAGTTGTGATGAAATGTGAAAATTTAGTCATTTCTTTACAGAGACCTGCATTTAAAACTAGAAACCTGGGTGGAAGTATTAGACCTGCCACTGAGTTGTTTAAATTTAGCTACGTTCTTTAATCTCTTTTAGCCTTAGTTTACTCATGTACAAAAAGGGGAATTAAAATAATTACATATATAAAATTAGAGTAAAAATATCACCTAATTCACCCAATTTAATTGGGAGAATCAAATAAAATAATCTATGCAAAGGGTTTTGTAAAGGATTTGTAATATATAATTGTGAGTAATTATGCAGAAACATTTGACCCCTTTGAATGTGATACAACTCTAGGGTTTGATGTCCTATAAATAATCACCTTCCTCGTATTCTAGGTAATATAAATGTGCAATGGCAGCCTTGGGCTCCCCTTCTTACGGAGTTTGGAGAATATATTCTTTCAAGATAGTCTTCCTTTATGCAGAATTTACAATCCATATAATTTAATTTATAAACAGAGTATAAAACTTTTGCAGAATATTAATATTTGCAGCATAAATAGGCCTTGGTATTTCTGAACTTATCAACATATGCTGCGTATAATTTATTTCCTGTGTTCTGATTGTCTTGGCAAGAGTTCTTCATCTGCGTGTTATGGACAACATTTATGAGAGATGTTACTTTAATTTCTATGGTTATGATGGCATAGCAAGGTATCAATAAATATGAATAACGAGCCCTTCCAAAATAGTCACATCTGTTTGAATTTGCATTGCACATTTCTATTGGCAGGAACAAATGTTTATATTTATCATAATTATAACTTCAAGTAGTTTGAGTTTGAATGCAAGCAGCCAGTTCATGGAATGTAGTAATTTAGTTTCACTTGCCAAGACCATGTCTTACAGTCTTGTTTTAGTCAAGAGACATTAAATAAGATAATTGTGAATTCCACATACAAGCTAATATCATCTAATCCTATACCATTGAGACAAATGATCTTACTCTACAACAGAAAAAGCAAAGTCACCACTAGATTGTTCAATCCATTTGTGAAATTCAAAATTCTGAAGAATTACTGATGCTAATACTGAGAAATGCACTTTTAATAAACTCCCATAATGTCTTAAGTGAAGCAGACATAATAAGGGATTTTATTATGGCTTATTTGGGGAATTAAAAATCTGTCAGTAACAGGAAGAAAAATATTTCTATTCAGTTTTTTTTGTTTGTGTGAAGGGAATTAGTCCAGTTCTATAAATAAATAACTGCATGGCATTGGGAAAATTAGTCAAGGTCTAAACCTTAATTTCCTCATTTGTAAAATGAAATGATTAAGAGATTATCTCTGAAGACATTTTTAACTCAAAAAAAATCTGTAATTTTATTATGACTCTATAATTGTATTAGAAAAGAAGGAATTTCCCTCTGCATATGAATTTTAAGAAGCAGGATGCCCGATTCCAAACTCTATTGTATCCTAAAGCCATCATTTTAAATTCAAATAATTTGCCTTCTTAGGATTTGGGGAGGATGCCTTGTAAGTTTGAAGTAATTGTATCAGGCCCAAGGAAAGTTCTAGAGTTCTTTCCCTTTAAAAGAACACTCCTTAGGGGTTCCGTTGAGAAGATCTCACCTTTTGCAAAAAGCCTTTCTGGTCTCCCCAGCTGCTTGTCTCTTCCCCTCTGAGATTACCTTCTATTCATTCAGTATGTGTTCACATAAATCTTCTATGTACTTAATTATTTATACATAGTTTCCTCCAATAGAATGTTAGCTCTTCAACAACATGGAGTATGTTCGTTTTCTTTCTTTTTGCATTTAGCAAAATTCCTGACATATAATAATACTTAGTAAGTGCTTATTGCTGTTTTTGTTGACAAACAGGCCAAATTTCAGTGCTCCTAAGGGAAAGTATGGGCAAGTTTATAAGCCAAAAATAATCACTTGTGTAGAAACTCTTAAGATTGAATCCAGTTCTTGTGAGTCCAGAGATTCAGCACCGAGCCCCAAGTCTTGCCATTTTTATAGGTTTGTGCAATTTGGAGTATTTGTCTTCATTTATGTGACTTTTTTATGTGTCATTTGAAAATACATGTCTTCAAAGCCTTTTTTTGGGGGGGGGGGGAGAGGGTTCTAAAAACTCTGGTTTCTTTCTCTTTTTTAAAAGAATCCTTTTTGATGTTTTCATTTTTATATCAGTTATTTCTTGATGTATGTTTTCCCCAACCCTCAGAACTGATCCTTCCTTTGTAACAAAGAAAACCAGGTAAGAAAAAAAACAATAGGAACTTATAATAGGACAGTGTGTTCAACATTCTTTCCAGGAGATCTACTGTTTGTGGAAAGGAAAGATGAATGTTTCATTATTTGTTTTCCAAGACCATGAGCGGTTATGATGATTACTCAGAGTTCAGTTTCTTTTTAATCTTCTTTTGGTTTACTTTATTGTATTTGTGTAGATTGTTTGCTTCGTTCTATTCATTCGCTCTGAATGACTCCAGTACAGCCTTTCCTGGTTGCTCACAATTTGTCACATTCAGCATTTCTTACTGCACAATAATATTCCATTAATTTTCATGTTACAATGCATTAGTGAGTACTCTCTCCCCTAAAATGGACCACCACTTTGTTTTCAAGTCTTTACCGCCATAAAAAATTGTTATGAATGTTGGTACTTATTGAACTTGTGCTTCTCTCTTTGACTTCCTTGAGTCAACGTGCACAGTGGTAGAACTGTTGGGTCAAAAGTGTGAAGAATTTAGTCACTTTTCTCCCATAATTTCAAATTGTTTTCTAGAATGGTTGTATCAACTAACAGTTCTTTCAACAGCCTGCCTTCCCATACCCCTTCTAATGTTGATTATTTCTTTGTTTATTAAAATGTTAGGTGGGAGGTGAAACCTCAGAATCCAACCCATTCCTTTTTATCCCTTCAAGTCTCATCTACTTTTATTTCCAGTGAAGTTGTTCATGTTGCTATAGCAAAATTTTTATACCTTATAACCTTTTATCTCTCATGAGCTGTGTGGTCCTTTATTTTCTTAATGGTAGGATTATACTTATTTTTTTTCCTCAGTCATCTAAAGTATGATGTCACTATTCTAAAGTCTCAGGTGCATATCTTTCTATGCTTAGAATTCCCTTCTATTGTTTTATACACACTAACAGGATATGATTATTTTGCCCAAAGGTTCCTATCATTTCAACATTACCCAGGAACCCTTCACTGTTGGTCATCATTAGATTCATAACAGCAGTCTCCCTAATTGCTTCCTATACCTAGGGAGCTGAAATTGTTAATAAAGCATGTTAAGAATTTATGATATGTTCTGATTTTAGTGGAAGCAGACTTTCAGCAAATGTCTAGATATCCGAACTTCCATCATCATGATATATAGTTTCTGGGCCAGGTTTATGATTGGTATTAGGAAAGCATGGTCTATATCTTCCATCTGGCTGAGCAGTCTGTAATATACTCCCAAGAAACTATCATTCCTGTCCTTTCTACTTTTATGCTTACCCGTATTTTCTTTGGTTTGTGCTCTCCGGGTCACAAATTATCATTTAGCTCTATGCCTTTCTTATAGGCAGTGTTACTGCTCCTCCCCTCCTATTGATCTTTCTTTTGAATAATATATACCCTATTACAGCTATGGTTCAATAATGAGTCTTGCTTTCCCAAGTCTCAGAAATATCTTTGAGATTGCCCTGAACTTCTTATGTTAAGATGTAAAGTTCATCTTAGGTGTGTTGTACATATGTTATATAGTTTGTTGTTGCTATTGTTGAGTCATTTCAGTCATGTCTGACTCTCCATGACCCTGTTTGGGGTTTTTTTGGCAAAGATACTGGAAAAATTTGCCATTTCCTTCTCCCATTCACTTTTACATATGAAGAAATGGAGGCAAAAAGGATTAAGTGACTTGCCCAGGGTCACACAACTAGCATCTGAAACTGAATTTGAACTCTGGTCTTCCTGACTCCGAGTCCCATGATCTTCTATCCATTATGCCATCTAGTTGCTCCATGTATGTGCATATGCATATATTGTAGGTGTAAATTTCCTTTATTGTGATTTTCATGTTTCTCCTTAAAATTAAGTATAGAAAATGCCAATTAATTCACAGGTCTAGTTTTGTGTAGCACATATTAACATAAGAGCTATGCTTAGAAGATTTTTCCTCATCTGGGAGGTTAAGTCCTTATCTTTATCTTTATCTGTACCTGGTATAAATGTATATCATCCTCCAAGTGAAGTAAGATTATAAATGCCCTCCCTACCCTTTCATTCATTAAGAATATGTAATACTGGGGACAGAGCCAAGATGACAGAGTAGAAAGACACATATACTCTAGCTCTTCCCCCATAGCCCATAAAATACCTGTAAAGAATGACTCTCAACAAATTATAGAGCAGCAGAAGCCACAGAATGATGGAGTGAAGGAGACTTCCAGCCCAGGGTGATCTGGAAGGCTGGTGTGAAAGGTCTGTTATACTGGATGCAGAGTGGAGCCCAGTTCAGCTTTGATTGCCACAGCACCAGGAGGAGGACTGGAACAGGCCTCAGGGGCTGCAGCAGCAGTTCATAGAGCTCTCAACCCACAGGCACCAATGGTCAGTGAGAGAGCCTTTTCAGCAGACCCAGAAGGAAGCGGGGTCCCCCATAGCTCTGGCCCCAGGCTGGGGCAGCAGAGGTCTCAGCAGGCAGTGGCTCCCACTACAGGCAGCAGGGGGCATCCATTGTTGGAGGCCTCATTGTAAAGCCATTGGGGGAACTGAACAGCTGACCTGAACCACAGCCCTGACTGCTGGCATGGCAGAATTGGAGGTGAGGTTGTTGTGGATAACAAATTCTACTACTTGCAGATTCTGGGTACAAAAGTTTCTGGTTGCTTCCAGATCAGTGTACAGGCTTGATTGTGCCACCTTGGAGGAACTGAGATCTTACAGGTCCCCAGAGTATTCCCTACTCTTGACAAAGAACCCAAAAGTCAAAACTGGTTGGGAAAATGCCCAAAAAAAGAGGAAAAAATAAGAGTATAGAAGGTTACTTTCTTGGTGAACAGGTATCCTCTCCCAACGTTTCAGAAAAGGAAGAACAATGTTTACCACTAGGGAAAGACGCAGAAGTCAGGGCTTCTGTATCCCAAACATCCAAAATAAATATTCAGTGCTCTCAGACCATGGAAGAGCTTAAAAAGAATTTTGAAAATCAAGTAAGAGAGGTTCAGGAAAAATTGGGAAGAGAAATGAGAGAGATGCAAGAAAATCATGAAAAGTGAGTCAACAGCTTGCTAAAGGAGACCCAAAAAAATACTGAAAAAATAACACCTTTAAAAATAGGCTAATTCAATTGCAAAAGAGGTTCAAAAAGTCAATTAAGAGAAGAATGCTTTAAAAAGCAGAATTAGCCAAATGGAAAAGGAGGTTCAAAAGCTCACTGAAAAAAATAGTTCTTTAAAAATTCGAATGGAGCAGAGGGAAGCTAATGACTTTATAAGAAACCAAGAAATTACAAAACAAAATGAAAAGAATGAAAAAAATAGAAGACCATGTGAAATATCTCATTGGAAACACAACTGACCTGGAAAATAGATCCAGGAGAGACAATTTACCTTTCTGTAATACTCTACACACATTGCCTAATTTGATCACCAGAACAACTCCATGGGAGGATAGAGCCAAGATGACTGAATGTAGGAAGCAACCCAACTGAACTCTCCCAACATTCCTCTCCAAACAACTTCAAAATAACTCCTCAAATAAAATGTTGGAGCAGCAGAGACAATAAAAGGTCAGAGGAAGACATTCTTTCCAGCCTGAGACAACTAAGGAGATTGCCAAGAGAGGTCTGTGACTCTGGGGTGAAAGCTGACTTTAAAAATGGCAGAAGCACCAGCAATGGGCCTTGGAGATGGTTGTGACAGTAGGTGGCAGCAGTGGCAGAAATTTCAGGAGCTCAGTTCAGTGACAGTAAGGAAGCTGGACTACTGATCAGAAAGAGATTACAAAGTATCTTTAGCTGGCATTGGGTTCAGCTGTCTCTTACTGGCAAGGTGATTGCCCATAAGCATTCTGGATTGCAGTTCAGAGGGGAGAGTAGTGCTTCTGATCAGTCACAGGGAACCAGAAGATCTGGTCACAGTTCCAGGACAAAGAGGAGAGCTAGTATTTGTGACTACAGGGGAGCAAGGGCCCTTCCTTGATAAAGATCAGAGCATAGAAGAGAAGAGCAATGAATTTACCTCTCCCTGGTTCATATCACCTTGGAAGCATTGTAAACTTGTAGACTCCCAGAACAAGCTCTGAAAACAGCAGCACCAAAACAAAAACAGAAACAAAACTGAAACTTGGGTCAGTGCCTCTATACTTCCAGGTGAGCAGACCTCAACTTTAGCGTAAAGTTCAAAGTAAAGAAATAGGTTAAAAATGAGCAAGCAACAACAAAAGTAAATTGACCATAAACTTGACCATAAAAACCTATTAGCAGGGAAGACCAACATAGAAATTTAGAAGAAGAAAACAGTGTAAAAACAGCTATCAGTGGAGCCTCAAAAAAAGTTGATTGAACCCAAGTCCAACAACAATTCCTGGAAGAACTAAAGAAAGCAATGAATGATAGAGGAAAAATTAAGGAAAGAAATGAGAGTGATGCAAGAAAATTACGAAAAGAGAATTAACAGCTTGGTAAAAGAGGTGCAAAAAACACTGAAGAAAACACCTTAAAAAACAGAATTGGTAGGTGGAGCCAAGATGGCTGAGTAGAAAGACTCATGTATGCTAGCTCTGAACCCACAGCCCATATATTTCCTGCAAGAAGAACTCCCCACAAATTCTGGAGTACTGCAAGGTGCACAGAAACACAGAGGAAAAGATTTCCATTCCAGAGAGCCCTGGAGAGCTGTCCCCAGGGGTCCATCGCACTCCGGACAGAGGAGTCCACCCCTGTGATGCCCTGGCCGCGTGGCCCCAGAGGAGCAGATCCGAGCAGGCTTCAGGGATGGATTCTCTGGTAGCTGGGAAGGTCACTCCACCCACAGACACCACAGGTCAGTGAGAGAGACTTCTGGGCTGGCCGAGAGGGGTGCGGGGTGTCTCCATGACTCGGGCCCCCTCGGGAGACAGCGGCAGAGGCAGTGGCAGAGGCAGCGACAGTGGCCTGGGAATCCTCGAGCATCAGGCAGAAGTTCAGGGCCATTACCAAAGGTCTCTGCATAAACCCACTGAGGGAACTGAGCCTGGGAGATGGCCCTGGGAAGAGAAATGAGAGAGATGCAAGAAAAGCATGAAAAACGGGTCAATACCTTGGTAAAGGAGACCCAAAAAATGCTGAAGAAAATAACACCTTGAAAAATAGGCTCACTCAATTGGCAAAAGAGGTTCAAAAAGCCAAGGAGGAGAAGAATGCTTTCAAAAGCAGAATTAGCCAAATGGAAAAAGAGGTTCAAAAGCTCACTGAAGAAAACAGTTCTCTCAAAATTAGAATGGAACAGATGGAGTCTAATGACTTTACGAGAAACCAAGAAATCACCAAACAAAACCAAAAGAACGAAAAAATGGAAGAGAATGTGAAATAACTCATGGGAAAAACAACTGACCTGGAAAATAGATCCAGGAGAGACAATTTAAAAATTATGGGACTACCTGAAAGTCATGATCAAAAAAAGAGCCTAGACATCATCTTCTATGAAATTATCAAGGAAAACTTCCCTGATATTCTAGAAACAGAGGGCAAAATAAGTATTGAAGGAATCCATCAATCACCACCTGAAAGAGATCCAAAAAGAGAAACTCCTAGGAACATTGTGGCCAAATTCCAGAATTCCCAGCTCAAGGAGAAAATATTGCAAGCAGCTAGAAAGAAACAATTCCAGCATTGTGGAAATAAAATCAGCATAACTCAAGATCTAGCAACTTCTACATTAAGGGATTGAAGGGCATGGAATAGGATATTCCAGAAGGTAAAGGAACTAGGACTCAAACCAAGAATCACCTACCAAGCAAAACTGAGCATAATACTTCAGGGGAAAATATGGCCTTTCAATGAAACAGAGGACTTTCAAGCATTCTTGATGAAAAGACCAGAGCTGAAAAGAAAATTTGACTTTCAAACACAAGAATGAGAAGAAGCATGAAAAAGTAAACAGCAAAGAGAAGTCATAAGGGACTTACCAAAGGTGAACTGTTTACATTCCTACATGGAAAGATAATATTTGTAACTCTTAAAACTTTTCAGTATCTGGGTAGTTGGTGGTACCACACACACACACATACACACACACATATACACACGTGCACGCACACACACATGCACATACAGAGACAGAGAGCACAGAGTGAATTGAATAGGATGGGACCATATCTTAAAAGAAATTAAGGTAAATGGTGAGAGAGAAATGGAGTGGGAGGAAAGAGGGTGAAATAGAATGGGGTAAATTATATCTCATTCAAGAGACAAGTAGGAGACTTTTTAGTGGAGGGAAAAAGAGGAGAGCTGAGAAAAAAAACAAGAAGTTTACCCTCATCACATTTGACTAAAGGAAGGAATAAAATGCACACTCATTTTGGTATGAAAACCTATCTTACAATACAGGAAAGTGGGGGAGAAGGAGATAAGCAAGGGGGGGATGATGGAAGGGAGGGCAATGGGAGGAGGGAGCAATTTGAAGTCAACATTCGGGGAGGGACAGGATCAAAAGACAGAATAGAAATAATGAGGGGCAGGATAGGATGGAGAGAAATACAGTTAGTCTTACACAACATGACTATTATCAAAGTCATTTGCAAAAAAAAGGCACAGATAGGGCCTATATTGAATTGCCTGCCTTCCCAAAGGGAATGGGTGGGGAGGGAGGGATGGGGAGAATTTGGAACTCAAAGTTTTAGGAACAACTGTTGAGTATTGTTGTTGCTACTAGGAAATAAGAAATACAGTTAATGAGGAATAGAAAGTCATCTGGCCCTACAGGACAAAAGAGAAGATGGGGACAAGAGAAGGGAGGGATGATAGAAGAGAGGGCAGATTGGAGATAGGGAAAATTAGATTGCTCGGTGTACTGGGGTGGGGGGAGAGGAGAAAAGGGGAGAAAATTTGGAACCCAAAATTTGGTGAAAATGAATGTAAAAAATTAAATAAATAAATTTTGATTAAAAAAAAAACCAAACAAACCAGAATTGGCCTAATATTGTAATGATGATCAACTGGCTATTCTGATTAATACAATGATCCAAGAAAATTTCAGAGGACTCATGATGAAACAATGCTATGCTTCCAAAGAGGGAAAATTGAGGAAATGTGAGTGCAAATTAAAGTATAATTCTCTCTTTTTCCTTATTGTTTTTTGCTTTTTTTAGTGATATGTCTAATATGAAACTATGTTTTGCATAATTTCCCATGTATAATTTATAACATTTTGCTTGTCTTCTCCATGGGTGAGAGAGGAATTAAGAGAGAAGAAGAAAATTTGGAACTCAAAATTTAGACAGAAAAGAATGTTACAGATAAATAAGTGATAATTTGTAAAAATCCACCTCCGTGGGATCGCTAGTGCAAACATTATCATCCTCACCTTGTTAATGAATAGAAAGACTTATCTATTCTGTGACTGATCCTTTCCAAAAGATCAGGATTCTCATTTTGGTATTCAAAGAATTAAATGAATCTAACAATATTCATTATGTACTGACTCCTATTGATAAATCTCTAAGAAGTGTTTTTGAATAACATTTTCCAGCGTTTGTCTAAATGCCTATATGAAATTGGTGGGTCTGTTATTGCTAGGATCATACAGCACTTTTCCCATATATTTCTTATTTGTTTCTTTCCTTTGAAACTTCAGAAATATGATAGTTAACTTTGTTTTATTTCAATTTCATGACTAGATTCATATTCTGAAGCCCCATTGTGTTGTGGAAGTGACAGTAAGGTCTTGATGTCTGTTAGTGGAACACAGCACTGGAAGTCCCTACGAAACTAGAAAGGCTTCAGGTATAGGTTATGTGATATACTAAATGTCATCTAAAATTAGTTGAGTTCTAAGAGCCTCACTACCAGAAAATTGACCAAGTGATGACTTTTTTTCAGCCAAAAGCTAATGAAGGCCATTTATGAAAGCATATAGAGGTTAGGATCTCATAGCATCATAGAGTTGGAGGTGGAAGGAACTTCAGAGGCCATTTAGTTCAACTTCATGTTTTACAAATGAGAAAACTGAAGCCAAAGATGTTGAGTGACTTGCCTAACATCATGTAGGATGTACTAGAGATAGGATTATAGATTCTCTGATATTAGAATCAATGTTCTTCTTACTCTGGAATCTGACACTGATAGAATCTGGCATCCTAGAAGAGTTGAAATAAGGTATAAAATGTGCTATTTCCTGTTTGCTTGTTTTTTCCCCACACCCTGACTTCAGCTCAAAACTTTATTGCTACATGGCCTAACATTACCCTAAGGAAGAATAATTGATAGCTACTAAACAGTAAATAAAATGAAGAACAGCTTGGAAGACACTGAAGAATGAAGACTCAGTCAGTCATCAGTGTGATTTTCCAGTCAATAAAACTAATACAATGTTAACCTATTAGAGAGCTATAGACAATGGAGATGATACTACCATTGTCCTAGTCAAATTGCATCTGGAATAGTATGTTCAGTTCTTAGTTTCATGCTTTAGGAAGAACATTGACAAGAAAGACTGCATACAGAGGAAGGAGATCCAGAGAGTAAAGAGCCTTGAAATTATTTCATTTAAGGACCATTGGAAGGAACTCTGAGTATTTAGATTGAAAAACAGAAGACTTAAGATTGGAATGATAGTTATTTTCAAGTACTTAAAGGACTGTCACAATGAATGGGGACTAATTTTGTTCTGCTTAGCCCTAGAGGTCAGTGTATAATGAGAGTCTGGCCATGTGAAGAGCCCTTCTGGTGGCATCTCCCCATGTGGGGACACTAGGCAGCTACATTCCAGCATACTCATCATTGTGTAATAGAAGTGTCTTAGAGATAGCATGAAGCAAGTATAGAAATTCTCCAAGTGGTTCTCATCTGCTAACTACATGGTCAAGAGGAGTCTTTGTGAGTGGCTGAATAGCCAGAAATATGGGATATCTTCAAAAAGGCCTTAGTTGGCCATAACTAAACTCTTCTGTTGGCTATGCTGCTCCTGGTTGTATTCCTTAACTCAATGCATCTGATGAGAGACAATGCTGTAGAGGGAAAGACTCTGGACTATTCACCACCCCCACCTCCCCACCGAGGCTATGTGACCTTGCAAATATAGACCTTCATTCTTTGCCTGCTTTGACATTTGTTCTTTCATTTTCAGTAAGGAGAGAGCAGCGTCCCAGTATTGTAACACTTTAGACTTCCAGTGTCTAGGTTTTATAGCCAGCTTAGCAACAATCACTCAAGAAGTGGGGAGCCACCTTTGAGATGTGGATCAATGGTAGCAAAAATGAGGATGTATCTGGCAATTATGCCACATCTGATCATGAACTTGGAGAGACTGATTTTACATAAAAACAGAGGTCATAATGAGTCCACTCTTTCAAGAAACCAAGGTTGGATAGGACAGAGTGTGCCCCTGAGGTTTGGGAGGAACAACATTTGTACTTTTATTCTTGTTAAATATCATTGAGATGAATATCCATTTTTAAAAGGGATAACTGTTTAACAAAAACTGCTGGAAAAACTGGAAAATGGTATGGCAGAAACTAGACATAGATCAACATCTTACACCCTATAACAAGTCAAAATGGGTAGATGATAGACTGATACTATATGCAAACTCTGAGAGCAAGGAATAGTTTACCTGTCAGATTTGTGGAGAATGGAAGAATTTATGACCAAACAAGAGACAGAGAATATTATGAAATACAAAATGGATGATTTTGATTACATTAAATTGAAAAGATTTTGCATAAACAAAACCAATGCCACCAAGATTAAAAGGGAAACAGAGAGCTGGGAAACAATTTTTACAACCACTGTCCCTGATAAAGGGCTCATTTATAAACTATATAGGGAACCGAGTCAAATTTACAGGAATACATGTCATTGCCCAGTTGATAAATGGTCAAAGGATACGAACAAGCAGTTTTCAGAGGAAGGAATTAAAGCTGTCTATAATCATATGAAAAAATGTTCTAAATCACTATGGAATAGAGAAATGCAAATCAAAATGACTCTGAGGTATCACATCACACCTATCAGATTGTCTAACATGACAAAACAGGAAAATAATGAATGTTGAGAAGTTGTGGGAAAATAGGGACACTAATGCATTGTTGGTGGAGTTGTGAACTTATCCAACCATTGTGGAGAGCATTTTGGAACTATGCCCAAATGGGCTATAAATCTGTGCATCCCCTTTGATCCAGCAAGACCACTTCTAGGGCTGTATCCCAAAGAGATCATACAAATGGGAAAAGGACCCACATGTGTAAAAATATTTATAGCAGCTCTTTTCATGGTGACCAAGAATTAGAAATTGAGGGGATGTTCATCAATTGGAAAATGACTCAATAAATTGTAGTATGTGAATGTAATGGAATACTATTATTCCATAAGAAATGTTGAGCAGGCGGACTTCAGAAAAACCTCGAAAGGCTTACATGAACTGATGCTGAGTGAAATGGGCAGAACCAGGAGAATATCGTACACAGTAAACACAACATTGTGCAAAGAATAACTTTGATTGACTTAACTCTTCTCAGAAACTCAAGAATTTAAGATAGTTCTAAAAAACTTATGATAGAAAATGCTATCCACACCCAGAGAAAGCACCATGGCTTCTGAATGCAGATTAAAGCATATCATTATCTTTCTGTTTCGTCTTTCTTGTGGTTTTTCCCTTTGGTTCTAATTCTGCTTTACAACATAAGTAATATGGAAATATGTTTAGCCTCCATCAAATTGCACTCTGTCTTAGGGAGAGGGGAGCTGAGGGAGAGGGAGAAAATTTAGAACTCAAAATCTTCTATGTTGAATGTTGACAATGAAAAACAAACAAATAAAATTTGAAAAAAAGTGAATTCTAAAGTTTTAAAATACAGTCTGAATTAAGGGAAGTCCACCTATTGTTCTCAGTTGTACTGATGAAAATTAGTTTAGGGCTGTCTTCACTTTCCAGCTTGATGGTGGATGTTGTCAGTAGTAACCTTAAGTTAAACTGAGCAGCAGCACACTGTGTATGATGATTAGCAAAGGACAGCAGTGTCTGGCCTCTCACCCCCACCTTTTTACTCTCTCCCTCTCTGCTACCCCCTCAATAAGTATAGGCCAAAGCTGTTCTTTCACCAAGAACACAAGCATAACATAATGCATATGATAGATAGGAACATGACAGCATTTTTACTTAAGGGTCAGAATTATTTCCCATATTTTTAGGATTCACATCCTCGAGTAAACTCCCAAGAAACATATGTTTTAATTGGAAGGAACTAGACCTTTTGAAACAGCCAATAAATGTTTAAATGTATGTTTGCATTGCTAGGCAGCTCTCCTTTAGTCCTATAGCTGAAATGTTATTTCACCTAAGGTCAGGATTAATTTATGCTCCTGGACTGGACTTGAGTTCAGAGACTTGTAACCAGCTTTATTGACCTGATTTTCATCCCTTTATAGAACCAACCACACAGATCTTCTAGAGTTGGAATTATCATCTACTTTAAAGGGAAGAGGGTATCTGAATTAGAGGGCTTATGCAGAATATGAAATGGGATTTATAGCCATCATATTTAAGTTTACCAAGTATTTGCAACATAAGAGGCTATATGTAACAAACTTGGGTTTTAGTAAGGGGGCTACCAAGAAAGAAATGGAAAATAAATTCAGGATGAAAATATATTCAGAAGAGTGAGGAAAATAGAATCAGGTGCAGATCTGATCTGACTGAAAGATTCATCACTTGTAGCAAATCTATCCCTAGAAGTAGCAATCCTTGCTACATATGACAATTCACATGCTGCATGAATTGGGTCCATTAAGTGCTTCAGTCAGACAAGTTCTAGCACTTGAATATTGTCCTGCTTACAGAGAGACTTTTGCCAAGACTTCAGTGTATTTAGTATCTCTTTCATTCTTTTTAAAAAGTAGATTCATTTTTCACAGGAATATCACAGTTCGAACAATAATCACATTCTGAAGGGCTCAGCCTTTTAATGCAAAAGTCAGCAGGGAAGTTGTGAGACTGATGCCACTTAGTTTCTTCATTTGTAAAATGAGGCTGTCAGATTGG
Source organism: Bettongia penicillata ogilbyi (assembly GCA_023548195.1). Classification (NCBI taxonomy): domain Eukaryota; kingdom Metazoa; phylum Chordata; class Mammalia; order Diprotodontia; family Potoroidae; genus Bettongia; species Bettongia penicillata. The sequence continues at coordinate 1,021,093 of JAJHZJ010000658.1, forward strand.
ATGGTTGCTAAGGTCTCTTCCAACTCTAACATTCTAACTTGTAAATATCTCCTATATTCCATGTGGCCATTATTTCATGCTTCCTTTGTTATTCTTGCTAGGAATCATAATTGCTCCTTGGAACTTTCAAACATTTTATGTTATGCTGAGCAGCTTTGAACTTAGCTGTTTTCAAACTTGAAGATTTAAATCTGAAGGGGCTTTGATCCAGAGAAAGATAGAACTGGGCAGCTCAGCCTGAGTGATTGCAATCTTCAGAATGAGAATAGGATAGCTCGTAGGTACAGTATATAGCCCTAATAATTGTTAGGTATCCACACACACCAATTTATGGTAGCCTTTTTTTAAATACTAGCAATGAATAGACAGCAAAGTAGATGTTCATCAATTGAGGAATGGCTAAACAAATTGAGGTACATGAATGTGATCAATTTTTATTATGATATTAAGAAGTATTTAATATAAAAGATATAGGGAAACATGGAAAGACATATGCACTAATATAAAGAAGGCAGAACTAGGAAAACTATATGCACATGATGAAAATGGAAAATGACAAAAATAAAATGAAACTGAATGTTGCATAATTATAGTGACTGAACTTGACTGCCTTTGCAAAAAAGGAAAAGAAGGAAAAGAAAAAAAGATATGAGAAAATCCAGCTCCCTTCTTTCTTTACAGAGGTGAGGGAATTATGGAAACTTGCATATAGCATCAGACTTGTTTAATGTGTTGATCAGTTTTAGTGAACTGAATGTTTTTTCTCATCTTTCATAATTCATTCTCTGTAACAAGGGATGGATCTCTAGGTAGAAGAGGGAGAAGGGATATACTTAGAAAGGAAGGGAATATACAAACAAAGGATAAAAAGAAAATTTTTAACAGGAAAAATGAATAATATATGTTTGTGATGTATTTTGGGGAAGTAGTTGTGATATTTTGTCAAAAGCTCCTGATATGGAGAGACGAATACTAGGTGCAGAGTCAGGAAACCTGAGTTGTATTCCAAGCTCTGGCACTAAGTAGCTGTGTGACCTTGGGCATGTCAGTTAACTCTAGGGGCCTCAATTTCTGTGTTTCTAAAATGACGTTTGACTAAATGAAATATAAAGTCCCTGCCAGGGGGAATAATTTATGATTCTATGACATGGGTTGGGGAGGAAGAATTTTGAGAGAAAATGCCATAGGATTGCAAGTATCTATATTGCATAGATACTTCTGCATTATTAAATTAATTTTATCAACATATCAAGTTAAGGAAATACCTGCCTATTTTGTGTCTGGGCAGTAGCTGATTCTGTAAGAGAAAATGTGTGGATTGGCATTAAAATACTACATAATAATAATTGACATGTACGTAAGATTAATGGCTTATAAAGCATGTCTAAATTACTGAGTTGCTTCCCAAAAAAACAAGGGCTCAGAGCTATTATTCTCCTTTTGCAACTCTGGAAACAAAGGCACAGATAGCTTAATGACCCGTCCATTTTAACAATAGCTAGACAAAACAAAAGGTCAGATTTAAACCCAGGTCACTTCTAACTTAAGGGTGATGAAGTCCAAAGTACTTTTCTATATACACATTCTATAAGATGATAAGATCACAGTTATAGTTGGAAAAGGTCTTGGGGGCTATCAAATCCTCTCCTTCACTTTATAGATGAGGAAACTGAGGCACATAGAGATTAAGTAATAGGTGAGTTAAACCTTGGGGTCCATCCAGTCTAACTCACTTAGCATATCAGAAATGTTTAACTTTCCATTTTTTCTCTGTTAAACTTGTTTTATTAAACCTTATCTATTACTTATATTATTAAGAGTATTATGGATACAAAATCCTTGTCCAACATGTAAGATATCTGTATTGACTTTATTTCATCTAAAAATTTGATGAACATGCTGTCATTTTCTTTATCTAGGTAACTGAAGAAAATATTTGACAGTATGGACAAGGCTAAGATCAGATTCCTGGCACACTCCACTACGTCTTCCTTCTAATTTAATAGAGACATTAATGCATATATATGTGTAAACTCTTCAGCTCTGGCTATTCAACCAGCTCTGAATCAGTCCAACTTTATTACTGTTCAACCTATACTTTTTGTACTTAGCATCAAGAAGAGTGAGAAGATTTTCAAATGTTTTGCTAAAATCTAGTTAAACTTGATCAATAACATCTCCTTGGATCTACCAGTTGAATAAACCTGTCTAAAAAAAACCCATAAAGTTAGTCTAGCATGAGCTGATCTACATGCAATCACACTGGTTCTTGGTAATCACTACTCCTTTAATACTTGTTTGTGTAATGGTAATCTAAATGGGAAGATTTTTCCCATTCATTAATAGGTCCATGTGACCTGCTTAAATCCCATGGAAGACTAAATAAGTTACATGTGATGGAGAGGATCTTACTGAACAGGTGGAACAGGAAGGGTAGAGCAGAATTGAGAGGAATTTGATAAGGCTAGTCAGAGCAGGGAAGGACACAGGCAAGCAGGCACAGCTAGGCTTATGAGTACTTACTTATTTGTGGGAAGAAGCAGGCAGAGGTGGGGAAGGCTTGGAAATGTCTTTGTCCCCAACAGTGCTAATGTGTATTGATGTCTTAGTTACTAGGATGGATTCAGCTTTCTGGTGTTGGGATTTTACTTTCTGATGTCTGAATAAATGTTTTTCTTCTGCCTTCAATGTGGAGAGTCTTTTATACTTTGTGATTCAAAATTATGCTGACATATTCATAGTCACCCACGGTACTGTGATTAATGCCTGGGCAATATAGTTTGTTATCTATTAACTATCTCCTTAATAAAAATTCTAGAAGTTTGACAGGAGTTATACTCAAGTTCACTGCCCTTTACTTTGCAGTCTCTACTCTCTTGTTTTTTAATTGAAATATTTTCCCTTATGCAGTCTGGTGCCTTGTCTCCCATTCACCATGTTCTTTCAAAGGTTACTGAAATTGGTTCAACAGTCATACTAGATGGTTTTTAAAGTACCTCAGGATGGAATTCATCTAGGTCTGATGAGTCGAACTCATTCTGAGATATTAGGTGCTCTTTTCTTATTACTGTTTTTTAAGTTTTTTGTTTTAAGTTTGTTTTGTGTTTGCTTCAATAAGTTAATGTTTTTTCTGTGATTTTTCTCTTATTTTTTTCTAGGTTTGTCCTTTATGGATTTGTACTATAAAATTTTAATATTTATTTTATGAGATCTGTATTTTTTTTAATTCCATCCTTAAAGTTATTTGTAGATTAAGCTAGAGTCATTAAAATGTAATTGGATTTTAGTTGCTAATATTTGTTGATGAGACAGCCTGGCATAGTGGACAAAGAGTTGTTCTTAGAATCAGGAAGATCTGGGTTCAATTCTTGTTTCTGACATATACTAATTATGACCTTGGGAAAGTTAATCTTAATCTTAATCTCATTGCCTCAGACAATCCTCTAAGACTTTGAATTGCAAAGCAGATAGAGATTTGCATTGGTAGAGGAAGTTTCCATACCAGGAAGTTCTCTATACTAGTGAAATCACTGGTTTAGTGCAAAATTATTTATATGTCTGAGAAGAGAGTGGGGTTTAGGATTCTATAGACATGAACTACATGTCATCCCAATGGACTGTTGACCAAAGGTCAAAGTAAAAGTTCAAGGTACAAACTCATAATGAAGTGCAGAACTTTTAAAGAACTTCCACCTTAATTTTAAAGGGAATGGATGGAGCTTTACCAAGGAGTTCTTAACTCTTTTTGTGCCATTGATGCCTTTAGCAGTCTGTCAGTCATTTCAGAATGTTTTCAAATGCATAACAGAAAATACATATGATTACAAAAAGAGCCAACTATCTTGAAAGAGTTGACAAAATATTTATTAAGTCCACAGACCCCAGATTAAGACAGCTCAAGAGAATTGGTTTGGGGTAAATGTTTATAAGAATCCACTTCATGGAAAAGTCTGCATGAACTTTAGGGATTTCACTGAATTAATATTTGGGTGACTTTTGAATGAATGATTTCCATCTGGAATCAAATTGAAACCTAGATTCAAGGTATAAATTGTTGCTATTGAAGCATTTTATTTGTCTTCAACTCTTTGTGACTTATTAAGGGCTTTCTTGGCAAAGATTGTGGAGTGGTTTTCCATTTCCATCTCTAGCTAATTTTACAAATGAGGAACTGAGGCAAACAGTGTTAAGTGACATGCCCAGCATCACACAGCTAGTGAGTCTCTTCCTGAATCCAGGTATGGCTCTGTATCCACTGAATCACTTGAAGCAAAGACTTAGGTTGGTAAATCACAAATTGCCCAGAATAGAAGGAATATAAGAAGCTTTGAGATCCAGGCCTCAGAGAAACCACCATCAGAGGAGAGAGAGTTGGAAAGCTAGTAATAAGGGAAAAGAAGGGGAAAAAGGATTGAAATGTCCAAAGATCTCAGGAAGAAAAAATTTCAAAGATTTTGAACATAAGCAAATAAATCATCAGAGAAAACTGTAACAACAGAAGGAAAATGTAGCCTTCTGATATGCTAAGTGAGTTCAAACTTCTATGACCACTGGAAAAGAAAGAAAAATGATCAAACATTTGATGAGATGGAGGATCTTGCAGAATTTGAAGAGAACGTGGAACCATAACATGATATTATAAAGTATTTTAAAAGAGAAATGAAAATTCTGAGAGAAGGATTTATGGCCTTCAAAAAATAGGTAAGGGACAGAATAGAGAAACATGAATCTGTGAGGGCAGGTCTCACCAAAGAAACCAAAGAAAGATCAATTGGTTGGGAATGAAAATACAGAGAAATGAAGGCCATTCTAGAAGAAAAGAAGGAAAAAAATCCCAATAACATCAAAATAAAATATGTTCTTTCTGAGAAAATCTAAAAATTGCAGGCCTCCCAGAAGTAAAAAAAAACAAAACAAACCTTGAACACCATAACAATACAGGAAAACTATCTAGATTTCTGAACACAGAAAATTAAATATCAATTTAAAGAAATTATAAATTGCTTTTAGAAAAAAAAAATCAACAGGGCTGTAAACTCCAGGACACACTGTGGTTAAATTTAACAATTACATTCAGAAATAGGTTCTGTCAAAAATCTAGAAAAAAATATTCAAATACAGAAGAAAAGAAATTTGAATAATACAAAACTATTCTGTAACCAGTAGAAAACATAGGATGGAATGGAATATTGTGATGTAAAAAGCAATGGAACTCAAGGACGCAGTTTCAAGGTAGTGACCTACCTTGAAAATCTGAACTTAACTTCCTTTTCCTTGAGTTGTCCTAGGGTAATCAGTTAAAATAGTGAGGTACTCTCTTGATCCAGAGAACCCCACAAAATCATGCAAGTCAAGGGGTTCAAATCTCTGGGGCCACTTCAGAACACCCGTGAAACAGCCCAAGCTATCAAGGGCATGCATATCCAAAAAACCACCAAATATTTGAAAGATGTCACATTGAAGAAACGGTGTGTTCCCTTCTGTTGGTATAATGGTGGAGTTGGCAGGTGTGCCCAGGCTAAGCAGTGGGGTTGGACACAGGGTTGTTGGCCCAAAAAGAGTGCTGAATTCTTGGTGCATATGCTGAAAAATGCAGAGAGTAACGCAGAACTGAAGGGGCTGGATGTGGATTCTCTTGTCATTGAGCACATCCAGGTTAACAAGACTCCCAAAATGTGACGGTGTACTTACAGGGCTCATGGTCGAATCAACCCATACATGAGCTCTCCTTGTCATATTGAGATGATACTTACTGAAAAGGAACAAATTGTTCCTAAACCAGAAGAAAAGGTTTCTCAGAAGAAGAAGATATCCCAGAAGAAACTGAAGAAACAAAAGCTTACGGTATGGGAGTAAAGAAAATGTTAAAATGAAAATAAAAGTGAAATGAAAACATTTTGTTACAGTAAAAAAAAAAAAGAAAATCTGAACTTAACCATAAATGAAAAAAAGAACATTCAAAATAAGGAGGTATTTAAAATCTTCTTAGAAAAAACCCAGACCTGAAGAAATTATTTGCTTCTTGAACACTCCAGAAACAGAAATGCAGGATGGATAAATAAATGCAACAGCCAGTAGACAAGGAGAGCAACAGAAATATTGAGATCACATAGACACCAGTAGGTGTCTTCTTTTTATATGTACACAAGAAGACATGAGTGAAGGTACATGTAAAGTGGAAGTAACAGTGGAGAAGTGGGCCTGCTTGTTATGGTCAGTACCCTATGGCACCCTGCATACAAGTGAATAATTTTGGGGGGGGAAGGACTGCATTACAAACGATGGGGTGGATGAAAGGGAGAAGGAATTGGAAGAATAAAGAATAGTGTGGTATGTGTCTAGGTTAAATGTAGGGTTAGCAGTGAGAAGATGGTTTCTCAGGAAGAGAAAAGCTTACAGAAGAGTATTGAGGAGGTGGAGAAAAGGAATGAATATGGGGTGGTGGAGAAGACAGAAGCTCTGTTTTGGTAGTGGGAAGAGGTTTTGCTGATGAATGCTCCCATGAATGAAGAGAAAAGTTTTGCAAAGGGAAATGAAGACCTTGTGTTGACTATTATCTAGAAGATTTGGGACTTGAAAGAACTACTTGTCTAATCTTGGGAGGAAGGTATTGAAACTTCTGGCACTGGGTAAGTGGTCATGGTCCCAATGGAGTGATTTTTTTTTTTTTGTAAATAAACTTTGTGACTTTATTGATTATAACAGATTGTCTCCAGAGCATTAGCTACTCATAACTTCAAAATAGGGAAAGAACATTGTCCATAACATAAGATGTTATATTATTCAACATACCAGGAGGGAGTTGAATATGGAATTCTCTTTCCAGATGGTCTCCAGGCTCCCAAAATGCAATGGCGTACTTACAGGGCTCATAGTCGAATCAACCCATACCTGAGTTTTCCTTGTCATATTGAGATGATACTTACTGAAAAGGAACAAATTGTTCCTAAACCAGAAAAAGAGGTTGCTCAAAAGAAGAAGATATCCGAGAAGAAACTGCCTAAGAAACCACCATTTCCTTTCTCTTATCTGTGTATCCAGGAGCAAAGTTGACCTAAGGGGCCAGGAATTTGAAAGCAGAGAATGCAACACAACATGCTGTAGGGACCACAAGATGTATTTAATATTTCTGTTGAGCCCTGTTTTGGAGTATAACTTACCATCAGTCCCAGAATTGAATGAAATGAGGGCTAATTTATTCCAGAGGAAGACTCTATCAAAGTATTCTGGAAAATCAAAAGTGAATTCTTGACAAAGGACTCTGTCTACTCAACCTTTCATGATGATGGGTGCACTGAACCAATACAAAGGAAACTGAAATATGATTAAATCAGCTTCTTGTACCATTTTTTGCTCTTCAATGACATCACTGGACAGAAATCCTTTCTTATATGCCACATGTGCGTCTACCCAATAACTGAAGAAGTTTGAATTATTGAAAGGAGCAGCAAAAATCTTTCTCTGTGGTCCTTAGCTTAAAGTTCATTGCAAGTGGATCAGTCACAGTGACCTGGAAGCCCTTATTTATCAGTTCAGCCACCACAGCAGCCTTCAAGGATCCATTCATAGACATGGGCTCATAGACTATGCCCATAGACTATGAGGACTCAGTTCCCTGCCAATTCCCAGGGCTGAAGATCCTCCATCACAACCAATGCTGTCCCATTCATGGTACAGAAACGATCCAGTGCAAATGGCTGCAAGTCAGGCTGAGGATTACAAGGGAGTGATTTTTGAGCTAAGTAGGGAAAGAAAGATAATGAGGAGGAGGGTGGCATATATAATCAGAGATGTAGTAGTGGTAGGACTGAGGGAGCTACCATGAAGTTGTATGTTCTGTACCTAAAAGACTTATAAAGTCTTCTAAAAAAGATTTCAAAAAAATATATATTTCTCAGCACTACATGGAATTAAAAAAAAAAATACTGACCATGTATCAGGGCCCAGAGATATTGGAAACAAATACACATATGGAGAAATAGTTAATACATTCTTTAAAAACATAAGGCAATAAAAATAATTATCAGTTTAGAGACTATAAACAGAATATACTGAACCAAAGAAGACATAGCAATGAAATGCAAATAATGAATGGGTCAAAGAACATAATAATAGAAATAATTAAGAGTTATGTGAAAGAGAACGATAATGATGAAACAATATGCCAAAATTTCTGGGATGCAGCTAAAGCAGTCCTCAGGGGAAATATTATATTCCTACCAACATTCATTAACAAAATAGAAAAAGAGAGGATTAATGAATTGAATATGTCTTTTAAAAATTAGAAAACCAACAAACAAATCTAAAATAAGTACAAAAGAGGAGACATTAAAAAATAGAAGAGAAATGGATTAATTGGAAACAAAAAAATCATAGACATGAGAAATAAAACTAAAAGCTAGTTCTTCAAAAAGACTAATGAAATTAATAAATCCTTAGCTAATCTGATTTTTTTAAAAGGGCAGAAAAACAAATAAATAAAATAATAAATGAGCATGGAGAAATCATAACAAAACCAGAAAAAATAAAATAGGATAATCAGTACATATTACATACAGTTAGATGATAATAAAACAGAAAACACAAAAGAAATAAAAAAACCTTCAAAATATGAAATATCCAAAATAAATAATCTAAACTCAGAAATAGAAACCAATCTAGATGTAGAGAAACCAAACTTTAAAGAAAAATAGTACCCATACTTCAAAAATTATTCTCAAAAATTAAGAAAGCGCCCTGCCAGAATTCTTTTATGTTACAGAGTCCTAATATTTAAACCAAGGCTAAATATAGAACACAGAGGAAAAGCTGTAGATCAAAATTATTAATGAATATTGACTCAAAAATTTTAAACCAAATCTGGTCAGATAGAATAGAGGAAATGATTCATTGTGACCAAATCGGATTGACATTGAGGGTTCAAAGATGATTTAATGTTGGGAAAACAATCAACATAATCAATTATATTAAAAATTAAAATGTTCCAAACCACATGATCATTTTAATAGATGCAGACTTTGCCTTTGACAAAATGCAACATTCTTTTACACTAAAAACACTATTGTATAGGCATAGAAAGATTTAATTTTTATATCATAAAAACATCTATTTAAAACCAAAAGCAAGAATCATTTGCAATGGTGATACACTGGAACTTTTTCCAATAAATATTTCCGGCAAATATAGCAAGACAAAGGAAAATGAATCAACACTTGAGGAAATAGAGGACCCTGTGGATTTACAATACCAAAGCAAGATGTTACTAAATGATTTAAAAGAAAAATAATAATTGTGGCTGGTACATCAGAAATAATTGGCAGAACAGAAAAATTTAAATGCATTAAGGCAAGTCTCACCAAACAAACAGAATAGAAGATGACTTATTGGGAATGCAAATACCCAGAAATGAAGGACAATTCGAAAGAAGAAAGCAAAAAGCAATGAAATTAAAAGAAAATATAATCTCTGTACAAACAAAACATATTGATTCTGAAGACAGAATACACAGAGACAACTAAATAGAGTCCATTGAGCAGCATAACAAGTCAAAAAATCTGAACATCCTAATGCAAGAAATAATACCAAAACGTTGCCCAGAACATCAGAATACAGAAAATAAAATGTGAGTCAAAAGAATGCAGAAATTGTCCTTAGGAAAAAGAAGATAATAACAAAAACAACCCTGTGCTGCCAGTTCAAAGGCATATAATTTAACAATTTCACTAAGAAAAAACAAATTCTGCAAGAAACCAGGAGAAAGATCTGACAGTACTACAAATATTAATTTAAACTTTTAAAGCTATACCAATCAAATTATGAAGATGATACTTTTTAGAATTTGATAAAATGATAACAAAATTCATCTGAAAAAACAAAAGGTTTTCCATTACATTAAAAAGCCTGGATCAAATGAAGAGAAATGAGAAAATGACCCCTAACTTACTTCTTTGTAACACAGAGGTTACACATTTTTACACTTTTGGACTTTTTCAATGTATTCATCAATTCTGCTGGTTTCTTTCCTCATCTTTTTTTTCTTTAAAAAATACTGTTTATTATATAGGATAATTCCCTGGAAGGGACAGCAGAAGGGATATTGGGGATAACTATGATGATATAAAAAAATAGAAGACCAATTAAATTTATTTGGAAAAAAAAGAACGTAAGTTCCTTGAGAGCAGGCTCTGTGTTTCTATTTGTATGTGTATTCCTCACACTTATCACAGTGCGAGACACATAGCATTTATTGTCGTTCAGTTATGTCTGATTCTCCATGACCCCACTTCTGGTTTTCTTGGCAGAGATACCAGAATGGTTTGCCATTTCCTTCTCCAGCTCATTTTATGGATGAGGAAATTGAGAGGCAAAAAGGGTCAAGTATTTAAGGGCTAGCATCTGAGGTCAGATTTGAACTCAGAAAGATGAGTCTTCCTGACTCCAGGCCTGGAACTCTATCCTCTCTACCACCTAGCTGCCCAATATAATAAGTGCTTAATAAATGCTTGTTAACTTGAAAAGCAAATTCATTTTTCTGCTTCTTTTTCTTCTAAAAATGATTTCTTTACCACATTCACATTATCATTTATCTTCCCTTTCTCTCTATTCTAGTTTTTTATTCTTTGATATATGGTCCTTATATTTATTTAGTCCTTCTTTAGTCTTGGTATTCCTCATGGAATGAAAGCTTTTCAGGCAACTCTTTTGAGTTTCTTCTAAATACTTTCTCTTATTGCCTTGGAGAGCTTGTCCTTTGGAACTCTATGTTATTTCCCCATGAGTAGAATTTTTCTAGGTGTCTGACTGATCAGTATATTATTGATTTTTACCTTCTCTTCAGTCATTTCTCCCAATTACCTCAAAATCTCCACCATGGTTTCATACCCTCTCATTGTTCTGGGAATCATTTCCTCCAAGGAGTTCTGATATCACTTCTCTTGAGGCATGATGAATGATCTCTAAGAAGCAGATCCTATGCAACATACCCATTGTAAGATACACATCTCTTTTTTCATAGAATATCTCTTTTTATTTTTAAGAGGGACATTCATCAGAGGTACCCCTTTCATCGATTAAAAACAGGATTTTCCCCTTTCTCTTCCCCTTTACAAACCCCTTTCTCTTCCTCCTCCTGACCCCACTCATTCTCCTGTAGGCTTTTCTCTTTTTGAGAGATAAAGGAGATATTTTCACTTCATTGTTAGTCTTTGACTTATTAGGATACAGCATATATTCTCCTTTATCTGCTTCCTCCATCCATTCCTTTGTGTGCTCTCTCATTTTGCTATTTAGTTTCCCCAAAAATGAAACATGACAATATTGAAGTGAGGTTCAGTCCAAGCTGTTTCAGGCCTGTTTCTTCACCATCGTTTTCATTCGACTTCTCCTTTCACCTTGTTATTTCATACACATTTAGGAAAATTTTTCTTAATAGTTTCACTGTTGCTATTTTGTTGCTTTCATTATACTTTTTGTATTTCTGTTGTCAGGAGTGTTTGAGAAACAAATAATTTCTTCAGGCCTTTTGACTGTGAAAGAACATGGTATATGTTGGGGAAAGGCCTAGAAATTATTCTTTTCTGCCACTGGTTCATCAGGTTTTTACTTTGTTTGATGGAGACAGTTAAAATTGTTTTATCTCTGGTGCATGATTTCTACTTTGGAGAGGTTGTGAACATCAGATAAAATATCTAGCCCTCTATCTATGGGCTTGACTAGGGAGAGCAGAGGCCTCAGGGTCTATTCCCCTTATGGCATGATTCTCTCAGTGGATGTTGTAAGTGGAAGAGTCACCTCTCTCTCCTAGAAATATAGCCAAAAGATGTTCAGTCATGTCTGACACTTTGTTACCTCGTTTGGGGTTTTCTTGGCAAAGATACTGGAGTAGTTTGCCATTTCCTTCTCCAGCTCATTTTACAGATGAGAAAACTGAGGTAAACAGGGTTAAGTGACTTGCTCAAGGTCAGGGTCAGCTAGTAAGTATCTGAGGCCAGATTTGAACTCATAAAGATGGGTCTTCCTGCTTCCAGGTCTGACACTATCCACTGTGCCACCTGCCTGCCCAAAAGATAGCAAAGTTGAATGACGCCCTTTGGAAACTATTTAACAATTCTGGACACATAGACAATGGAAAGGACGGGCAGGATCTTTTACTCCTTCATTTTTACATTTTAATTCTGGGTTTTTAACCCTTCGCAATTTTTTTTTTTAAGTAGCAAACTGAACTTTTGTGAAACAGCATCTCATAATATTCATCCTTTTTTTTTTTTTGGAGGGGTGGGAGTGGGGAGACAAACACTCCTTTTTCTGACTATAACATTTTGAACCAGCAAAACCAAAACAAAGTGTCTAAGAGATAAAGTGAAACAGTGGATGCAGCTTTTAGGTAATGAACTCAGAATCAAGAGTACTGAATTCTGAACTTGACTTTGCCTTTTATCTCTAATTATTTTGTCTTAGTCAGTACCTGGGCGGCTACGTGGTACAGTAGAGAGAGCGCAAGGCCTGGAGTTGAGAAGACTCATCTTCCTGAGTTTAAATCCAGCCTCAGACACTTACTAGCTATGTGACCTTGGGCAAGTCACTAAACTCTATTTGCCTCAGTTTCCTTCTCTGTAAAATGGACTGGAGAAGGAAATGGAAAACCACTCTATTATTTTTACCAAGAAAGCCCTCGAAGGGGTCACAAAGAGTTGGATGTGACTGAAAGAACTGCATAACAGTCCAATAGTTGCGACACCTTCTCTAGGACTCAGTTTCCTCATCTATTAAATGAAGAGATCACTATTTGATCTCTTGATAAGCTTTCTTCCAATTTCAACATCCTGTGATTCTGTGACTTGGCAATTGTTTCCCTTCAGACTTAAATCTTGAATTCATTTTGAAATTTAAACAATAGGATAGTTATTAGGAGAGAAAGTCCTGCTGGTAGGTAGGACAACGTGAGAGGACAGTAGCATGCCAGTATTTCCATTTTTCTGAGTGTGAGAACCTAGTGGCCTCAGAATTACTACTTGGTAAAGTTACTAGTGAGTTCCCTGATTGAATTGCCTCCAGGTAGTTAATGATTCTCTCAGCTGTTCTGATGGTTTTACAAAATCTCAATATTTCTTTAAAATTATTATTTCATTCCTGTCACACCCAACATTGACTTCACTTAGCTCTTAATACCCTTGTGATATCAGAAGAAAGAAGGTTTCACGTATATTGTGTGGTTAACCCCCATAGTGACCTTAATATTATGGGAGGGACAAGAGTTACAGAGTATGGGTAGGCATGGGTGGGATGCAATCTGTTTTACTGGAGGGAACTTCCAGGTTAAAGACTAATTTAAATAAAGTGGGTTTTGTTTTTTTGTTTACTTTTTCATCCTACTTTTGGTATGGTCTAGGAAATATGGCCAGTCTTTTCTTCTTGATGGCATTTATTACAAAATAAAAATTTCTGTTCTAAGAAAATCCTGATCTGATGTTGTCAAAGTTTAAGGTTTCAGAAAGGAATCATTGTCAGGTTCCTTGGAGCTGTAAGGGTTTCATGTGTAGATTCAATGACTGTGTATATGTTGTCCAAGGTCTCTCTGACACAAGATTAGAAAATCCACAAATAGGTGGTAAATTTCTTTTTAGCCAAATTAACTGATGAAAATCCTTACTAAGATGGGGAGGAGGCCAGTATTTGTTTTGGGGAAAGGGTTTCTCATATGTATGAAATGACTCAAAACGTCTGTTCTAAACAAATGAAATTTACCCCCAGATCCTTCAAGTCAGGGTTCATATACCTTAGGTACCTCCAAGACAGTGATATACAGTATCTATGCTATCATTTTGTCAATATAATTTATCATTTTATAATTTCTTCTTTCACTCAGTCATTAGTTAATAGGTTATTTTTTAAAATATCCACATTGTCCTACTTCATATTTTATTCACTGGGTTAATATTTATTGGTTGTTTTATTACATTATGATCTATAAATTCATTGGCTAGTATTTCTTTTTCTGTGTTAGCCTATGTCTTCTTTGTGACCTAGCAAATTTAGATTTAAATTCTGTGAACACTGGAAAAGCAGAACCTTACTTTGCTTGCTCTATTATCACTATAATACTCTGTGTAGTCAATCACTCAGTGAACACTCAACAAGCATTTATTAAGTACCTACTATGTACTGTGCATGGGGGATACAAAGAAAGCCAAAGACAGTCCTGGTCAAAGAGCTCACCATTTAACTGGGGTGAAATAAACAAGATATAAACAGAATAAATTGGAGATAATGAACAGAGGTAGGACATTCATATGAAAAGAGATCAAAAAAGGCTTCCTATTGAAAATGAGATTTTAGCTAGTACTTGAATAAAGCCAGGAAAACAGCGAGGTGGACACGAGGGAGGGAGAATATTCCAGGCATGGGGGATAGCCAGAGAAAATGTCCACAGCCAATAGATGGACTGTCTTTTCTTTGAAGGAACTGCAAGGAGGTGAGAGTTACTGAATCACAGAATATGTGAGTAAGATATTAGGAGACTGAAATAGTAACAGGTTATGAAGGGCTTTGAATGCCAGAGAACCTGCTATTTGAATCTGAAAGTGATAAGGAGTCATTGGAGTTTCATGAACAGAGAGTTGACATAGTCAGACCTGTGCTTTGGCAAGATCAATTTGACAGTTGAGTGTAGGATGGACTGGAGAATGGCATTTAGCTCTACAATTTCTTTTTTTTTTTTTTAATTTATCTTTCTTTTGGATTTATCATATATGGATATTGGTATGCTAGAAAAAGCTTTCTACTATTGTATCTATTTCTTCTTGCAAAGATGAGCAATTTTCCTCCTTTAATTTTGCTATATAATTTTGAGTGCATACATATTTGAATGTACATATGTAATAACATGTATTTTAATGTTTGTTGTCTTTTTTACATTTGTGCCTCATAAATGTCCCTTTAACACTTCTCTATTGATGCTGTAATCAAGAGACAGTGATCACGACCCCATCTCAGAGCATATTCCCCACTCCATACTTGTAACTTACCACCAGTCTAATGAGAGGAGAGAGTTTTGTTTTATCATTGTCTCTCCATATTCAAGATACTAGTCAATACAGTTCATCAGAATTCAACTGCCTCTGGGTGTTGTCTTCATGTACATTACTATAGTCATTGGGACAAACTCATTTTGAATAGAACCTAGTAACCTAACATAATATTCCTCCTTTATCTCCTTTAAAACTTTTTAATTTTAATTCAGTTTTGTCTGATGGCATTACCATTCCAAGTTCTTGTGATTTGGCAGAAGCACAGCGATGTTTAGACTGGCATTTCATACTTAGTATTTTTTGGTTTTTCTGAAGCATTTAATACAGTACTTGACACACAATAGATACTTAATAAATACTTTTTGATTCAATGGAACAGCATATTATAAATGTTCATTTCAGTCCTTTCCTATATGTTTCATTGGGGATTTTAACCCATTTGCATTTTACTTTCTAATTGTTAGATTTATCTTTTCTTTAGCTACTTTCTTGATTCCCTCAGGTGCCAGTATCTTCCCTCCCAAACAACCTTGTATTTGACGATTTTGCATATTTTTGCATTTATTCACTTTATGTTTATGATGTATATATTTATATATGCACTGTCTCTCCCCTATCAGATGCCATGTACAGTGATTGCTTCATTTTTTGTACTTGTATCCCATTTTCTTTCTTTCTTTCTCTCTTCCTCCTTCCCTCCCTCCCTCCCACCTTCCTTCCTTCCTTTTCTTTCTTTCTTCCCCCTTCCTTTCTCTTCCTTCCTTCCTTCCTTCCTTCCATCTTTCCTTCCTTTTTTCCTTCCTTCCTTCCTTCCTTCCTTTCTTTCTTTTTCTTTCTTTTCTTCATGGTAGCTATGAGACCCAAATAGGAGAGTTGAAGACAGTCTCTCAAGTAGTAGATCCAGGTAATTCTGAAATCTTAATCTTTCATATAATCATATGAACAAAATTGACAAAATATTCACTTATTGATTCAAGATTCATGGATATTTGAATTTGTCATGCATTACAATATGAGCACAGATACACTGATCAACAGACTTGACATTCCCATGCTTATGATTTCTATCTTTGTCCAAAGAAGTAGGACGTTGAGTTCTCTACCTCCTCATGTGGTCATATGGGACTCAATGTTATAGCCAGATAGTGCATTTAGTGTATGTCTTCTAGTGAATTGATCTAAGAATTGTTGAATGAATTCTTAAATTCAATAAATGTTGTACTATATTTCTACCATAGTGGTAGAGTCTGAAAAAAAATGCTCTTTACAATTCAGAAAAAGGCACTTGCAAGGGGTTCTAATGAAAAAAGTTCAGTGGTTCTTATTCACTATTATAAATCTTCTTGATAGCCCTAGAGACAGAATCCTGACAAACCAGTGTCTACTGGTTTTTGATCCAGTGCCTGGATCAAAATGACATGGTGGTATAGAAACAGCAATGAACTTAGAGAAAGAAGACAGATCAACCAGGGTTTGAGTCACAACTCTGTCACTTATGACCTGGGATACCTTGAGCTTCATCCATAAAATAGAAATAACTTCTGTATTCCCTATCTCAAATAGATAGTATTGTGGGTCAAATAAGATATTCAGGAAGAACCACCTAATGTGAGTTGTTACAAAGGGATTGTGAAAAGGGATTCTGGACTAGAAGTCAAGAGGTCCTACTTGGATGTGTCATTGCCACTCTGTGTGACCTTGACTTGCAATTTTTAATGCATCTAGGTTTTAGTTTTCTCATCTGTAAAACTAGAAGTTTGAAATAGATGACTTCTTAGGTCCCTTCCATCTCCAAAGTTTTATTATTTTATTACTTTTTTTAAGGATTGAAGATGATAGAAATTGAACCTATGAGTTGATTGGCATCTTGAAGAAAGAAACTCCCTGAGAACTGCAGCAGGTAGGTGCCTTCTCTGCAAATTATAGTTTTAGGGAGTTGTCTAGAGCATTGCGAAGTCATCTGATTTGCCCAGAAGCCAGTACATGTCAGATGAGGGACTTGAACTCAAGTCCCAAGTCTTTCTGGCTCCAGGATCACTGCTCTGTGCTGTCTTTCATAACATCATCATCATCATCATCATCATCATCATCATCCTCACCACCATCACCGTGATTATGGCTCTGTTTATTATTCACTTGTACCCCTTCTGTTTTTGGTAGTCCCATCCCATAAAAACATAAAGTAGGGTGGGGTGGGGAAGGGGAGACATTCTTAGTTATTAAGGAAGGGCTATATCCCTAGTTGAAAGGAGGGGTGGAGAATGAATTCCTGCCTCTCACTAGGGAGCCATCCTTTGCTATCAGAGTCCATCTCTCCCTGAGGCATTCTCATTTCAAAACATAGCTTCTCTTGCCACTGCGTTTTCTTCATGAATTCGCCTCCTCGCCCCCACGTTGCATTGAGAGGAAAATGCCTTCTTAGCAATGCTTAGCAATGATGTCTTAGTGGCAAGAACGCTAAAGTGTTTGACAGTTCAAAACCACGATTCTGATTCATTGTAACTGAGCCAGCAACAAGACTCAGTAACTAAAAGAGGAAAGAGAAGGGAGATCAAAACAGACCATTAGGAAGGATGGTTATCTACACAGTTTGCTTTAGGCAAACAGTTAATCCAGTCCTGGAAGAGAGCACTGGTAGTTAAAGCCTTTAATGGCCTAAGTCCTATGATAATTAGTCCTGCCCCAGAGGTAGCTAATAGTGAGCCCCTCTAACTTGAAATGGAGATTCAGTCACTGCTGAGGCTCTAATCCTCTGCACAATGAAACCTGAACTAATTCACTGAGTAAACACTTTCTCCAGTTACTTACAAGCTGTCTCCTTTCAGCCCAATTCCAAATAAAATCACGTCCAGAGACTGGAAAGAAAATCAAATATTTAAGAGACTCATTTTGGCTCAAATGCTACTGGATTTCTTCTCTATCTGCAATAGATCTGTCTCTGCCTCTTCCCTTCTCTCTGACTGGGGACCAGTGGATACTTTTCAATTAAAACCACAGCAGCTGGCAAGGAGGAATATTATCCACCCCTTTCTCTAGGAGGACACATCACTAGCAAGGCTTCTGGCTCTTCCTCTGAGGAAAATCTAAAGAGCAAATTGCAAATCTTTCAGGGAGTCAAAATTAGGTACGCTTAGCTGTGTAGTGAGGGCAGCATGGTCTAGTGGATAAGGAGCAGATCTCAAAGTCAGAAACACCTGAATTCAAGGCTTACCTTTCAGACACACTGGCTATGTGACAGTGGGTAAGTTCTTTAACTTCTTACTGCCCCAGGCAACACTTTAATACTGTAAATTCCGTACAAGATGACAATCTTCCCTGTAGAGGTAGATCCCTCATCTTGGAGTTTGCTATTTCAATAAAATCCCAGGTCCAATACTTCCCCTTAGCTGAGTTAATTAAGTGAACCATGTAAAATAGCATAGATACACTGACCTACTTTTTGAAATAAGGCTGCTCCCAAGTATTTTCGATTTTTGTTGGATAATTTTTACCCTGTTTTGCTTGATTTCTCAAGTCACTATCATTGATTGTGTACCCTCTGAGCACAGACCAATGTCTTTGGACAAGTACCTATGGGCACATTCTAATTTTCATGCCCAATATGAAACTTACTGAATAAATGTAGTTGCTTAGGTTGACATTTGCTAAACATATACCATGTCCAGAACTCTGTTCTTGGTACTGGAGAAAGAATTTTCTTTCTTTAAAAAAGAAGTAGACATTTTCTTTGCCATTTATACTGGAAGTTGCATTTTCTCAAAGCCATGGTACCTGTCATCAGAAACCTTTAGGGGTAAAAATCCTAAATTTCCAGCAGATGGAGATGTGACTACATAAAAGAAAACTCCAAGTAGTCAAATGAGGTGCATCACTCCTCATTTTCTGGGACAGGAAATGATAATTTCCCCACCCCCCAGTAATATCCTCACCCCTTCCTCCCCTTTGCCCCCACCAAGGCAAGAGTTTCCAAGTTTAGGTAAACTCTCTCTCTCTCTCTCTCTCTCTCTCTCTCTCTCTATATATATATATATATATATATATATATATATATATATATATATATATATATATATATATATATGTGTGTGTGTGTGTATCTATATATACATATATATATGTGTGTGTGTATCTATATATACATATATATATATATATGTATGTATATACACTTAATACTGGCAATTTTTATCCATATCTCTAACCCTGAAGGTTGGGATTTTTCGATAATTTTAGATTTTGTTGTTGCAACTGTCATCATAAACAGGTCAATATTTCATTGTCCAAAAGTAGAACATCTACATTAGAACTAAATTATACATTATATAAGGGCTGACTCCTTTGGCTAAATATATCTAGAAACAACTCAGATATATTAAATTGGTGCTATCCCTATTTTACAGATGAAGAAATAAGTACTAAAAGAGATTAGGTGACTTGTTTAGTGTCATACAACTATTAAGTCAAGATTCAAACTCAGGTCTTCCTGATGATAAGTCCAGTTCTCTATCCACTATCCCATCTGGTTGCTTGATAAAAGGTTTTTGGTATAAGTCATTCCCTGATGGTCAAGTAGTCAAAGGATAGAAACAAACAGTCCCCCAACAAAAGACAAACTACTAACACCTATATGAAAGCATCCTCCAAATCACTAACACACGTCAAAGTAGCTCTGTGGTTACATCCCACCTCCAGAAAAATGGCAAAGATGAAAAGAGATGGAAATAATCAATGTTGGAGGAGCTATGGAAGGACTGGCACATTAGTACACTATTGGAGGAGTACGAATCAGTTAAACTCATCTGATAGCAACTTGAAATTATCCCTTAAAAATAATCAAAATGCCCATAACCTTTCACCTTGGGATCCTGTTGCTAGGCATAGATCCTAAGGAAGTTAAAGATAAAAAGACGTCACAAACACCTAAATATTCAGACTTTTTTGTTGTAGTAATAAAGGCAAGAAAACTAAGCATCCAGTGATTGGGGAACCCCAAAATAAATTGTGGTACATTAATGTAATGAAATACTATTGCATAATAAAAACCAATGAATATGAAGAATTCCAACCTTAGTGATAACTTTCATCCTCATTTGCAGCAGTTCATAGATTTATCTGTTGATACAAAAATACAGATGCACATTAAATTCATTAAAGGATGAATCAGATATCAAAAGGCAGAGGAGGTAAGAAGTTTAATGAAGGTGTTGAAAAAGTATTTCATGAAATAGGCAAAATTTCAGTCTCCAAGGGGTCAAACAGTTTGAAATACTGACATGAACAAGTAGAAACACTGATGTAAACTCTTAGGAGAAGGGTCACTTTGCTTCTGTGCCCTTTCCGTATTTTTCTCTAGGGAACACAAAAAGCTAATCAAGTAGAACTGAAGCCAAGGGTAAAGTTCCTAAGCCTAAGCTGTTCTGCTCTTAATGAGCTAATACAAAGATAGCTCACAGCCTCTTAAAACAAATAAAAGTACTATCTTGCTATGATTTGGCACCATTAATGTCTTTAATGGTCAGCTTTCCTATGAAGAGAGGCCAGGACTCTGAGAACTTTATAGTCACAGATCTGGAAGAGGTCTCGGAGGCCATTTAATCTAAACCCTTTATTTCACAGATGAAGAAACTGAGGCAGAGAAGTTAAATTAGTTGCCCAAAGTTAACTATAAAGTTAAGTATCAAATAGGGGAGTTGAACTTTCTAGAATCAAAGGTCTTTCCATTGTACCAGATTGCCTGGGTTCACTTGGTTTTCTTAATTGTATTGATCATTTGTTCTTAAACTATTTCTTATCGATGACTCCAGACTAGACCCTAGGTTTAGTTAATATCCCTTTTGCCGATTCTGCTCTCCTGTGGGACTATATTCAAAATATTTCAAATTTGTCAAGTATTTTGATTCTGTTTCCTTGCCATAAAATTCTGACTTGAACCTTTATCCTTGATTTCTACTTTATTCATGTAAACAAAATAGTTATTTATGTTATTTATTTATTTACTTTTGTTGGCAAGTTTTCCTTTAAGTTTTCAAATTACTTTGTGCTGGGTAGAAATTTAATGAACCTATGCAATTCCTTTCTGTATCTTCCACCATCTTACTCATCAAACATGGATTAAATTGTACTTTTAGCATCTGGAGTCAGAGGGGCAGAAGTGATAGTGTTATGCTATATCACTTGGATTCTTGGAAGCTGCCTTCAGGCTATAAATGGATAAAATGGAGACAAAGCTACAGAGAAAGTGATACTGGAAATTCATGAGGGCAGCCTTGGGTTCTAAAGCCACACAGTTGATCTCTGTGTTGTCTCCTGCCTTCCCGGAAGAAAAATCCCAACCCATGAACAGATTAATTGGAGAGAATTTCCAAACCACACAATTTATTAGCCAAACTAGCTACACAAGTTAAGCAAAATGCTTTTCAATCTTCCTTATTATATTCTAAAAAAACCCCTAAAAAAGTGAATCTTCACAGGGTTGGTCAGCTTTCCTCATATTTCTTTATGTGTTGTGAGGATATCCACAATAGAAGGGAGAAGCCCAGAGTCCCCCTTCCCCAACCCCCCACTCCCAAAAGCAAGGATAGATCTGGGAATTGGATTTGACACTTAAAGTATTAAAAATTGAAAGTAGTCTTTAAGATCTTGCTTCTGTCTTTCTTTAGTTTTCATCTGACATGAGCTGCATGATTACTGACTGATTTTTGTGGAATGTAAAAATAGTGTAACATGAAAGAAAATTGCCTTCAACTTGGATCCGTAGACAGGGGAATTTAGTTCTAGGTCTCTTTCTGATTTACTTTAAGAATTCAGGTAACATAATAGAATCAAAGAACCTTTGATATGGAAGGAACTTTAATGGTTGTCTAGTCTAACCCCTAATGTGATACATGATCTCCTGTAAAACATCTTTGGACCTCAGTTTTACCTTCTGTAAAGAGGGGGTTTGGACTAAATGATCTTATCTAACATAATGGAACATGACTGAGTACAGAGCATTATGGTATTTCCTTAAGACTGGCCTTAATCCAATAATTATTGTTCTTTCTGCTTTTGCTTATTCAACCATGTCTGAATCTATCTAACCGTGCTATCATCAAGCCTACTTTTTCTCATTTTGTCCACAGGATTTATGCCTTTGTCAGATAATGTGCTGAAATCCAGGTGTAATACATCTATGGCATTTCCTTTGTCTACCATTTTAATAACTCTGTCCACAAAAAGGGGGATAGGAGGAGGAAAGGAGGCTATTCTGCAAAGAGTTCCTCATGATGAACCATTGCTGGCTCTTAGTGATCATCAATTCCCTACCTAATCTCTTACAAACCACTCCTTTAATGACATGTTTTAGAATTTGTCTATGGATCAAAGTCAAGTGTACTAGCCTATAGTGCTTAAAAAAATATGACATTTATCTATAGTCTCAAAGCACCTCTCTCATTCTTCATGATTTTACAAAAATCGAAAAATTTCAACAAATGCATTCACAAGTTATTTTAGTACCCTGGAAGGTAGTCTTTTTTTCCCCAAGCAATGAGCTAATTTAGGGCATTTACATGCTCATTCATTATTTCTTTTCTTAACTCCAGTTTCAATTTTTCTCACAATTTTTTCTGTACATCTCCAAACCTTAGAGAATTCTCTTGTGTAGAGAAAATAAAAACAAAATCAGAATTCTGCCTTCTTTCTATAACTTATTATGATTGCCCCATATACCACAGAGGTAATGATCAGTTTTTGATCTAAAAAGTTCATTTTTGTTGCCCTTAGCATTCATGTCCAGTTTCAGTTCATTCTGAGCTTTAGTCTTCTGAAAGAGTATAACTAATTCAACAGGAAAAACATATATAAAAAGCTGACAAGAGAAGTATTATATATTAAAAAGATAGGCTAGTGTCAGGAAATCTAGGAACCAGAAGGGGGAAGAATGATGGAAAGCATGTGGGTGAAAATGAATGCAAGGAAAAGGTGAAGTGATATTGTCCTAGGAGTATAAAAACTACAAAACTACCTGAATAGAATAAGAAAGTTGATATAAAGTTCAACACACAGATAACAATTCTGGCATTGGATCATATTAATATAGCAATGAGAGAATCCTTCAATTGTCTCGACATGTGGTAGAACTCGATGTCTGTCAAAGGTAGACTAGATATTAAATTCTTGACTTACCTTGATCACAATTTCATCCTTCAAAAGGTGGAGGAAATAATGAGGGGAAGGTACTTTTCTGGAATTTATACTAACCAACAAAGATGAAATGGATGCTGAAGGGGAATCAATAGGAATCTTGTGGGTGTCACCAATTGTAAAAGTAATCACCCTAACACATCCAGGATAGCTTGCCATCACAGGTTCTTTGTTCTGCTTTTGTAAACAGAAAGGCAACTTTTGAGATGTCAACAATCACTTTAATCAGGCACATATATCACTCACTTAGTTCAGGGGAAAAAGTCGTCACCCTGAGCTTCAGAGGCAATACAAAGAAATAATAATCAGCAGATGGGGCTTCCAACTGTCTGACCCCGTAAGCAATACATGCATCACAGATCAACAGACAGATACAACTGCCTGACCACACATGCACAGATACCAGAGAGACTAGTCTGGCCAAACAAACACTTCCAATGAGTAAATCCCAAAGTAAAACCTCTCTGCAGGGTATACACTTTACAGAGCCAAAGGGCTTCACAACCCTAGAGAGCCAGAGTATTAGAAATTAACAAAAGGTGTGGGCTTCCCCTAATCAAGCTTCTCTTAATGTGCAGGCCCATTCATGTGAGGGGAATAATTTAACTCTCATTGGAATTACACCCATCTGCTTAGAATTTGGAATAAAAAAGAAAAGGATCAAAGGTAAAAAAAAAAAATCTGACATGCACCTTAGCTTTGAGGAGAATCGATTTCTAAGTGTTCAGAAAGAAAATAAACAGACTGTGGCCTAAAAACTCAGAGGGAAATCAGTTCAGAAGTTAGGGAAGTTTTGAGAATGTAATTCTGGAGACACAAAACAAAAACCTTCCAATGAGGAGGAAAGAAAATGCTGTCTAAATAGATTCTGGTGTACACACATGAAACTCACTGACCAATTTAAGCTCTAAGGACACATACAGAAGAAGAAAGTTAATGAAAGACAAATGCAAAAGAGTATCATAACTTACTATCTTTTAAGTCTTCTTATATTTTACTCTTCTCCATGATAGCCTCACTGTCCTAATGCCGTTCTTCCCATCGCCATGCTTTTTCATTGGCTATCCTCCATGCTGAACACTCTTTCTCCTCACCTCACCACTTAATAACCATCTGGAGGAACAAAAGATCATAAATCTAAAGAAAAATAATGAATAAATTGGAAAGGGGTACAGAATTACCAGATCTCAAACTTGATTACATGACTATAATCATCACAGTGATTTAGCGCTGGTTAAGAAATATATAGATGAATCATTGTCATGATTAGGTATACCACATACAAAAGAAAATGAATCTTGTCACTGTATCTCCAAGGCAATATTCACAGCACTGACAGTGACTGTGAATATGCTGGCATAGTTCTGAATCACAAAGTATTAACAGACTCTCCATATAGAAGGCAGAAGAAAAACGTGTATTCAGACACCAGAAAGCCAAATCCCAACACTAGGAAGTCAAATCCATCAATCACAGTACACATTAGCATTGCAGGAGACAAAGCCATTCCCAAGTCTCCTCCCATCCCCATCAGGGTCTGATTCCCGCATTCCAGGCCACTGATTTTTGAACATATTCCCTTCATCTCTGTTTAGAAATGGAATACCACAGACCTAAAATATTGCTTTGTCAGTTGCTGTCACTGTTTCAGATCATTTTGCTTAACTGTTTTGTTGGTTTTTTTTGGTGAGGGAAGCGACATTATTGACAATTGGTTGTTTTATAATAAACAAAAAGGTATCAATAACATATATAGAAACCATTTATCAATGCCTTTGCCTTTGTTATAGAACTTCAACATGTCACAGGATTTTGTTTTGTTTTATTTTTTGCCAAAAGGATGAATCTAGTACTTGATTTAAACCAATCAGTCAGTTTATGAAGTTCTTATTACATGCCAAGCGCTGCATTGAGCTCCAGGAATACAAATATAAGTTGAAAGATAGTCCTTGCCTTCAAGAATCTTCCATTCTAATTGGGGAAGGCAACCCTTAAGAGAAAGCTGAAAGGGGTGGTGGTGGTGATGGAGGTAAAAGGTTCCTGGCATTAGGGAATAGGAGAGAAAAATCCAGAAGATAATCTGGAGAAGAGTGGATCATGGATGGTCTGAGGTCCTCCTTAAATGGAAGTTCTGGGTAGAGTCATCCAATCAGAGTAAGAGGCCATGGGGTAGGATACTTTCAATGTGTGAATCCCAGGTTCAGAGCAAGCTTCCAGGTTGAAGGGATTTCTAGGGCATGGTAGAGAAGGTCCATAGTGCAACCTTCTGAGATTTACTATGTGACTCTGAGCATGTCATAGATTTTACTGTTTGAGACCTAGAAGAAGTCTTAGGGATAATCTTGTCACTCTCTCATTTAATAGAGGAAGAAACAAAGATGTAGAGTAGTTAAGTGGCCTGCCCAAGATCAATTAGGTAGGAAGCAGCAAAGCCAGGATATGACCTCAGGTCCTCTGAACCTGAACATGCCAGATCTATTGATCGACATATGAAAAACAAACAAAAAACCCCAAAACTACCTTGGAATGTGTCCATCCCACTCAGACTTATTCTTTGCTTAGATCTGAGGTTGGCTAACTGGTATTTTTGTATTAGCTTACTTCTCTACTATATGACCTTTCTTGTTTAATCTTATGGTTTCCTCATTTGTAAAATGGCTGAGGAGGGGGGAAATAACACTTATACCTCACAAGTTGTTTCTGAAGAAAGTGCTTTGTAAGGCTTAAAGGACTGAGTAAATGTCAGTTTTTACAATGAAGAGTACTGTAAATCCAAAAAAGAGTAACAGAATTCAGAGTCCCAGGAGATTAGGAAGGAGGAGATCAGGTTTAACTGTTCAGAAATTAGTATAAACAAAGCTAAACTTTGAAGCAATCCTGAACTCTCATAGTTTCACCAGTAAACATATTCCTTCCTAGTCTGTCCACATTAAACTGAAGCCTGCTGAGCTATTCCTTCTCCACTATGAAGGACATTTTTTCTCATAACTGGACAGTCATGTGTGCTAAATAGAATGCTGGTCCCTTGGACAGGGGTAGATGAACACTAAGTAGTTATTCTCCATTTCTCCTTTTTTTCCTAGACTTTTCTCAAATCACTCCTGTTTATATGAACTGTCATTATTACAGTTTTACTCTTCTTCATTTCAATAGAAAAGAATAAGACTATTTTCCTTTTTACAAAGATATGCTAATGCTTTTAACACATTTATTATCTTATGTCAGTGATAACTGACAAGTATGTGATATTTTAAGGTTTTAGAGTATACATTACTCTCATTTGGCTCATAAAAAAGCCTATAAAACAAATCCTATTTTTATCATCATTTCACAAGCAAATAAAAGGAAAATCAGTGGGTGGGGCCAAGACGGCAGAGTAACAGCATGAACTTGCTAGTGTTCTCCCCCTAAACCCAGTCAAATGCCTGTAAACATGACTCTAAACAAATTCTGGCCCTGCAGAACCCACAGAATGATTGAGTGAAGCAAATCTCCAACCCAAGACAACCAGAAAGGTCTCCAGGAAGTATCTGTTGTGTCATGCTGGGAGCAAAGTGCACTCCAGTGTGGACCACAGTAGCACAGATGAGACCTGAACAGGTCTAGAGGGACTGAATCTTGGACACCTGTGGCATTTTCCAGACTTCACAACCCCAAAATACCAAGTACAAATTGGAAGGTCAGTGGAAAAAACCTGTGGGACCAGTGTGAGAGAGCAGAGTGGTTGGGATCCAGTCCCAGTATGGGAGATGGGGTGAAGGAGCACCAGCAGCAGAGGTAGTGGTGGCAGCTGTTTCTGGAGCTCTAGACCCACAGAGTGCAGGGGGATCAAGTGTCTGACAGTACCTCCTCCACCCCCACTGGAGGCAGAGAACTACCTTGACAAAGAGCTCAAAAGTTAAGTAAATAGGTGGGGAAATGAGCAAAAACTAGAAGAAGTATCAGACTATTAAATCTTATTTTGGTGACAAAGAAGACCAAAATATATGAACAGAAGATAACAAAGTCAAAACTGCTACATCCAAAGGCTCAAAGAAAAAATATTAATTGATCTCAGGCCATGGAAGAGCTCAAAAAGGATTTTGAAAATCAAGTAAGAGAAGTAGAGCAAAAATTGGAAAGAGAAATGAGAGTGATGAAAGAAAATCATTAAAAATGAGTCAACTGCTTGCTAAAAGAGACCCCAAAAATGCTGAAGAAAATAACTCCTTAAAAAATAGACTAACGCAAATGGCAAAAGAGATACAAAAAGGCAATGAGAAGAAGAATGCTCTAAAGAGCAGAACTGATCAGATGGAAAAGGAGGCCCAAAAGCTCACTGAAGAAAATAATTCCTTAAAGATTAGAATGGAGCAGATAAAAGCTAATGACTTTATGAAAAATCAAGAAATTAAAAGCCAAAGGAATGAAAAAATAACAATGTGAAATATCTCATTGGAAAAACAACTGACCTGTAAAACAGATCCAGGAGAGACAATTTAAAAATTATGGGACTACCTGAAAGCCATGATTTGAAAAAAGAGCCTACACATCATCTTTCAAGAAATTATCAAGGAAAACTGTCTTGATATTGTAGAAACAGGGAGTGAAATAGGTATTGAAAGAATCCACCGACCTCCTCCTGAAAAAGATTCCAAAAGGAAAACTCCTAAGAATATTGTAACCAAATTCCAGAGCTCTCAGATCAAGGAGAAAACATTACAAGTAGCCAGGAATAAACAATTTGAGTATTGTGGAAATATACTCAGGATAACACAAAGTCTAGCAGTTTCTATATTAAGGGATTACAGGGCTTGAAATATGATATTCCTGAGGAAAAAGGAGGGATCTAGGATTAAAAACAAGAGTCACCTACCCAGCAAAGCTGAGTAAAATACTTCAGGGGGGAAAATGGTCATTCCACAAAATGAGGAACTTTCAAACATTCTTGTTGAAATTAGAACTGAATAGAAAATTGGACTTTCGAACACTAGAGACAAGAGAAGCATGAAAAGGTAAACAGGAAAGAGAAAATATAAGGAACTTACTAAAGTTGAACTGTTTACATTCCTACATGGAAAGATCATTTTTGTAACTCTTGAGACTTTTCTCAGTATTTAGGTAGCTCTTCCCTCCCTACTCATCCCCACTGAGAAGGCAAGCAATTCAATATAGGTTATACATGTGTAGTTACGCAAAACACTTCCATAACAGTCATATTGTGAAAGACTGATGACTCATAGTTGTCCTAACCCAGTAGTTAGGTAGGGATTATATACATATAGACAGAGGGAACAGGATGAGTTGAATAGGTTGGGATAATATCTAAAAAAAAAAATTCAGAGGTGAAAGAGGAATGTATTGGGAAGAGAAAGGGAGAAATAGAATGTGGCAAATTATCTCACATAAAAGAGACAAAAGAAAAAATTTTTTCAATGGAGGGGAAGAGGTGAGATGAGAGGGAAAGAGTAAGCCTTACTCTCATTTGGCTTAAGGAGGGAATGACATGCACACTCAAATTGGTATGAAAATCTATCTTACACTATAGGAAAGTAGTGGAGAAGGGGATAAGCAAGGGGGATGACAGAAAGGAGGGTAAATGGGAGGAGGGGGTAATTAGAAATAAACAATTTTGAGAAGGGATAGTGTCAAAAGAAAGAATAGAATAAATGGGGGACAGGCTAGGATGGAGGGGAATATAGTTAGTCTTTCACAATATGACTGTTATGGGAGTGTTTTGCATAACTAGACATTTGTAACCTATATTGAATTGCTTGCCTTCTCAGTGGGAATGGGTGGGGAGGGAGGAAGAGAGAATATCTGGGACTCAATTTTAAAAAGGAATGTTAAAAATTGTTTTTACGTGTAACTGGGAAATAAGATATACAGGCAATGGGATATAGAAATCTATTTTGCCCTACAAGAAAATAGAGGGGGTGAAGATAAGAGAAGGGAGGAGTATGATAGAAGGGAGGGTAAATTGAGGGAAGTGGTAATCAGAATGCACACTGTTTTGGGATGAGTGAAAGGGAGAGATGGGGAGAAAATTTGGAACAAAAAAACTTGTAGAAGTGTCTGCTGAAAACTAAAAATAAATTAATTTTAAAGAAAAGAAAAAGAAAATCAAAATTTTTAAGTGACTTGCCCTGAGTCACACTGCTAGTAACAATCTGACTCTAAGGGTAGGGCTCTATAAAATAAAAGACATACTGCAGATCTTATATACTATATATGTATGTGTGTGTGTGTGTGTGTGTGTGTGTATATATATATATACACACACACACACATATAAATATATATGTATATATGTATTTATTCTCTCAACCACTCTGAGAAGTTATGCATTTACTTCCACAGTGTTGCCCCTGATTAAAGTATTTTTAGAGTCTCATGTTTTAAATTGTGTTCAACCTATAGGACAAAGTGAGGATAATAGTCTCCTTAATTTACAGTCATATCTAATGCAATTTTCAAGTTAAAGATCTTTTCCCAGAGATACCATTGGTTTAGGGTAACTGCTTCCTTCTGAGGTAGAGAAATATATTGTTTTTATTTTGTAAAATAGCATATCTTTGGAAAGTGTTTGTCACACTGCCTGGCACATAGTAGATGTTATATAAATGTTAACTATGATTATCATTATTAATTATTGCATCTATACTCTGTTAGACAGCTTATTTTCTGGTACTTCCTGTTCATGTCTCTAAGTTGGAGCTGATACTAGCAATTTGGAAGCCTAGGTCACTTCCTTTGAGGTGGTGGAAAAAAAGATGACTATATATATACCAGGAGATCACTACCTGGAAGACTGACATGGGAGGCAGACCAAGGAAACTTTACCTAGAGTCAGCATCCTATTTTACCAATTGTTGTGGCTAACAAGGTGCTAAGTTCAGTTGTTTCTCTGAAGTAAGAGGATGGGTGCTGTCATGGTCTTCTGAAATCCCCTGGAACACAGCCCCAGTTGTTCCTCCTCTAGGGCTGGCTTTGCTCTAAATTTGATGACTCATTAAATTTATAACTGATTACAACTTTGTCATTGGTGACAGTATAGACATTAATTATTAAAAATTTTTGTACATAACCATCAAATTTAAGTTAAATCTGTACTTGAAGATCAATCAAGAACACTTGTTTTTTTTACTTTTCTTCCCAAACTCTTGAATGTTATTTATATATTCCATACTCTATATGTATTTATATGTATTGGAGTTATAAATAACATTTTTCCCTAGATACCCACACATAGGCAAATAAGAAAATTGTTCTATATTTCCCTTCAAGTAGTGTCAACAACTCTATCCCTTTGGTCCATCTTCTTCATTTTTTTCTTCTTCCTCCTTCCCCACCTTGATCTCCCAGGTCTCTCTATCTGCAATAGACCCATTAGAAGAAATAATATATTTATATATTTCCAACAGCACTGCACACATTGTAATAAATAATGTGAGCATTGCCTAACAGGCACTCTAAAGAGACTGCTGATAAATAAAGAAACTTCCCATCTCTCTGCAAGCACTAGACAAGAGGGCTAGAAAGAGGAGAGTTAGCTATTAAAGATCCCACATAGCCACGGGCAAATTCTCTCATCGGCATCTCCTTGCGGAGACCTTTTCTTAAAAGCAGAGATTGCTCTGATGGTTCAAGGTGCTATTGAGCTCTAACCAGGGACAATTACAAGACTCCAGTCACAGCATCTGAGGCGATGCTTGTGTCTGATAAGGTTGAAGGAAAATAATGGGAAGGAGGGTAGCGATAATGGGTTGCTGAATGGATGGGATGAGGTATCATCGCACAGTGCCTGGAGACAGAAGCAGCTGCTAATGCAAGAAGTGCTCCCCTCCCCACCTTCTTTCCATTTTCATTGCATAAAAAAACCTCTCTCTAAACATACACTTCAAAAATAATTTTTTTTCTAGCTCCAAGCTAGTAATACTCCTCACCAACAGATTTTTATGCCACAGGAGGTTTAAGAATCATTCCGCTTCTTTCAGTCACTTTTTCTGTCTTGTAGTTTGGAATCCAGAAGGATAATAGCTTGTCTCATTTTCTTATCCTTTGGCTTTCTCATTTCATCCTTTCTTCTATTCTATTTCCTACTTGCTCTGTATTATGAACAATTTATATTATTTAAATTAGAACAATTTATATTATTTTGTTGTCTCTTGCTTGATTTTTCTTTCTTTTTCTTGTTTTTGGAATAATCGTTTCATTTACTGGATAATCTAACTGAATGGGCATCTGATCAGTCTAGCAAAAATTCAAGATTCATGTGCATCCCTAATCTGCTTTGAAAAAAATAGTTGAATTTGGATGAAAAATAGGCTACATTTAAAACAATCATAGGAGAAACATTCACCTGTTGTGGTGGAGCTAATAGCTCTGTTTTGAATTAGGAACAGAAGCAAAGGAAAGGAAAATTTAGTAGGTTCAGTTAAGACTGGAACTGAACCTTTGTAGTACTTTAGTCATAGGATTATTTGAATCTCAGAGCAAGAGGGAATTATTAATCTTTTAATCCAATTCATTCATTTTGGAGATGAGGAAACTGAAACCATGAAAGAGGAAATGATTTGCCCAATTTCACACAGGAAATCAATGTCTGAGTTGAAACTGGAATCCAGGTTTCTTGTTTCTTGATATTTTCATTCATTTCATTTGTTTTTTTCTCTCTGTAATACTTTGGTACTGGTCTGAGGATGCTGTTGTGGTCCATCCTTCATTTTCAAAGAGGATCATTGACATCACAGGATAATGATGTGTACATGAATTGGATTTAAGTGATGTGGAGTTGCACAAAGTTGCCAGCCTTACTCACTCTTCCAGAGTCATCAGTCCAGTGGAAAGACAAAAGTCAAGATGACTGGTGATGACCTGGGATGCAGTGGATGACCTTGGCATCTTCAATGTCTGACCAATCTCTAAGCACCCCAAAGTGCCTGCTTCATCTACCTTCAATGACTATTAGAAAAAATGATTCTCATCTGCCATTCTTCTGGGGGTAAGACTTCACATGTTTTGGGTAAGCATCACCTTAACTCACTGATGAGTTTTAGGTCTGGTGGTTACCCTCAATATAGTTTAGTTTATCTACCAAAATGATTTGTCTGCGTAGTATAGCTTCCTGAAAATTGGGAGAAGATGAACACCAAAGATAGATGAGCATCCCTGAAAAGAGCTTGTGACTAAGAATGGTTAGGTAAAGGGGAAAAGTTTATTTGATGCAACATTGAATTATGCTCCGTTGAATGAATGTGACATAGAATGTGGATATATTTGTGACAATGGCTTGACTGTTGATTGAGCATCTACTGCCATTACCTTCTCCTTGATACTCTTTTATTTCTAGGCTTTCATAACACTGCTTCATCTTGACTCTCCTCCTACCTATCTGAGACTTCCTTGTGTTTCCTTGGCTGAATTTTCATCCAAGTCACTCTCAATAATCATGGGTGGTCCCCCTGAGGCTCTGCTTTATCTTTTCTCTCTTCCTCTCCCTCTATTCTATTTCACTTGCAGATCCCATGATTTTAATTACCATCTCTATGCAGATGGATTTCATACCTCCTTGCCTAGCCCTAAAATGTCTCCTAACTTCCAGTCTCACATCTTCAACTGACTATATCACTGACTATGGACTTATTGAACTAGATGTCCTATAGACTTCTTAAACTGAAATGTCCACAACTGAATTCATGATATTTTCCCCAAACCCTACCCTCTTCTTAATTCCTCTATTTAGGTCTAGGTACCACCTAGGGGTATGTTGGACCCAATAGAATCTCTTGGGAAGTTTTCAGTGTGAACATTTACATCTTGTAAATCAGCAAAGTCTACAAATCGGGGCTTGATTTTGTTGACTGTATAGTCTTAGGAAAACAATGAATAACATGTTAATAATGTAAAAGAGATTTTAAAGTGTGTCTTATATGCATTTTTTAAAAATCTATTTTAAAAAAAAACTCTATATTTAAACCCTATTTGCCAAAATACTTCTGGGACTACCATCTTCTCAGTCACCTAGGTTGCAAGCCTAGCAGCTCAAACCCTCACTCTCTCACCCTCCATATCCAATCTGTTGCTGATATTACTTTTTTTTTAATAAAAATTTATTAATTTAACTTTTTACATTCATTTTCACAAAATTTTGAGTTCCAAATTTTCTCCCCTTTTATCCCCTCCCCCCACCCCAAAACACCGAGCATTTTAATTTTCCCTATCACCAATCTGCCCTCTCTTCTATCATCCCTCCCTTCTCTTGTCCCCATCTTCTCTTTTGTCCTGTAGGGCCAGATGACTTTCTATTCCCCATTAACTGTATTTCTTATTTCCTAGTAGCAACAACAATACTAAACAGTTGTTCCTAAAACTTTGAGTTCCAAATTTTCCCCATCCCTCCCTCCCCACCCATTCCCTTTGGGAAGGCAGGCAATTCAATATAGGCCCTATCTGTGTAGTTTTGCAAACGACTTTGATAATAGTCATGTTGTGTAAGACTAGCTGTATTTCCCTCCATCCTATCCTGCCCCCCATTGTTTCTATTCTGTCTTTTGATCCTGTCCCTCCCCGAGTGTTGACTTCAAATTGCTCCCTCCTCTCATTGCCCTCCCTTCCATCATCCCCCACCCTTCCTTATCTCCTTCTCCCCCACTTTCCTGTATTGTAAGATAGATTTTCATACCAAAATGAGTGTGCATTTTATTCCTTCCTTTAGTCGAATGTGATGAGGGTAAACTTCTTGTTTTTTTCTCAGCTCTCCTTTTTTCCTTCCACTAAAAAGTCTCCTGCTTGCCTCTTGAATGAGATATAATTTACCCCATTCCATTTCACTCTCTTTCCTCCCACTACATTTCTCTCTCACCATTTATCTTAATTTCTTTTAAGATATGGTCCCATCCTATTCAATTCACTCTGTGCTCTCTGTTTCTGTATGTGCATGCATGTGTGTATGTGTGTGTGTACGTGTGTGTGTGTATGTGTGTGTGTGGTCCCACCAACTACCCAGATACTGAAAAGTTTTAAGAGTTACAAATATTGTCTTTCCATGTAGGAATGCAAACAGTTCACTTTTGGTAAGTCCCTTATGACTTCTCTTTGTTGTTTACTTTTTCATGCTTCTTCTCATTCTTGTGTTTGAAAGGCAAATTTTCTTTTCAGCTCTGGTCATTTCATCAAGAATGCTTGAAAGTCCTCTGTTTCATTGAAAGGCCATATTTTCCCCTGAAGTATTATACTCAGTTTTGCTCAGTAGGTGATTCTTGGTTTGAGTCCTAGTTCCTTTGACTTCTGGAATATCCTATTCCATGCCCTTCAATCCCTTAATGTAGAAGTTGCTAGATCTTGAGTTATGCTGATTTTATTTCCACAATACTGGAATTGTTTCTTTCTAGCTGCTTGCAAGATTTTCTCCTTGAGCTGGGAATTCTGGAATTTGGCCACAATGTTCCTAGGAGTTTCTCTTTTTGGATCTCTTTCAGGTGGTGATTGATGGATTCCTTCAATACTTATTTTGCCCTCTGTTTCTAGAATATCAGGGCAGTTTTCCTCGATAATTTCATAGAAGATGATGTCTAGGCTCTTTTTTTGATCATGACTTTCAGGTAGTCCCATAATTTTTAAATTGTCTCTCCTGGATCTATTTCCAGGTCAGTTGTTTTTCCAATGAGATATTTCACATTCTCTTCCATTTTTTCATTCTTTTGGTTTTGTTTGGTGATTTCTTGGTTTCTCAGAAAGTCATTAGACTCCATCTGTTCCATTCTAATTTTGAGAGAACTATTATCTTCAGTGAGCTTTTGAACTTCTTTTTCCATTTGGCTAATTCTGCTTTTGAAAGCATTCTTCTCCTCATTGGCTTTTTGAACCTGTTTTGCCAATTGAGTGAGCCTATTTTTCAAGGTGTTATTTTCTTCAGCATTTTTTTGGGTCTCCTTTAGCAAGGTATTGACCCATTTTTCATGCTTTTCTTGCATCTCTCTCATTTCTCTTCTCAGTTTTTCCTCCACCTCTCTAACTTGCTTTTCAAAATCCTTTTTGAGCTCTTCCATGGCCTGAGCCCACCAGACATCCACCTGGGATGTCTGGGATACAGAGGCCCCGACCTCCACGTCTTTCCCTGATAGTAAGAATAGTTCCTCGTCATCAGAATTGAAAGGCGGGAGCATCTGTACCCCATCAAAGTAGCTTTCTATAGTCTTATTTTTCTTCCCTTTTCTGGGCATTTTCCCAGCCAGTTACTTGACTTCTGAGATTCCTGTCCACCCCCACCTAGATCCGCCCAGCTAGTGCTTGGTGTCTGAG
Organism: Bettongia penicillata ogilbyi; assembly: GCA_023548195.1. Taxonomy (NCBI): domain Eukaryota; kingdom Metazoa; phylum Chordata; class Mammalia; order Diprotodontia; family Potoroidae; genus Bettongia; species Bettongia penicillata. Next base: position 1,056,585 of record JAJHZJ010000658.1, read on the forward strand.
ATTCAAATGGGCTTTCCGCAGCAGGAACAGCTGCTATTCAATGTGAGCTTAAGTTCTGGTGCTTGGGTGGGGGCAGGGCCACCTCCCAGGCTCATTTCCCTCAGGGGCTTTATGCAGAGACCTTCAGTAATGGGGTGGGTGGGGCAGGGCTGTCTCCCAGGCTCAGTTTCCTCAGGGGGTTTATGCAGAAACCTTCAGTAATGGAGCTTCTGTTTGCTCCGGGAATCCCGGGCCACAGTTGCTGCCTCTGCCTCTGCCTCTGCCACTGCCTCTGCCTCTGCTGCTGCCTCTGCCACTGCCTCCCAAAGGGGCCCAAGCCACGGAGACACCCCGTTACCCTCTCAGCTAGCCCAGATGTCTCTCTCACTGACCTGTAGCATCTGTGGTTGGAGGGACCTTCCTGGCCACTGGAGATTCTGTCCCTGAAGCCTGCTCAGATCTGCTCCTCTGGGGCCACGCAGCCAGGGCAGCACAGGGGTGGACTCTGCTGTCCGGAGCACGATAGACCCCTGGGAACGGCTCTCCAGGGCTCTCTGGAACAGAAATCTTTTCCACTGTGTTTCTGCCCACCTTGCAGTGCTCCAGAATTTGCGGGAAGTTCTTCTTGCAGGAAATATATGGGCTGTGGGTTCAGAGCTAGCATACGTGAGTCTTTCTATGCTGCCATCTTGGCTCCACCCCTGATTTTACTTTTGTAATACTTTTCTTATATGCCCCCTTCTCTCCTCAGACACTGCCAAGCCCCTCTTTCCCACTCTCCATATAGGCCTTCATCACCTTACACATGAACTATTAGAATACCCTGCTAGTTTGTTTCCCTGCTTCAAGTCTTTCCTTACTCCAATACATCCTCCATGGAACTGTCAAAATGATCTTCCTAAAATAGAGGTTTCACCATAGCACCCCGCACCCCTATTCAATAAACTCTGGTGGTTTCCTGTTACCTTTAAGATCAAATTTCAAAAATCTTTTTTGGTTTTTAAAGTCCTTCATATTCTGATCCCTTCCTACCTTTACAGTCTTCTTATACCTTGCTCCCCTCCATGTACTTCTTTCTCACTGGCCTCCTTGCTGTTCTTCTAACAGGACACTCTGTCTCTTGAGCCTATTTCATTGGCTATCCCTCCTGTATGGAGCTTTCTTCCTCTTCATCTCTGCCTCCTAGCTTCTCTGGTTTCCTTCAAGTCTTCTTAAAATCTCATATTCTGTGAAAGCCTTTCTTAGTCCTCCTTAATCTTAGTGCTCTGCTTCTGAGTACCCTCGATCTAAACTGTATGAGCCTTATTTGCATATTTTCCCCACTAGATTGTGAGTTCCTTGAGAGCAATGAATTTTGTTTTTGTTTCATTTTGCCTTTCTTTCTATGTTTCTTGGTTCAGTGTCTGGAGCATAGTAGCTCCTTAATAAATTCTAAGTGATTGATTCAGCGACTACAATGGGAATTAGAGAGTTCTTAGTGTGACTGTGAATCAGTGCTACAAAGATGTATAAAGAAGAGTCATTAAACAAGAGAGGGAAGTGGCAGGATTTGAATCCAGCTCTTCAGTCTCCATCAAATCAGAATTTTTCCTATACCATTCTTCTTCCCTGACATAACAGTTTATCCTTGGATGACTGTGGAGTAAGAGGTTTGAAGGAATGTAGAAAGGAGAGTAGAAAAACCACAGTCCCTCCTTCTTTGCCTATGTCATTTTCTGTGTCAATACACTTTGGGGATGAGTCAGACAGGTTTTTTAGGGTTCAGCTACTTGCTGACTCACATGTACTGCAGTTTCTGGATCCATAATGCACTCTGATCCTTTCATTAAAGTTCACAAAGTCCCAGCCTAGGAGATGGATGTCTCAAATAACTATTCTTCAAAGACAGAAAAGAATATCCAGAAGCAACAGCCAGACCTGTTCTCATAGTTTCAAGTTGACCTCAGCGTGGAGAGTATATTCCTAATGCTCTCCATACTACAGGCTTATGACATTTATTTCCTCCTTAATTGAATGTAGCCAGACAAGAAAAAGAGTGAACAGGTAAGTCATTGGGACAATTTGGGGCTCAGTTTAGGCTTAGAAGCTAATCAAAATGTCTTTTCTTATCATATAGTTAGCAGACCAGAAACACAGTATTTCATTACATACTTAAAATCCAGTTGTGGGAGTTGCATTTGACTAAGTACCCTATGTACATTCATAAGGGTTGACCTTCCATTGGTCAGCCTCCCATTACACCTACTTTTTCTAATAGATTTTCATGATGAGTCATTCCATCAATACTTCAAGAATTGCAGCATTACCTGCAAATCTGAATATAATACTTCAAGGGAAAAAATGGTCATTCAGTGATATAGTCGAATTTCAAGATTTCATGTTGAGGAAAAGGCCAGATCTGTATTTAAAAGTTTGACTTCCTGAGACAAGAATCAAGAGAAGCATGAAAAGGTAAACAGAAAAGAAAAATCATAGAAGATTCTCTAAAGCTGAACTGTTTACATTACTACATGGAAAGAAAATATTTTTAACTCTTGAATCTTTTCTCAATATTTGGGTAGTTGGAGAGATTGTACATACACACACACACACACACACAAATGAAATAAAATAAAAATTAAGGGGTAAAGGAGGAAAATTTCAGGAAGAGAAAGGGGGTAATGAAATGGGGCAGGCTATAACTCATAAAAAAGATATGAAAAATCTTATTCAATGGAGGAGATAAGGGAGAAGGGAAGAGGGGGAAAAATAAAGCTACTCTCCCCACGTGTGGCTGAAGGAGGGAATAATATGCTCACTAAATTTGATATGAGAATTTATATACACCACAGGAAAATAGTAGAGAAGGCAATAAGTGGAGTGAGGGGCAAGTTAGAAGAGAGGGCAAACAGGAGAAGGGAGGCACTAGAAATAAATAGTTTCGAGAAGGGACAAGGTCAATTGTAGGGGGAAAATAAGGGAAGATGGGATAGGTCAGAGGGCAATACAATCAGTGTTACACAACATGATTACTATGGAAGTCTTTTGCAAAACAACACATATTTAGCCTGTATTGAATTGCTTGCCTTCTCAGTAGGGCTGGGGGTGGGGAGGAAAAGAGAGAAGTTGGAATTCAAAGTATTTGAAACGAATGTTGAGAATTTTTATTGCATATAATCAGGAAATAAGAACTACAGGGATAGAGATAGGGGTATGGAAGTTTATCTTGCCCTGAAAGAAAAGAGAGAAGATGGGGATAAGGGAGAGACGGGGTGAGACAAGGGGAGGAGAATATTGAGGGAAGGAACGATCAGAATGAAAGGTATTAGGAAGCAGGGGGAGGGGAGTGATGGGGAGAAAAATTGGACATGTTACAAAGTGAGGTAAAAGCAATTAATATTAAAACAATAGACTGAATTAATTACTGAGAATAAATCAATGACATCTTTAGTTTGGAGAAAAAGTTTCAGTCTAAATTTCCTAGAGGAAGGTAACCTCAGGTAAAATTTGGCATTGATGGAAAAGTCAAGGTTTTAATGGTAAATTTGATTTTATGATTGCCATTTAATCAGGAACTAGAACATGTATAGAAAGGCATATAAGCCACTTAAGACTTACCTCAAAAGATGTTCCTTAGCCAAAGTGAAACTATAATCATATTTGAAACCTAATTATTGGAACTTGCCATTTTTAGATGCTATGGGACTATTAAGTGACTGTTCTTCTGAGTATAACTCCAGGTATGTGTAGCAAGAAAGGCAATCTGGCCTCCAAAACATGAGATGCTGGTATGAACTGCATAGGTGATCTCAAGGGAAGGGTGGGAGAGTGGCTGTTCAGCATGGGCTGAGGTGGGATTTTCCTGACTCAATTTCCCCACTCACACTTGACAGACTTTAAGCCTGACTGAATACAAGTGGATAATCTAATCCTGCCTGGAACTGACATGAAGTAGGGGAGATATTACATCCCTGCAATGTCCTTACTATTGGTGGCAATTTCCTATAGTCAAAAGGTTTGTATAGATTATGGGTAGGAGAACATCCAAGGTGGTCTAAAATTGAGCTATCAGGCATAGGACTTTAGACCAACAACAATAAGTTAGGGTCCTTTAATTCTTAGGAATACTGTGGAGACAATTAGGTCAAGAGCTTGTGAAGTTAGCAACATAAATATTATTTGTGTCTCAGTTGGTTAATGTTAAAAAAAAAATTCTTTTGTGGTTCATATTGTAAATGCTTTAAAAAGAAGTATCACCTGACCAAAAGCTTGAATTGCTTTATCTGCTATAAACTGTGTTAAAAATAAATAAAAAAAAGAATTCAAGCATTAATCCACAAGGGTGTTGCTTCCTGTCGTGGAATACAATACAGAGGTGATATGGTGTAGTGGGAAAAGTATTAAGTTTGTAGTCAGAATTGTTCAGTCATTCAGTCATGTCTGGCTCTTCATGAACCCATGGATCATAACACTCCAGATCCTTCTATCCTGCACTATCTCATGTGATCTGATGAAGTTCATGTTCACTGTTTCCATAATACTACCTATCCATCTCACTCGCTGCCATCCCCTTTTCCTTTTGCCTTCAATCTTTCCCAGGATCAGGGTCTTTTCCAGGGAATCCTAAGTTTTCATTATGTGGCCAAAGTATTTAAGCTTCAGTTTCTATATTTGACCTTTCAATGAATAGCCCACATTAATTTATTGACTGATTCGATCTCTTTGCTGTCCAGAGAACTCTCAAAAATCTTCTCTAGCACCCCAATTCAAAAGTATTGATTCTGCAGTACTCAGTTTTCCTTATAGTCCAACCGTCACACCCATACATTGCTACTGGATAAACCATAGCATTGGTTAGACAGATCTGTGTTGGCAAAGTTATGTCTCTTTTTAGTATGCTGTCCAGATTTTCCATAACTTTTTGTCCAAGGAGAAAGCAGCTTTTAATTTCATGACTTCAGTGACTACCTGCAGTGATCTTTGAACCCAAGAATATAAAATCTGATATTGCTTCCTGTAATGGGAATTAAAAGTCTTCCCTGCCCACTGATAGGCCTCAGGTAGGGCTATTGAGGGAGAATTGTTTCCTGTGAAGGCTCACACCTTTTGCTGATTGCTAATGAGCCACTGGGTCATGAGGGCTCATGCCCTTCAGCTCTGGAAAGAGTATAAATACTCGGAGGTAAGGTTTTGCTTTGGGGCTTATTTTTTGGAAGAAGGTTTATGTGCCAGATGAGACGCTGGGTAGCTGCTAAGGAGGCCACTCTCTTCCCTCCACACTTTGAAAATTCAGATGTTGGTGCTTCTCTCTCTAGTAACTATGTATGTTTGTAATGATCAAACAGTTCGATCTGTCTGTTGATCTGTGATGTGTGCATTGCCTATGGTCAGATAATTGGAAGCCCTGTCTGCTGGTCTTTGCAATATTCCCCATTTGTAATTTCTAGTTGAAATTTCTGTTTGTGTTTTCTCTGAAGTTCAGGGTGTTGACTTTTCCCCTTGAACTAAGTGAATGATATATGTGCTTGATTAAAGTGATTGTTGACCCCCTTAACAGTTGCTTCCCTTAGAAAAGCAGATCTTAAAATTTGTACCTTTCTAGTATAGTTCTTTGGGTATTCTTGGTAGTTCTTTTTAATTTCTTCCACTTCTGTTAAATTCCTAACGTTTTTGTCTTTTATCATGCCTATTTTTACATGAAACTTTTCCTTGACATCTCTAATTTTCTTGAAGAGATCTCTCATCCTTCCCATTCTATTGATTTCTTCTATTTCTTTGCATTGCTCATTTAAGAAAATTTCATCTCTCTTTGTTATTCTCGGGAATTTTCATTCAATTGGATATGACTTTCCCTTTTCTCTTTTCCTTTCCATTTCCTTCTTTCCCTCAGCTATTTGTAAAGCCTCATCAGACAGCCGTTTTTCTTTTTTTTACTTTTCTTTTTCTTTAGAATGTTTTTGTTGTTGTCTCCTATACAGTGTTGTGAACCTTTACCCATAGTTCTTTAAGTACTCAATCTAACAGATCTAATCCCTTAAATCTATTCATCACCTCCACTTCATATTCCTAAGGGACGTTATTTAGTTCACACCTAGATAGTTTCCCCTCCTTTCTTCAAATTAAGCCTGAAATTTGCAATAAGAGGCTCATTATCTAATCCATAGTTAGCTGCAGGTCTTGCTTTACCTGACTGTATAGAGTTTCTCTACTTTTGGCTGTAAAGTATATAATTAATCTGATTTCTATATTTATCATCTGGTGGTATCTTTATATAGAGTTATATTTTGGATTGTTGAAAAAGAGTGTTATGGCCAACAAATTATCTTTACAAAATTCTTTTAGTCTCTGCCCTGCTTCATTTTGTATTCTAAGACCAAACTTACCTGTTATTCTAATTATCTTTTGATTTCCTATTTTGGTATTCCAATCCATTATGATGAATGCGGTGTCTTTTTCTAATGTTATTTCTAGAAGATGTTGTAGGTCTTCATAGAATTGATCAACCTTAGTCTCTTCCACATCAGGAAGATCAACTTATATTATGATGAAGTTGAAGGGTATTCCTTGTATTTGAAAAGATATTATTCAGTAATTTTTGAGATCCTACTCTAGTACAGTTTTTCTCACCTTTTTTTTTTTTATTAACTGTGGGGGCTACTCCATTTCTTCTAAGAGATTTTTGCCCATAGTAATATATGGAAGGATCATCTGATTTAACTTCACCCATTTCTGTCCATTTAAGTTCAATGACATTCCAAATGTTTCTGTTTAATGTTTCCATCTCCTGTTTGACCACACCAAGCTTACCTTGGTTCATAGATCTTACATTCCAGGTTCCTATGCAATATTGATCTTTATAGCATTGGACTTTCCTTGACCAGACACACTTGCAGTTGGGCTTCCTTTTAGCATTGTCCCAGCCACTTCATTGGTACTGGAGCTACTTATAGGTGTCCTTTACTCTCTCAGGAACATATTACATACTTTCTGACTCAAGGAGCTCATCTTCCAGTGTCATATCTTTTATCATTTAGTATTTTCTATGAGTTTTTCTTGGCAAAAATAATAGCATGGTTTGCATTTCCTTTTCTAGCTCATTTTACAAATGAGGAACTTAGTCAAATAGGGGTAAGTGACTTGTCCAGCATCATACTACTAGTAAGTGGCTGAGGCCAGATTTGAACTCAGGAAGATCAATCTTCCTGATTCTGGGCTCAGCATTCTAGTCACTGTGCCAACTAGTTGCCCTTGTAGTTAGAGAACCTTGGGTAAAATTTCATCTTTGTTGCTTACCACGTTTAAGACCTTGGTTAAATTATTTTTACCTCTCCAGGCCTCCATTTGCTCATCTGTAAAAAAGAGACTTGAGACTAAGATCTCTTCATCATACTAAAATGATACTAAAAAAACTTAGTACAATGTTGGACACATATTAGGTGCTTAATAAATACTCATTGACTGACTGCCTAACATCCTCTACACCTCAATAAATGGCCTTTGTGAGTTGGTGTGGCCGAAGGGGGGAAAAAGACATGATTACCAACTTTTTGTTAACGACACTAAAGTTTAGTTAGGCTAGTCCCTGAAGCTAGACTCATTCCTTCAAGAACCCAAACTTACTTCTTCTTTTTGAGGAGGACTTTAGTGGAAGTGAGCCTTTAATATAATGAAAAATTCCCCAGAGTGGGCATAGTCAGACAACACAAAGCAGAACCAGTAACTATATTTCTAATTGAAATACTTTCATTCTTTCTTTTTCAGAACTATGTACCAATAGCACCCTACCCCTCTACCACCTCTAACATCACAGACATGAGAAAATTTGCTCAGAGATACACAGCTTCTGTCAAAAGATTGCAAGCTCAGAATGTAAGTGTGTTTAAAGGCCTTGCTGCCTTAACAGCTGAGCAATGTAAAAGTGTCTTATGTTCTGAAAAAAGGAAAATCCTCAATTTTCTCCAGTTCTAAAACTTATTTTTTTTGTAAAATTTAAATTTTATAGCTGAGGATTTATAAATCAACTCTTAAAGTCTAAGCATTTCATTATAGTTTTTAAAAATCATAATTACTTGAGGTAGGGGAGGGGGATGGGCCCACTTTATTCCTAGTAGAAACTCTCCACATGTATAAAGTATCTACATAGAAAACTGGAACTATGCTTAGATTAATACTGTCTAACTGATATTCAATAACTCACCCTCCCTTATTCCTATTGTCCATATTTAAATACTTCAAAAAGAATTCTAATCAAGTGGAAATTAATAGGGGAGGAAAGGATGGGGCTAGCAGGAGAGGGTTCTAATCCCACTATCTCTTAATATTTCAAAGTCTCTTTTATTTTCTTAATAAAGGAGAGAGAGAAAGAGAGGAGGGAGAGGAAGGGGGGGTGGGGAAAGGAATTAATCCAGTGCTCTGAACTGTCCTCTCATCTTATTGCTTTAAATAAAATCCAAGAGAATATTACACATGAGAAGGCTATTCTTGGCTAGTTGCCAAGCTTTACTTTTAGTTCTCAACTTTTTTCTTCTTCCTTCCTCTTTTCCTTCCAGTTTTACTTGTCTTGTCATATCTTCCTTCCTTTTATGAGCCCCAAGATTTTCAAGAGGCATAATGGTCTGGGGTGATGAGATGAATGTAGAATTTGTGTCTATATCCATTTGCCATAAATACAAACACCTGACAAATGGGAAAAATCATCATTACATCATGGAAAAATAGAATCTGATAATCAAAGTAGAAAAGAACTTCAGGCATCATTTGGCCTAATCCCTACCAGACTCATGATTCCTATCTATGACATCCCCTACAAGTTGTTATTCAAATTCCACTCAGTGACCTTCAGTGATAGAGATTTTTGTCATTTCTCTATGCCATTTTAAGATAAGTTAGGCTATTAAGGAAATAGCATGGTATTGGGGAAATACCACGCTTTGGAATAATATGATCTGGATTCATATCCTGCCTGTGATGATTAGTGTGTGACCTTGGGTAAGTTACATTACCCTTCTATACTTCACTTTCTTCATCTGTAAAAAATGAGGGTAAAACAGGTCTCTGAGGTATCATTTTTAGATTACTCATATTAATTGTTAGGAACTTTTTAAGTACATTGAGCAGGAAACTTCTTCTCTGTAGCATCCATCCATTACTCTAAGTCCTGCTCTCTAAGACCAAAGAGAACCAACTGAATTTCCGTTTCCCATCACTCCCTCCAAATATTTGAAATGGCTATTTTATCCCCTCAAGTCATCACCTCTCTAAACTAAATTGCTCCAGTTTTTTTCAGCTAATTCTCATACGGTGCTATTTTGGTGCCCTTATCATTCCAATAATCCTTTCTGGAAGAACAGTATTAATATTCATGATGTTGAGGTCATTTAAAAAAAAAATACTTGGAACTGGCCACAATACTCTAAGTGTGATCTAATAAATGTTTACTTTACTCTTTGGGGAAGCTGCATTTCTTTTTTTTTTTACATTTTCTTTTTTAACACAGTTCATAACGGATAAAACATTTCAAATTTTTGGTCAGGTGATACTTCTTTTTAAAGCATTTACAATATTGACCATAAAAGAATTTTTTTTAAACATTAACCAATTGAGATACAAATAATATTTATGTTTGCTAACTTCACAAGCTCTTGGCCTAATTGTCTCCACAGTATTACTAAAGTCCTAAGTCTAATAGCTTAATTTTAAACCTAACCTTGGATGTTCCCCTACCAACAATCTATAATTTAACAGATCTGGTGATAAGCTTACAAACATTTTGACTACAGGAAATTGCCACTAAGAGTAGGGACTTTGCAGGGAAAAAATATCTCCCCAACTTCATGTCAATTCCAGATAGGAGTAGATTGTCAACTAGCATTCAGTCAGGCTTAAAGTCTGCCAGGTGTCAGTGGGGTAATTGAGTCAGGAGAATCCTACCTCAACCCAGGCTGAAGAGCCTCTCTCCCACCCATCCCATGAGATCAACTTTGGCAGTTCATATCAGCATCTCACAGGCTTACAGGCATCAAGGATTGGAGGCTCAGACTACCTTTCTTTCTATCATATCTGGAGTTAGACTAAGAAGAAAAGTCACTTAATAGTCTCATAGCATCTTAAAATAGCAAGTTTCAATAACCAAGTTTCAGATATTACTATAATTTCACATTGACTAAGGAACATCTTTTGAGGCAAGTCTTAAGTGGCTTACATGCCTTTCTATACATGATCTAGTTCCTGCTTAAATAATAATCATAGGGGGAGGAGCCAAGATGGCGGAGTAGAAAGACTCACGTATGCTAGCTCTGAACCCACAGCCCATAAATTTTCTGTAAAAAGAATTCCCCAAAAATTCTGGAGCAGAGCAAGCCATGCAGAAATGCAGTGGAGGAGATTTGCATTCCAGAGAGCCCTGGAAAGCTGTCCTTAGGGGTCCATTGCGCAACAGACAGCGGGGCCCACCGCGGCCCTGCCCTGGCCACGCAGGTCCCTCCACCCACAGGTCTCAGTGAGAGAGACTTCTGGGCTAGCCGAGAGGAGAGGGGGGTGTCTCCATAACTCAGGCCCCCTCGGGAGGCAGCGGCGGAGGCAGTGGTGGCCAGGCGCTCCCGGAGCAGACAGGGGCTCCACTCGATTACTGAAGGTCTCTGCTTAAATCCCCTGAGGGAACTGAACCTGGGAGGTGGCCCTGCCCCCTCCTGAGCAACAGAACTTAAGCTCATGTTGAATAGCAGCCCTGCCCACTACAGAAAGCCCTGAGGCTGGGAAGCAGCATTTGAATCTCAGACCCCAAGCACTAGCTGGGCGGATCTAGGTGGGGGTGGACAGGAATCTCAGAAGTCAAGTAACTGGCTGGGAAAATGGCCAGAGAAGGGAAAAAGATAAGACCATAGAAGGTTACTTTCTTGGTGAACAGATGTTTCTGCTTTTCATTTCTGATGAGGAGGAACAATGCTTACCACCAGGGAAAGATGTGGAGGTTGGGGCCGCTGTATCCCAGATATCCGAGGTGGATGTCCAATGGGCTCAGGCCATGGAAGACCTCAAAAAGGATTTTGAAAATCAAGTTAGAGAGGTGGAAGAAAAACTGGGAAGAGAAATTAGAGAGATGCAAGAAAAGCATGAAAAATGGGTCAATACCTTGCTAAAGGAGACCCAAAAAAATGCTGAAGAAAATAACACCTTGAAAAATAGGCTCACTCAAGTGGCAAAAGAGGTTCAAAAAGCCAATGAGGAGAAGAATGCTTTCAAAAGCAGAATTAGCCAAATGGAAAAAGAGGTTCAAAAGCTCACTGAAGAAAACAGTTCTCTCAAAATTAGAATGGAACACATGGAGGCTAATGACTTTCTGAGAAACCAAGAAATCACAAAAGAAAACCAAAAGAATGATAAAATGGAAAAGAATGTGAAATATCTCATGGGAAAAACAACTGACCTGGAAATAGATCTAGGAGAGACAATTTAAAAATTATGGGACTACCTGAAAGGCATGATCAAAAAAAGAGCCTAGACATCATCTTCCATGAAATTATCAAGGAAAACTGCCCTGATATTCTAGAACCAGAGGGCAAAGTAAATATTGAAGGAATCCATCAATCACCACCTGAAAGAGATCCAAAAAGAGAAACTCCTAGGAACACTGTGGCCAAATTCCAGAATTCCCAGGTCAAGGAGAAAATATTGCAAGCAGCTAGAAAGAAACAATTCCAGTATTGTGGAAATAGAATCAGGATCAGGGATTGAAGGGAGTGGAATAGGATATTCCAGAAGTCAAAGGAACTAGGACTCAAACCAAGAATCACCTACCCAGAAAAACTGAATATAATACTTCAGGGGAAAATATGACCTTTCAATGAAACAAAGGACTTTCAAGCATTCTTGATGAAAAGACCAGAGCTGAAAAGAAAATTTGCCTTTCAAACACAAGAATGAGAAGAAGCATGAAAAAGTAAACAGCAGAGAGAAGTCATAAGGGACTTACCAAAGGTGAACTGTTTACATTCCTACATGGAAAGATAATATTTGTAACTCTTAAAACTTTTCAGTATCTGGGTAGTTGGTGGGACCACACACACACATACACACACACACACACACACACACATACACATATGCATGCACAAACAGAGACAGAGAGCACAGAGTGAATTGAATAGGATGGGATCATATCTTAAAAGCAATTTAGGTAAACAGTGAGAGAGAAATGTAGTGGGAGGAAAGAGGGTGAAATGGAATGGGGTAAATTATATCTCATTCAAGAGGCAAGCAGGAGACTTTTTAGTGGAGGGAAAAAGAGGAGAGCTGAGAAAAAAACAAGAAGTTTACCCTCATCACATTCGACTAAAGGAAGGAATAAAATGCACACTCATTTTGGTATGAAAACCTATCTTACAATACAGGAAAGTGGGGGAGAAGGAGATAAGCAAGGGGGGGATGATGGTAGGGAGGGCAACGGGAGGAGGGAGCAATTTGAAGTCAACACTCGGGGAGGGACAAGATCAAAAGACAGAATAGAAACAATGGGGGACAGAATAGGAGGGAGGGAAATACAGTTAGTCTTACACAACACGACTATTATCACAGTCATTTGCAAAACTACACAGATAGGGCCTATATTGAATTGCCTGCCTTCCCAAAGGGAATGGGTGGGGAGGGAGGGATGGGGAGAATTTGGAACCCAAAGTTTTAGGAACAACTGTTGAGTATTATTCTTGTTACTAGGCAATAAGAAATACAGTTAATGGGGAATAGAAAGTCATCTGGCCCTACAGGACAAAAGAGAAGATGGGGACAAGAGAAGGGAGGGATGATAGAAGAGAGGGCAGATTGGTGATAGGGAAAATTAGATTGCTCGGTTTATTGGGGTGGGGGGAGGGGATAAAAGGGGAGAAAATTTGAAACCCAAAATTTTGTGAAAATGGATGTAAAAAGTTGAATAAATAAATTTGTTAAAAAAATAAATAAAAATGAAAAATAACAATCATAAAATCAAATTTACCACTAAAATCTTAACTTTTCCATCAATGCCAAATTTTACCCGAGGTTACCTTCCTCTAGGAAATTGACTAAAATTCTTTTCCCCAAACTAAAGATGTCATTGATTTATTTTCAGTTATTAATTCAGTCAATTGTTTTAATACCAATTGCTTTTATCTCACCTTGTAACATGTCCAATTTCAAGGAGACAATATACCAAAATTCATGAGATTTAGTTAAAACATTTTTTGTGGAGAAAACAATATCCCTGAAAATATACATTAATAAAATAGAAAAGAAATGATTCGTGAATTGAGCATTCAAGGATGAATTAAGAAAGCAAATACTAGCTACAACTAATAAAGCTGAGACTCATAGATTTAAAAAACCAATAAAATATTAGCTACCTTTATCCTCCAAAGGAGTAAGAAAAATCAAATTATTAAATTAAACATAATTTAGAATGAACAAAAAGGAATAAATTTATCAATAATTATTATAAACAATTGTACATCAGTAAAGTTTAAAATATAAATGAACACTTAGAAAAATATAATATTCTTAAATAGACAAAATAAATAGATACTTTAAATGGAAATTTACCTGGTAAGTATGTATTTACAAATGAATTCAGTCAAATATTTAAAGAGTAATTATTCACTATTGAGAAAAACATCAATAATTGAATAGCAGCATTTATATAGCTTTTTAAGGTTTGCAAAATGCTTTATAAACATTATGTCATTGGGTCCTCATGACAACCCTTACCACCCCACTTTACAGGTGAGGAAATGGAGGCTAAAGGAGCTAAGAGACTTGCCCAAATACCACATAGCTGGGTACGAGAAAGGATTAAAACTCAGGTCTTCCTGACTCCACATCCAGCATTCAAGCTATTATGCTAGCTACCCTATCCTTTATCAAACCATTTTTTAAATATGGCAAATATAGTCTTACTACCTAAATCAAGTAAGGATAAAGTAGAGAAAGTCAATGGTAGATGAATTTCACTGATGAATATTTTTTCCAAAAAATTTCAGCAAAGTATTAGGAAAGGAAAATATGTATATTATACCCAAATTATTCATTTTGAAGAAGGTGGATTTATAATAGACATGTTTAGGAAACTCATAATTAATTGTATGAACAACAAAAACATGAATCCATTCATAGAGGCACAAAAATCTTTTTCAAAGTACCGAACTTATTTATGTTGAGAAGTCATGAAAGAATCTTTGTTCAACATGATCAAAAAATTAAGAACCAGAATTTTTGTCATAGAAAAACTTACTGGAAGTTTTCCCAGTAAGTACAGGGAATGAAGATATCATTATTTGCCCACTGTGATTTGATACCTCAGCTTCAGCTTAAGCTTTAAGGGAAACATTAAAATGCTTAGTATAAACAAAGAAGAAACAAAATTATCCCTATTTGGGTCCTGGAGAAGATGTGGGATAATTGGAACACTAACTCATTGTTGGTGGAGTTGTGAACTCATCCAACCATTTTGGAGAGCAATTTATATGCCCAAAGGACTATAAAAAATTGTGTACCCTTTGACCCAATCATTTCCAGAACTTTGTCCCAAAGAGATCATAAAAATGGGGAAAAGACCTACATATAGAAAAATATTTATTGCAGCTCTTTTTTGCAGTAGCCAAGAACTGGAAATTGAGGGGATGACCATCAGTTGGGGAAAGGATGAACAATATGTGGTATATGAATGTAAAGGAATACTATTGTGCCATAAGAAATGATGAGCAGGTGGACTTCAGAAAAACCTGGAAAGACTTGCATCAACTGACGCTGAGTAAAATGAGCAGAATCAGAAGAACATTGTACCCAGTAACAGCCACATTGTGTGATAACTGACTTTGATAGACTTAGTTCTTCTCAGCAATATAAAGACCTAACATAACTCTAAAAGAGTCATGATGGGAAATACCATCCATGTCCAGAGAAAGAAATATGGAGTCTGAATGCAGATCAAAGCATACTATTTGCTCTCTTTTTTTTTTGTTTTTCATTCTCATAGTTTGTCCCATTTGTTCTAATTCTTCTATATGACATTACTAATATGAAAATATGTTTAATAAGAATGTATAAGTAGAGTCTATATCAGATTGCACACCATCTTGGGGAGGAGAAGGGGAGGAAGGTAGATAAAATTTTAAACTTATGAAAATGGATATTGAAAACTAAAAATTAATCAATTAAAAAATTATCCCTATTTAGAGATGACAGCTAACTGGGAAAATATATGCCTTAACTGGGTTCAAGTCTTAGCTCTACTACTTCCTATTTGGAATCAGGAAAACCTCAGATTGGCATGAGCCTCAGATACTTCCTACATGTGCAACCCTGGACCATTCACTTAACCTCTCTCACCCTCAATTTCTGCATCTATAGAAAGGAATTACAATAGTACCTCCTCCAAAGAGTTCTTGATAAGATAAAATATGCAAAGGGTTTTGCAAACTTTAAGGGGATCTATAAATTTTATTTGGTACCATTGTGGCTGCAGTTGTCACACTGGCCAAGGTATTTGAAACCCCTGGCCTCATTTCCTTCATGTATAAAATAAGGCTGAACTGTCAAAGTTTATTTCCACCTATGATTCAGATAAGTTGCTATTACACTAGCGCCTATATATGCTTGGAAAAGTAAACAATTCCATTTTTAGCTTCAGTGAGTGGTTAGATTATTATTTATGAAACTAATTTTGTTCCCTTATGATCTTATATTTGTAAGGCTACCCTGGGAGTAAGCTTGATGGATAAGTGAATCAGTGCAAACTCACCTAAGTAACAATTCGCTGGTCTGAGGCCATGTTTCACATCCATTCATCTTGAATATCTTTGGGCGTATTGGCATCTGTCCTGCCAGGCACACCTATTTATCCATCTCCCATATTCATTTCTCATATCTTGCCCTGGGAGAAGCAATCAAATCAACACTACTTTTGGTTCTGGAAATCATTGGTTGTTGTCCTTCATTTTCAAAGAGGACCAAAATGTGTTACTATGTTAGAGTCAAGTTACAGTGTGTCCAACTGTGACTGATCAGACCCATATGAGGTCAGAAGGCTCTACCACAGAATGAGCACAAATAGTCCACTTAAATCTTTGGGATGTAAATTTGCATCTCATGTTTCTTTTGAGCTATTTTAATTCTCTGATGAGAGCATGCCATGCTGGACAACTTTATGCCACTGTCTCCATGTCACAAATCAACTCCAAAGTTCTTCAGAGAGACCTTGAGAGTGTCCTTATATTTCCTCTTCTGTTTGGCAGTTTAATTTGAGAAAGGACTTCAAAGTCTGGTATCTTTTCCTACTGGGTGATCTTCAGAATCTTCCTAAGACAATTTAAATGGAAGCAATTCAGTTTCCTGTCATGACACTGGTATACTGTCCAGTTTTCACAGGCATACAAGAATGAGGTCAGCACAACAGCTCTGTAGACTTTCAATTTGGTAGGCAGTCTAATACTCTCTCTCCCACACTTTCCTTCAGAGAAGCTAGCTCTGGCAAAGCATGTGTCAACTTCATTTTCAATGTGTACATTGAAAGTATACTGGAAAGTATACTGCCAAGGTAAATAAACTTATTCACAGTATTCAAAACTTCTCCATTTGCTGTCACCAATGGTTCCACATATGTATGGGTAGTGCTGGTTGATGGAGCACCAGTATTTTCTTGGTATTGGCCGGCCAAAATCAGCATAAGCAGCAGAGAATTGATTCATATTTTGTTGCATCTCAGCTTCAGAGGCTGCACTGAGTACACAATCATCTTTAAACAAAAAAAATCATGCATCAAATACTCCCTCCATTTTGGTCTTGGCTTTCAAATTTAAGAATTTACCATCAATATGGTAGCAGACCTTCATGCTGTGTTCATCCTCAGAAAAGGTATTTGATAACAAGGCTGAATACATAATACTAAAAAGCATGAGAGCAAGCACACAGCCTGGTTTCATTTCGCTGGTGATTGGGAAAGTATGAGAGCATCATCCATTATCCAGAAGCCAGGCAAGCAAGTCACCATGAAATTTATATACAATACTGATACATTTCTCTGGGCAACCAAATTTTGACATAATTTTCCATAAACCCTCCTGAATGACAGAAAGTCCTTAGTCAGATCTACAAATACTGTGTACAGACCTCTGTTTTTCTCTTGGTATTTCTCATGGAATTGTCAGGCAGCAAATATCATATCTACCATTCCTCAACCCTTTCTGAAGCCACATTGGCTCTCAGGTAGATTACTATCTTCCAGGTGAAGAATCACCCTACTAAGGAGGACTCTGGGAAGAATCTTGTCAGCAGTGACTAAGAGAGAGACATCCCCCCATGGTTGTCACAGGACAATCTATTTCCTTTACCTTTATAGAGATGGATGATGGAGGAGTCCTTGATATTATAGAAGATAACCTCCTCTTTTCATATAAATCTGGAAAATTTCAGAGAGCTTTTGTATGTGCAATGGACCCCACCATCACCACCTTGTAAATCTCCACTGGAATAGAATCAATACCAGGTGCTTTGACATTTAAAACTTCATCAGTTGGAAATTTATCTAGAAGAGGATTGACTTCAACCAGAGGTAAATGGTCAGTGGCTTCAGCGTTGATTGATGACAGTCCATTGAGAACATTATGGAAGTGTTCAGTCCATGTCTCCAGGATCATGTCTTTGTCACTAATCAATGTGCTTCCACCAGCACTGAGTAGTTAAGATGCACCATATGCTTTGGCCCTTAAATACCCTTCAGGGTATCATAAAAATGCTTTGGATTGTTACTATCAGCATAAAACTGAATTTCATGTCAATGGGCCCCTGCCTAGGGGCTCTTCTGGACCCTCCTAACTTTAGAATGATTATCAGTAGTAACTGTTGCTGTTTTCCTCCCAGCCTGATGTCTTTCTTTTTCTTGACCTCATTAGAGAGGCCATGACCTGGTTACTTCTTAAACAGGCCTATTCAATGAATGGGCGTTGCCTCACCCTAAGTGAGTGTCTGCAAAGACCTTGGCCTAAAGGGACCAAGGTCTCCCAGTGCATCCTGGGTCATCTCCAGTCATCCTGATGAATATCTGATCACTAAAACAAAGTCAAGTGCAAGTCATGTCATGATTTCTCTGATGGCATGGTCTTCTTCAGCAACAAAGGATGAACACACTCTCCCCAACCTGGAACAACTGTACACTACTCAGTACCCCTTAAATTGATAAATTTCTCCTAGGGCCTTTTTTTTGGAGAAGGGTCCTGGCCAGTTTTCTTTTATTCTTCTCTCAGCTCTGCTTTTGAATCTCTGAACTTTGTTACCATGCCTAGGTACCACCCCACTCTTCTTGATTCCCTGAGTATTCCACTTGGTTTTTATGTACATCATCCCCCCATTAGAGTATAAGCTTCATTAAGAACAGGGTCTGGCTTTCTTTTGTTGCTCTTCTTTGTATCCCACAACTTAGTAGTGTCTAGTATACAGTAAATGCTTAATAAATGCTTGTTGCCTGAATGAAGTATGCCAATCAATTGTTTTATTGATAAAGGCAACTGTAGCTATGAGTATTTTGCAGACCTAAATCCAGGGTCTTTCTAAAGACCTAGATTTCCATGAAATCTCTGTAGAAAAAGAATAAAAGGAAAAACACTAATTTTACTATAGACTTTTTGCTTCATTTACTTTCCATCTTATTTCAATAATCTGTCCAGCACAGACTAATTTATTTTAGACCACAGTCATATGAGTTACCCTGAGGCAAGTCACTTCTTTGTGGACCTCAGTTTCTGCATCTGTAAAAGGAGGTAGTTGAACTCAATGATCTTCTATTTAACAATTACTTTTATTTACTTGGTATTTTATGGTTATTCTGTCCTTAATATGCATTATGTGATTTTATCCTTGTGATACCACTCTATTTCAAGGAGTCCATATATTGTGTCCATTATGTTATTGATAGCTAAATTATATGATGTTTTAAGGTTAATATATCACTTTATATACACTATCACATTAAATCATCACAACAACCCAGTGATGTAGGTACCATTACAATCTCCAGTTTGCAGATTAAGAAACTGAATCAAGTAGAGGATAAGTGACTTGCTCAGGGTCACACAACTAGTAAATGCCTGAGGCAGGATCTGATCTTGGGTCTTCTTGACTTCAAGAATAGTGTTCTACTTACTGTGTCACCTATCAGTTTAAGTGAGATTGCTTGACTAGTAAATAAGAAAGCTGAGATTCAAACTTTTTATGCCACACAATGTCTCTGTTTTTACATTTATAATCTTTCCTCCTATTAATCATCTAAATAGACCTTCCCTTTTGAGCATAAGCATTTTAAAACTGTTATTTTGAAAAATGTCCCCTAAACTATTATTATTGCTATTTTTGCATGCTTTCTTTAATAGCTAGCATTTAATAACAGCTAGGATTTACATAGTGCTGTAAGGTTTTGTAAGGGACTTGACAAGTATCTCATTCATCTTTATTATCTCACATAACTTTGTTTTAGCTGATATTTTCATTCTTTTACTGGGTTTGTATCATAGTGGATACATTATTTTAAAAAAATAACCTGTCATCTCTTCGTATTCAGTATCATCCTCACCCTCCAGATGTGAAAATTAAGAGTCAAGAGCCTAAAAAGCTTTTGTAACATTGCCCCATAGATGAGTACAAACTGTACTTTCTACATTACTGATTCCATGTCCTCCAAACAAGCTGTTCAGCCCAGTGATTCAGGCCTTTATCACCTCAATGACTGACTACTGTAATTTTCACTTCTAGGGGATGTCTTTGAAATTCATCTGAATGCAACAACTCCTGCACAGTGCAAGAGTACCACTCCTCAATACAAAGTCAAGAGAGCTGATCAAGTCTCTTTCATAGACTGAACTTCCTACTGTTGGTTGAGTAGGTTAAGAGTTCCAGGTCTTTGTTCTGGCATTCAGAGCTCTAAGCCAGTCAATGGATCCCATAATAAGATAGAAACTGGTTTGAGATATTTTCCTTGAACTGGAACCTAAAATGTATTTTGTTTTCCTAGTCTCTCCTTTTGAATGACAGGCATTCCATCTAAAAACTGGTGAAGTACATCAAACAATTTCACTCTTTAAAACCTTTTGTAAGGTTTCATTCCTGGAATTGTGACCTTACTAAATTGTTTTTTTTTGCTATTATGAGATGATAGTCAGGTCTTAACTTAAATGCTGCCTTCAAAACTTTCAGAAATCTTTGGGATCCCTAGACCATAAATTTGCTTTAGAACTATTCCCATTTATCAGTTTCCAGGCAGATAGGGGATATCAGATGACTGAGAAAAATCATTTAGTATTTCAACAGGGATCATTATGTGATTTTCTTTGGCCTATTTGAAGGATGACTGGTGATTTTGTTGCTAAATATGCAATTTTCAGTATTGTAGTCATGGAAAATAAATTTAGCTTAATAAGGTATCCTTCATTTTAACCCTTCTTGCTAACATATATGTGGTATCCTAGGCAGCTGCCTAATTTACCTAGTCCTAATCATGACTGAATAAATGATCAATATGAACACAACATGTATTCATTCATAAATGAATTAGTATCCAGTATAAGGAAGGAAAAGTTAAGAAAACCTGAGGTTTTTAATAGCTGGCTCTCACTAGCAGGTCATCTGATAAGTTTTTTTTTTCTTTTTTAATCAGGATAGGAAGATAAGGCTATAGCTTGAGGCACAATAGTCCTGAGTTGACACTTGGTAGAGACTTCTGATCGATACGAAACCAAGATAGGAAGAACTAATATGTTAAAGGAGATTAAGACAGTGATCAAGAATGGGAAAGAACAATATGAGTCCAAAAATCTTATAATGACATTATATAAATGAAGCATTTTCTTTAACACACTGTTAGTCACCATACATTCGCTAGTCATTAGAATAGCATTTATATAATTCCATTACCTGGAGTAAAAAAATAAACAAAGAGATGTTTGCCTCTCTCAATTTTAATATAGAAAATCATGAAATTAAAAAAAAAATTACCCACAGGTTTCATCCACTGAGCTGCAAAGTTTCCCTGTGATAAAACATCACCTCCATTGATAGTGCTGAGCAGTGTAATATAGTGAGAGGTTTTTCTTAAACTCTAAGAGGGACAAGCATGGAAAAAAGTGTGAATTAAGTAAAATTTGTCATTGATACCTTCCCATATTTCCTTTTAATTTATTCCACAGATTTTTGTTACCCATCTACTATAAGCCAGGTACCTGTGCTAGGTGCTGGGAACACAGAAACAAAAGTGAGACAAGCACTGCCCTCAAGGACCTTGTATTCTATAGGGAGCTATAACTATACATAACATATATATATATATATATATATATATAATTAAATATGAATTATTTACAACATAAATAAAAAAAGTAATTCAAGGATACTAGTAACTGAAGTCATCCATATAGGCCTCACCTGAGAATGGCACTTGAAATAAGCTTTCTGCAGGATGCTAGGGATGGCAAGAGCTATAGATGAAAGGGAGAGTGCATTCTAGGCATTGGGGAAGGATGGATACAGAGAATGAGATAATATATTGTTTCAATGCCTCTTTTCTTCTTCCTAGATATCTTGTATTTGCTTCCCCATCCCACCCCATCTCCCAGCCTGAATTCCATGCTTAAAGAATCCTGCTCTCAGATTTCAAAAGGATGTGATAAAAAAATACTCTATGAAATGGTCCTGTGAAAATTTGTATTGTTAACCTTCTAGGGTAAGATCTAAAGTTATTAGGGAGCTCTTGACGAAAAAGTCCTTGACTCAGCATAGTGCCTGGCACATAGGAGGTGATCAACAAACATTTGTCGATTGAATGATTAAAATCTTTCAAGATATATCAAATGAATATTATTACAACACTTAGAGACACTCTCCAACTCACTATGCATTCCCTTAACAATATGACTCTTGACTCACGGCATTCTGGGAGTCCATATACACCCAAAATCATAGCTCATAATTTCCCACCAATGTTTTCTGTTTTATCTTTTTTCAGTCAGGCAAAACACACAATTAGCTCAAATAAAAGGCATTTGTTGAAACAATATAACAAGAAATGTAGCAAGAAAACATTTCCACAAAAATATGTACATTCCTCTACAAACACAGACTCCATAAATGGGAAGTATGAACCTGTAGAGGTAACATGCACAGAGAGGCACAAGCAGAGGGACAATATATGACCCAGGTACATGGGAGAAGTGACACATGACATGTGGCATCGCTGGGAAGCTTCCATTGATATAGCCCCCAGCTGGATTCACGTGGTGCATAAACTCCTGTAGAAATAAAATCTCTATCAGGCCTTGCTTTCTGTGGGTCTTCTGTGTTCATCTTGTCCCATAGTTCTTAGTTAATTCCAGGAAGAGCTCTACTAAGCATAAAGTTATTGTGCTTCTCTTTTCACATTCTGTATTAATTTGGAGTCCGTAGATGAAATTTTATTATTTCCTCATAGATAACTGAATGGACTTTGCCATTGTTTTCTTGATTTTTGTTCAGAGCCCTTAGTCTTTGTCTCGTGCCTTTAAAAAATGGTGGAAATTCTAATATACCAACTACATAGTTGTTATAAGGGGAAAAAGCAACACGCATTCATGGTTTCTTACCTACAGAACTGGACTATCCATTCCCTTCAGAGCCTTGGCTAGCAGTAATCTACTATCCAGTAACAAAGTCTTTGCCCACAGGTAACAAGTTCTCTGGCATATTAATCAGGGCCATTCTCATGTAGGTGGAAAGTGGGTAGGGCATTAGACCTCTTTTTGGGAAGAACTGAGTTCAAATCCAGCCTCACATGTTTATTAGTTGTATGACCTTGGGCAAGTTATTTAATTTGTCTGTTTCAATTCCTTTAGTTGTAAAATAAGGATAGCAATACTATCTATCTTTCAAGGTTGTTGCACGGATTAAATGAGACAATATTTAGAAAGCATTTAGCACAAATCCTGGCACATACTAGGTGCTTAATAAATGCTTGTTTCAGTTGAAAACTAATAATAAATAATTTTTAAAAAATAAAATAAAATTGCTTTTATAGATGAATGAATGAATACTTGTTTCCTTCTTTCTTTCCTTCTTTCTTTCTGTCCTTTCTTCTTGCTATATAATATCCTCAGGTTTTATTTTCTTTCTGAGATTACATATTTTAGTCACTATTTCTTGTGTTTCTTGCAGAAACTATTTGTTACCTTAGGGTTAGATTATGTTTCCAACTGTTTAATTCCAGTTGAGAATCTTGTGCTCTCTTGAGAGCTGTAAAGGTTGTTATCCAGCTTTCTGCTTTTCTTAAAATCTTAGTTGCATTTTGTTAGAGCAAAAAAGTTTTAATTTAATATAATCAAAATTATCTATTTTACATTTCTTCATGTTCTCTATCTGTTGTTTGATCATAAATTCTTCCTTTCTCCGTAGATCTGACAGAGAGACTATTCCTTGTTTTCTAATTTGTTTATGGTGTCACTTTTTATGTATTAATCAGGTACCCATTTTGACTGTATCTTGGCATACAGTGTGAGATGTTGATCTAAACCTAGTTTGTGCCTTATTGTTTTCCAGTTTTTTTTTTTTATATGCCAGGAGCTGTGGTCTTGGGGTTTATCAAACACTAGGTTACTATGGTCATTTACTACTGTGTCTTGTGTACTTAATCTTTTCCACTGATCCACTACTCTATTTCTTAACTAGTACTAAATAGTTTTGATGATTATTGCTTTATAATATGGTTTGAGATCTGGTATTGCTAGGCTACCTTCTTTTGCATTTTTTCCATTAATCCCCTTGATATTCTTAACCCTTTCTTTTTCCAGATGAATTTTATTATTACTTTTCTAGGTCTATTAATTTTCTGGTAGTTTGATTGGTATGACACTGAATAAGTACATTAGTTTAGTCAGAATTGTCATTTTTATTATATTGGCTTGGCCTATTCATGAACAATTGATATTTTGGATCCAAATTAAATATCCAATTTTCTGACTTTATTTCTGTGAAAAATGTTTTGTAATTGTGTTTACATATTTTCTGGGTTTGTCTTGTCAGGTAGACTGTGATGTATTTTGTATTGTTTACAGTTATTTAAAATGGAATTTCTCTTTCTATCTCTTATTGATGGACTTTGTTAAACATATAAACAAATGTTAATGATTTTTGTGGATTAATTTTATATCCTGTAACTTTGCTGAAGTTGCTAATTATTTCAAGTTGTTTTTTTAGCTGATTTTCTAGGATTTTCTAACTATCCCATCATCTCATCCGCAAAGAGTGATAGTTGTGTTTCCTCATTGCCTGGTCTAATTCCTTTGATTTCTTTTTATTTTCTTGTTACTATCGCTAACATTTCTAGTACTATATTGAATGTAGTGGCGATAATGGGCTGTATTCCATAAATTTTGGTATGTGGCCTCATTGTTGTCTTTCTCTTTAATAAAATTATGGATTATTTCTTTTGTTCTGTTTGTTCTTTGTTTCTTCCATTTGCTCTTGAACTCACTCTTTAAGATTAGATTATTTAGTTTCCAATTTATTTTTAATCTATCTTTCCACGGTCCTTTGTTGAATGTCATTTTTATTGCATTATGATCTGAAAAGAAGACATTTAATATTTCTGCCTTCCTACATTTGAATTTGAGGATTTTATGCCCTAATACATGGACAATTTTTGTGTAGATGCCATGTGCTACTAAAAAAAAAAGGTAAATTCATTTCTGTTCCCATTCAGTTTTCTCCACCTCTTTAAGTTCTTAATTCACCTCTTTAGTTTCTTTCTTGTTTATTTTTTGGTTGGATTTATCAAGTTCTGAGAGAGGACACTGGAGGTTCCCCCACTGGTGTGGTTTTGCTGTCTGCTTCTTTCCATAACTCACTTAAAGTCTCCTTTAAGAATTTGGATGCTTTATAATCTGGTGCATTATCTTTGACTATTTATCTGTGTGGCCAGACCATAATATGATATACAACACAGACAACAAATATGAATGTGAAAGGAAAAACCCTATAGAAAATTTCCCTTACAAAACAGCTTCTTCTTACTTTTCTGCCTCCTAGAAAAATTAAAATAATAAAAAGAATATCATAGAGGATAACATAGCACCACCAGCAAGTGTCTCAGGCATTGTCTAACTTCAAGTCTTCCTGATTCTAAATGTAGTGAGCTATCTACTATGCCCCTTAGCTGCCACAAATTTTTGCTTTGTAGATTGGTATTTATTTTGATTTCATGCTATTTATATTTAATGTTGTTTATTTGTATCATTGAATTGATCCATGATCTTGTAGATGTGGGTACTCATTCTAGTAGATGATATAGATCATAACCTGTCTATGCAGTCTCATCCTATGTGATGCATATAAATCTCCAAGCCTTTTACAGATAGCTAGGAGACATAAGGAATAGAATGCTAGAGTTGTAGTCAGTTTGAATTTCACTTTTGACACTTAAGAACTTTGTGATCCACAGCAAATCCCTTAACCTCCCTCAACCTCAATTTCTACATCTATAAAATGGGTATAATAAGAGTAACCACTTTTCAGGGTTGTGATAAGGATCACAAATAATGCCTACCTCCCAGGATGAGATAATATTTGCAAAGCATTTTGAAAACCTGAAAACTCTGTATGTTAGCTTGTATTAGTATCAACCATCCACTTTCATTATATGACTAGTTATCCTTTTTTTGGATATAATCTCTCTCATGAGATATGCTTGTGTGATGCTTTGTCAACATAGCATGATGTTGCATTGTGTGAATTCTGAGTACATTCTGAGAAAATTTTCAAAATAAGGTATTGCTTTTCAAATCATTTTTCTGAGCTTTGATAAATGCTGAACCTTTTAGGTGCCATGCTTCACCAGAATTGTAACTAAACATGATCTTGAGGAAGACTTTTAGGAGTTAGGGAATAGCTGCAGCTCCAATTTCTTCACAGCAGTTGTGTGAGGTAGGTAGCATAAGCATTATTATCATCATTCTCATTTTACAAATAGGGAAACTGAGGCTCAAGAAGGAGAAGAAACTGCTCATATTCACAGAGTTTTGTGGTAGATCTTTTGACTCAAGGTCCTGCTTTCTTGTCACTCTCCCTATATAAGCTTTCAAACGACCCTTTGAAGGAAGCAGGAAAAGAAGTATGAACCCCTTTTATAGAAAAGGACATTGAAGCTTCAGAAGGTGATAAGACTTATCCAAGTCTATAAGGTTAAATACATAGCTAGAGAAATGGAAAGGACCACAGAGGACATCCAGTCCAATACCCTCATTTAGGTTTGCAAGGATAACATTCCAGAGTTGATTAGCTAGATGAGTGACCAGGCAGAGTGTTGTCTTTGTTTTTGGATATGGCCTTCAAACCACAGTGGCTGGAATAACTCAACTTTTCACGTTTCAGGTTAATGAGGTTTATACTTCATTCTCAAGGAGGACCATGACATCAGGAATATGATGCCATGACTTACAAGTGAATTGGTTTTTAGTGAGAGAGGACTGCAAAAAGTCACCAGCCTCACTTTCTCCTCCAGAGTCATCTGGTCCCGGTGGTCAGATGTCGATCAGGACAACTGAAGATGACAGAAAGGAGAGCAGTATCACTGGATAGCAGAACACTATGGGCAGCTAGGTGGTACAGTGGATAGAGTGCTAGACCCTGAGTTGAGAAGACCTGAATGTAAATCCAGCCACACACATTTACTAGCAATGTGACTTTGGGTTAGTCACTTAACCTGTCTGTCTGTTTCCTCATCAGTAAAATGGAGGTAATAGTAGCACCTCCCAGGGCTGTTGGGAGAATTAAGTAAGATAATATTTGGAAAGTGTTTAGCACAGTTCTTAGCACATAGTAAAGGCCATATAAATGTTAGTTATGATTATTATTTTTGTTGTTATTGCAAGAGGGGATTAAAATAAGAGAAGACTGGAAAGGGAATCAGAGTCCAGGTTACAAAGGGCTTAGAATGCTAGATGATTTTATATTTTATCCTGGAGATAATAGGGAACTGCTGAAGTTGACTGAATGAGAGGTGGGGGGTGGGGTGGGGGGTAGTAACTAATTGAAATGTTTTATATAATTGCACGTGTATAACCTAGATTTGATTGTTTGTCATCTTAGGGAGATTGGAGGGAAGGAGATATAGAATTGGGAACTCAAAACTTTAAGTGAAAATGTTTGAAAAATAAA
This sequence comes from Bettongia penicillata ogilbyi, assembly GCA_023548195.1. Classification (NCBI taxonomy): domain Eukaryota; kingdom Metazoa; phylum Chordata; class Mammalia; order Diprotodontia; family Potoroidae; genus Bettongia; species Bettongia penicillata. The sequence continues at coordinate 1,083,732 of JAJHZJ010000658.1, forward strand.
GGAAGAGGGGTCATGTATGAGAAATGTTACAAAGGTAAAAATGACAGGTGATAGAAATAGTTTGGATATGAGCGATGAGAGAAAATGAATAGGATGAGGATGACACATAGGTTGTGAGCCTGGAGGACTGGGAAGATGGTGATATCCTGGATAGTAACAGGAAAGTTATGAAGAGGGGAGGAATGATAATGAGTTCAATTTTTGATATGTTGTTTAAGATATCTTATAGGAAATCCAGTTTGAGATGTCCAGGAGGCAATTAGAGATGACTGACTTTGAATCAGAAAGTATTTATTTTCCATTTTAAAAGTAGAGACTTTCCTCGCTGCCCTCAGAAATCTAGTAACTGGGCATATACTGATTAATAATTTACATTTGTATATATAGCTAATTCATTGGATATATGTGTACATATTATACATATATGTATATATATATATATGTGTGTGTGTATGTATTATAGGACTTTGTCTTTCTTCTCTAAAGACTACCATTTTACATGCATTGTAATGGGAAAAGATGCATTGTTAATGAGAAGACTTGATTTGTAGTCCTAATGGTGCTATCTTCAAGGCATTTTAAACATTATTTTAAACATCAATTTCTTAACCATAAAATGGTCTATTTGTTTCTTATGAGGTTCAAATTGGATGTATTTTAAAAACCTAATAATCTTTAAAACACATTAAAAAGTTAGCTTTTTAAATTATTCGTAACAAAGACATTTTGACTGAACATGAGTTTTTGAAACAGAGATAGAGAAAGGCTTCTTCCCAGTATGTATGGTTATAAAAATAACACTGTATAGGGAGAAAACAGTAACAATAAATCGTATTTGTCTACTTTCTCCCTTCCCCTACCCTGACCCAAGGTTGAGAATTGATGGAAGCTAGATAAGACTCCTATTTCAGGAAATCTGTGAGAATAACCAAAAGTAAAATCCAAACATCCAACATAGAATCCCAACACTGTATTACTTGGTGTAATAAAGTGCTAGCGACTATGTATGTTTTGGAATGCTAACACATATAATCCCTTTTTGGGTTCTGCATAGTTATTTCACAGGCAAGGTTATCTCTTCTAGACTTTTGCCTTTGTTTCTCCTTTTTTCTCTACCCTTGTAAGCACTATCATCTTCCTAATGCAGGATTTGTAAGAACCTCAGTGGATAAAAGACAAATAAAATGTGCATAATAGCCCACAAACCCTAGCAAATCCCTGAGTTCAGTACATTGGGAAAAAATAACCTTTTTGCCAAAGAAAAGATGGCTTGAAATTAGTATTCATTAAAGATGGTTAGCTGACACATTTTTGTATTTTTGGAGAAAGTATATCTGTTTAATATAATGCACCGTCCAATTAAAAAGTAGTGGTCCCTTATTAGAGATATGATTTCTTCTTAGATAAATCACTGATTTATGGCTCACTAGGGCATATATTTAATACTGTCACAAAAATGAAAGGGCACCCCAAACTATCTGCCATGCCACAGCCACTCACTCTGAAAAGGATCTGAGACTGCAAAGACCCCTGGGTGTTAAATGTAATCTTTGCCTGGGATAAAAGCACAGAGAATTGCTGATCTTTTATAAAAGAATCTGTCTCTACCCACCTCCTTCGTTCTCACTCTTTTCCCTACACAGTATAGTCCATCATTAAGAAGCACAAATCTGAAAATTAAGGGGAAATTCATGATGATTGCAGTGGGTGTAAATTTTGATATGCAAAAAGACAATTGTGGGAATGGTTTCAGAACTAGAAGATTTTAGAAATTATAGTATTTCAGAGCTGAAAGATACCTTCAAACCCTTCTCATTTTGCAGATAAACAAACTGAGTCTCAAAGGGCAGGCAGTTAGTGGCTGAGCTAAGCATGGAATTCAGGTCTTATGGCAGCCAGCTTAATACTGGTTCCATTGCACCTAGTTTTAAATGGATGCTAGTTTACCTTTTAAAACTAAGGCCCCCTGTCTTGTCTTATTTATGTTGCAAAGTCTTAGGGCTTGCCTACTGAAAGAAATAATTATTAATAACCAATGATTTGGGGACATCCAGAGTTCCCCTCTTTTTCTAAAATCCTGATTTTGAAAGTTCAGTTTCTTGAAGGTATTGCTGATAATGAGATTGGACTAACTTTCTTGTTTAGACCCCACCCAGGTAGGGTAACTATTGTGTTCTGCTCAGGCTTGGATGGGTCATAAATTCTTTGACTAGATTGCCTAAAGCTGGGGTTAGTTTAAGCAGTAAATGATTCAAGTAAAGTTCAGGTTCAGTCTCCTATTGTAATATTTTTCTCATTAATTGTTAACCAATCAGGATTGATTCCCACTCTGGGGAACACCTACTCTTCAAAGGGTATATAAACTGTGAACCTGCCCCTTGATTATCTTTGGTCTAAGAAATATGGCCAAATGAGAATCCTTTTTATTAAAATGCTGGCATTATTTAATAAAATATTAAATTATGCAGAAATCACATCTCTTGAAACTTTTTAAATGCCACAATGCCCCACCATAGCTCACAGTAATTTTTATGTGAGCATTGTGTGCACTTGGAACAGTTTTACTGCATCTATCAGTTTTGGTATTTTATCTTTGACTAAATGATAAGACTTTTGAGGACAGGATTCATATTTTTTCTGAATTTCATATGCTTCCAGTAACTAGTATAACCTGTGTCAAAGTCATTGGTGTGGCACTTTATCCTTATTGGTGGTGATGAAGGCTCTTCCCTATATGAGGAGTAGGGCAAAGTTGGTGAAAGAGACATTCAGTTCTCAGCAGTACCCCTCTCAAGGACTCTTCAATTAGCAGTCGCACTTTGGAAGTCTCCAAGTGAGAGTCCTCTTTAAGTGTCTCCCATCTGCAATGGCAGCGCTCATTTATTCTGTATTCTTCTCCCTTAAATATTATTAATTTTGGGGATATCTAACTTTTGATCACTTTGTCTCATCTAGGGGAAGGGGCAGTCTATCCAAGACGACCCCTTTTCTACCTAACAAACACACATAGTGAGCAGCAGAAAATCCATTTATCCAAATCATAGCAAAACAGAAATCAGAGAAGGTATATATAGAATAGAGAATGAAGAAGCTATCTCATTGGAAGCAAGATAACTTGGCTACATCAAGAATGTTCTGGATCTCATTCGAAGATAAACCCCCTGATGTCTCTAGAGTGGCAAGTTGTGAATAGAAGACAGTACCTACTCCTCTCATGTCTTTCTAGTCTTTTCCTTCAGCAATGTTAAGTGGGGTTGACCTCTTCCATCTTCTCTCTTAAAGCTGGAAGCTGACTCAATGCTATACTCAAAGATTTTCACTTGGAGAATCCTAAAAGGGGATTCCTAGTTGAAGAGTCTCCAAAAAAGGAACTGTGGAGAACTGAAGTCCTTTGTCTCTCTCCAACTCTGCCCATTCCCTCATGTAAGGCTGAACCTCTACCTCCACCAATAAGGTGAGAATCACCTACTAATAGGCTTTGGGAGAGGGGTTATACTAGTATGTAGTACATTTTGCACATGATGAAAGATTTGCAAATGTTTGTTGCACTTATATTGTATTGCATTATATCATTTCAACTCCCTTATCCTGAAAGAAAATAGTTTCACCACTCTCAAATACAAGAGGAAAATGTATTGTTGCTTGAGGGCACAGTAATATTTTCATAAGACAAAAGACTGCTTCAGTGACTTACTCTTGCTGAATTTTGATCTAGAAGTTTTTGGAGAAGTTCCCATCTTCCTGACTAGACTCAAAAGCCTGGGGATGATAAAATAAGTGCTAATGGTGACATCTTTCTATTCCCATGCAAGAAGAAAGGAAGGAGGAAAGCTGTAGGAATGAAATGCTAAGCATTTTGAAGTCAGTTTATTCAAGCTTCTACAGATATCTTGGAGCCAAAATTCAATAGCAAAAATGTAAGTGAGATAGCATTGTGATTGCTTTTGACTGGAAGCCAAACTGAAAAGCACATTTGGGACTTTATGGTGGAAAAGTACCTTAATAAACTGAAAAAATAAAATAAAGAACTTTGGCAGATGTGTGGTTCATGAACACAGATTGTGATTCTGCCAAGCGTAATGTTGTTGGAACACCACAGCAGACAACAGTTGAGGCTCTAACATTTCTTAACTTCTTCTCTTGCTCTGGGGTCTTCCATCTTTTTCAGTATGTGAAAAAAAATGATTTATGTTGGAATATACGAAATAAAAAATAAGTGAATATATGGAATGGTAAAGGACCTTGTGTCAATCGAAGCACTTTTTTCAAAGTCTGTGAAAAGTTTTTTACGGGTTTTAAAATAAGCAGCAATTATGAGAAAAAATTCATAAAATGAGGTTAATTCAGTGGAACTCAGTAAACTTTACTTACTTCTTTAAAAAAATTCATAGCTCCTTTTCTGAAAATAAGGGCTTGATAATTTCACATGAAACTGTGAAGGATGCAAAATCCAAATGTCATAATCACAGCCTCTGATTTTTGTTTTATTTTGTTTTTCCCGTCAGTGGTTTCTTATAATCTGGGTTTGCCTGTTTCTTAAAAACTGACTTTAAAAAGAGAAAAAATCAACAGATTTCATGAAGTTCAACTGTTTGTTACCTACTTCGTAATAATAAAGAAAAAATAGAATAAAGGTAAATCCTATGAGGCAGCTAGATGCTGCAGTGATGGATACAGTTCTGGAACTGGAATCAACAAGTCATGGGTCCAAATTTGGCTTCAGATACTTACCAGTTATGTGACTCAACCTATTTCTCAGTTTCCTCACTTATAAAATGGAGACAGTAATAGTACATGTATCACAAGGTAATAGTGAGGATTAAATGAAATAATATTTGTAAAGTTCTTTGCAAATCTTAAAGTGCTATACGAGCTATCATATTATTTTTTAATTAGCGAATTTTTAATTATTGTTTAAACAAAATACACTTCTTAGTTTCATATAGTAAGTATGATGGTTTGGGGAAAGTCAATTCCTACAGAAAACAGCCTTGTATTCTGAATATTTAAAAGTTACCTTTAACTTTTTAAAAGTAATCAAAACAAAAAATTAAAAAAGAAGGAATGAATTCCGTTAAAACTTTCTCAGAATCTATTGATATAATCATGTGAAATTTTATTATTTGTTATTGATGTGGTCTATTTTGTTTACAATTTTTGTCATCAAACCAAATCTGTATTTCTGATTTAAATGTGACTTTAATTATTTTTGTTTGGGTTTATTGGTATCCTTTCTTTACAGATCATTTATTGAATATAATTTTGTTTCATTGTGGTAAGTTAAGGATACATTTAATACTTTTGCTCTTCTGCAATTTTTGTGGACTTTGCATGCCCTGATGCATATTGAATTTTTGTTAAAACATCATTAAAAGTTAAGAATATATATATATATATATATATATATATATATATACATATGTATACCTATTTCTGTTCCCATTCAATAATTCACTAATGATCCATCATATATAACTCTCCAAAGTTTTATTCATCGTATTAGCTTCTTTCTTGGCTATCATGTTATTTGATTTGCCAAATTCTTAAAGGGGTATGATTGGATCCCTTACTGTTACAGTTTTAATATTTATTTCTCATGGAATTTGATTAAGTTTTCCTTTAAGCATTTAGTTTAAGCACTAAATGAAATTTAGTGAATGTATGCATTTTGATATTGTTCAATTATTTATTATGTGTTATAGCTTCCTTATTTATCTCTTTTAATCATATATTCTTAATTATATTAAATTTAATAATATATTTTTACTATTATCCTATCTGAGATCCTGATTGCTATTTTTGCTTTTTTGAGTTCATTTGAAGCACGTAGAGTTTTTACTTGGGCCCCATATATTATTTTTTACATTTCCTATTTAAAGTGTGTTCGTTATAAACTACATTTTATTGAATCTGATTTCTAATTCATTCCAACTTGTTCTCTTCCACATAATGGGTAAGTTCATCCCATTTTCTTCCATTCTATGCTCATACTTTTTTTTTTCATTTTTGTCCTCTATCTCTCTCCTTTTAGAAAGAAGAGAACGGTGGGAGACAAAGGTGCACTTAACACCAGTAATCTACAGTTAAGTTGAAGTTTTCACTTTGCTACTCTCTTCCCTTCATCGCTCCCTTGATCACAAAATTTTAGTCCTTTATGCCTTTCTTTTTATCCCCTTTTCATGATCCATCCTTCAACAGAAAGCAATCTCAGTCCAGATGCAACTAGCCTTTTCTCTTGCTGATGCTACACTGGCAGGGAGATACTGGACAGAGCATTGGTCTTGGAGTCAGAAAGACCTGCATTGAAAATCAGGCTAAGATACTTGCTAGCTATAACACCCTGGGCAAGTCACTTAATTGCTATTTGTCTTAGTTTTCTTAACTGTAGAATGAGGGTAATAATAAAACAATCCCTTTCATTATTTTTATAACCCTATATATATATATATATATATATATATAATATGTATATATAAAACACTGTATATATTCCACCATATTAATATACCATAATTTATTCAGTCATTCCAAAATGAAGACACACATTCTCAGTTTCCAGTTCTTTGCCACCATGGGAAGAGCTGCTGTAAACCTTTTTGTACTTATGGATCATTTTCCTTTTTTTGACTGCTTTGGGGTATACACCTAGTAGTGGTAGCACTGGGTCAAAGAGTATGAACAGTTTAATAACTTCTAGGGCATAGTTCTAAGTTGCTTTCAATAATGGAAGTCCATTCTAATTTTTATAGAATCCACTGGGAAAGATTTATCATATTCTATTGTCAGCTATTAATTTTCCTGCCCATCTTTTTTAAAAAAAAATTATTTGTTTTCAGTTTTCAACAATCACTTCAATAAGTTTTAAATTCTCTTCCCCTCCCTGCCCCTCCTCCTCCTTGAGATGGTATACAATCCTGCATGGATTCTACACATACATTCCTATTAAACACATTTTCACATTACTCATGTTGCATAGAAGAATTAAAATGAATGGGAGAAATCATGAGAAAAACAAAACATAACAAAGGAGAAAATAGTCTGTTTCATTCTGCATTCTGATTCCAGAGTTCTTTCTCTGGATGTGGATGGCATTTTGCATCAAGAATCCTTTGGGAATGTTTTAGGTCCTTGCAATTGCTACAAAGGGCTAAGTCTATCAGAAACAGTCCTCACACATTGTGGCTATTACTGAGTATAATGTTCTTCTGGTTCTGCTCATTTCACTCAGCATCAGTTCATATAAGTCTTTCCAGATTTTTATGAAGTCCATCTCTTTGTCATGTCTTATAGCACAGTAGTATTCCATTATTCCATTACATTCATATACCACAACATGTTCAGCCATTCCCCAATTGATGGGCGTACCCTCGATTTCCAGTTCTTGGCCACCACAAAAATAGCTACTGTAAGTATTTTTGTACATGTAGAACCTTTTCCCATTTTTATGATCTCCTTGGGATACAGCCCTAGAAATGGTATCGTTGGGTCAAAAGGTATGCACATTTTTGTAGCCCTTTGGGCATAGTTCCAAATTGCCCTCCAGACTGCTTGGATCAGCTCACAGCTCCACCAACAATGTATTAGTATTCTCACTCTCCCATATCTTCTCCGATATTTATCATCTTCCTGTTTTGTCACGTTAACCATTCTGATAGGTGTGATGTGGTACCTCAGAGTTGTTTTGATTTGCATTTCTCTATTTAGAGAAGTTTTTCATATGACTATAGATAGCTTTAATTTCTTCCTCTGAAAACTGCCTATTTGTATCCTTTGACAATTTGTCAATTGGAAACTTCCTATCTTTTCTTTCATGGCTCTCATTTCATTTAACATTGTATTTGTCTCATATTACTTTTTCCAACTACTCATGTAGCTCTTGTAGCCAAGCTGTTTTTTCTCTAATCTCTAGTTATACTTTGGAGTGATTCACTTTGACTATTACCTCTTCAGCTTCTCTCATTCCATGATATTTCCACACTGTGGTGAGCATTTTATTTTGTTTATTCATATCTCCAGTTCCTGTTTCTGAGATTCCTGTCCACCCCCACCTAGATCCGCCTAGCTAGTGCTTGGGGTCTGAGATTCAAATACTGCTTCCCAGCCTCAGGGCTTTCTGCAACGAGAGAGGCTGCTATTCAATGTGAGCTTAAGTTCTGGTGCTTGGGTGGGGGCAGGGCCGCCTCCCAGGCTCAGTTCCCTCAGGGGCTTTATGCAGAGACCTTTGGTAATGGCCCTGAGCTCCTGCCTGCTGCTCCGGGAGTTCCGGGCCGCCACTGCCTCTGCCGCTCCCTCCACCACCCGAGGGTGCCCGAGTCACGGAGACACCCCACTTTCCTCTCGGTCAGCCCAGACGTCTCTCTCACTGACCTGGAGTGCCTGTGGGTGGAGGGACCTTCACGGCCACTGGAGATTCCATCCCTGAAGCCTGCTCGGATCTGCTCCTCTGGGGCCACGTGGCCAGGGCAGCGCAGGGGTGGGCTCCGCTGTCCGGAGCACGATGGACCCCTGGGGACGGCTTTCCAGGGCTCTCTGGAACAGAAATCTCCTCCACTGCGTTGGTGCGCGGCTTGCTCTGCTCCAGAATTTGTGGGGAGTTCTTTTTACAGGAAATTTATGGGCTGTGGATTCAGAGCTAGCATACATGAGTGTTTCTACTCCACCATCTTGGCTCCTTCCCCCCAGTTCCTGTTTCTGGATTGGGATTTTATGCTTAGGTCAAACTCTGCTCTTCTCATAAACTAGTATGAGGTGGGTTTGGTCCTTGAGGAGGTGACTAAAACTGGACCTTGTCTTCTGCAAGGATGCCTGGACTTTGGTTCTGACTTCTGGTAGCTCAATTTAGATTTATGACCTCAGTTTCTTCTTTCCCTACCCCTCTCCTAGTATAGTTACAGTCCTGAAGCTAGATCCATTCCCTTTACTCCTGTTAAGCCCCAACCAGATATTTTTAATTACTACATAATCAGGCCTTCTGCAAGACTCCAGGTGTTTTTCTTCTTAGATGTTGCCCTGGTGCTCTTTCTTTCTGTTGCTCAGATATAACCTGCCTGGGTGCTATGCTGCCTGGTCATTGCTCTGACCCTGTATCCTGCTGTGGTTCTGACCTGTTTGCCCTCTTTAATACTTGTCTACTGTGGCTTATGTCTGCTGAGAGTCCCTGGAAGTCTCTGAGTCAGTTTGGGGAACCTTATATCAATGGATGGAGGAGTTTTTAGGTATATCTTTTTGTTTTGTTTTAAACATTTTTCCTTCTGCCATATTGTTAGAGCTTTATTGAGGGTGTTTGGGGGAGTTCTGGGATCTTCTAGGATTTATTATTCCACTATTTTTTACTGGAAGTCCTGAAAACCTGCTAGTAACCAGTAAATCTAACTTCAGCTAAAGAAAAGCAGCAACAGTCATGGTTATTTATTTGTCAGTTTCAATTTACATGCATGCAATACCCATTTATGTATATATGTGCATGTATATAAACACATGTTCACAAACATACAGATAAACAAATATACATGTGAACATAAATGTGCCCACACATACATAATGCATTTATATGCAGAGCTATAATAGATATGCACCTGTACATATATATGTATATTCATATATGTGATATGTACCATTTCAACAGCAAAGGACACTGTTTGGATTCCCCAGACTCCCTGTACCTCACTCAGGCTCTCAGAGCATCTGGTTGTCATTGATCCTTTGCCTCTCCTCCTCTGTGAGTGGTGTCACATTCTTGCATCAGTCTCAGGGTTTTGTCTATATCCTCTATATGAATCTCATGGTTCAAGCCCCCATCCTACCATGCTTTCTCTTCCCTTACATATTTTTTTCTTTTAAAGTCATTTATGTATTCAAAAACTTAATTAGAATGGAAGAAATGTCATGCAGGTTAATATTAATACATGTTTAATGTACATACCTGATCTGTGACTCAGTTTCTGCAACAGCCACGAAGAAGAAGGAAGACAAAAGTTGAAATTCTGCTTCCCATCATTCCCAGCTGAGAGTAGGCAAAAGTTTTTACTCAGGGTGTTTAACTCACAAAACCATTAGCTACATTGATGCCATGCAGGAACTCAGCATGCTTGGCAAATCTCTTTCACTGGTGGCATGGATTAAGCAAGGCAGCTACATGCATTGGCTTTTCCTTCTTTGCTTCTTTGAACTCCCATCCTCCTATCTCTAATTCACCTTTTTGTCTCGCTATCACATATGTTCATTTTATTGAACTTTTATCTTTTTGATAATGGACAAATGTGTGTGTGAGGGGAATTGGGGGAAGAATTCCTGAATATCAGCCCTCCTAAGGCAGATGGTGAGAGAGATTTTTGGACTGTTGCAACCTATACACTAAGTAGACACAAACTTCTTTAAGAACAAAGCAGTAAATTTGAATTCTGCTAAGCAATTGTTTTTAAGAAAAAATTAAAAAACTTAACAAATTGACTTGGCTAATTTTAAAATGATGAATGTTTAACTGTATTCAAAAATCTTTTTTTCCAAAGCAGTTTTTGTTTATGTAAATGGATCCTAAATGTTTAAATGTAAGTTTCCTTAGACAAAATAAGAATTGTACTATGTATGCATATATATGTGTATATGCATGCATAAACACATACATACATGTAAATAATTTTGTATTAGATCAGTTATTTTAATGGTACAGGGAAATCTGAGTGAGGAAATAGCAGCTCATTCCTTGTTCTTTAAGTAATCTTAGAAAGTTCTCAGTGTAATTGAGAAGTAAATTGGCTTGCTCAAAGTCATACAACCAGTACATGCCGAAGGAAGGATCTGAGTTCAGGTTATTCTGTTTTCTAGGTTATTTCATTATTTATTGGGTCACATTGCCTCTTTCATTATAATGTTATAATCACAAAACTAAAATATTGTTCTAGGCATGTTCATTTCATTCAACAGAAATTATTGAGAGACTACATTATGCAAAGTATTATACTGGAAACTGTGGTGGATGATAGATGAATAATGCAGAGTAACTCCCTTCAAGGAGCTCACCATCTTAAAGAGGAGAAAAGTCATCAATACAAATGATTACCATATGAGACAGACTGTGGCAGGTAACGTCAAAGTAATAGAAGTAGAGCTATTGAGGTCTAGAAGTGGAGTATAGGAACTCTCTTTGAGGCTGAGTACATTTGGTAACTATGAGCATGTAGACTACATGCTGAGTAAATGTGCTGAGAAAGTAAAGAAACTGAAAGTGATCAACGCAAAGAAGCATTGCTCTGCTTCCCTATAGAGAATCTGCTTTTGGACAACAGAGAGGTGACTCTAGGAGAGATTCTCATTTCTTGGTGATAATTTAGTTTAAGTTATTATTCAGGAAGATTGGGGAGGAACTTAATGACCTCTCCAAGTCCCTTCTACTCTGAGATTAAGTCTAATTCTGTCCATTGAATATCTGTAACAGAAGCTCAATATGTATGCATAATTAGGATAAATTTGTACTAAACGGATTAATATTTCAGCTAACTATAACATATTTGATATACAGGTTTTAAATCTTGCATACTTTAGAGCCAGGTCAACATATCTCTAAAATTTCATTTCCCCCTTCTGATTGCTTGAATGATGTCTTTGAGGGTTCTAAATTATCCAGACTATAAAACAATTTAGTGATAAAAAATTTCCATATTACGTAAAATGATTTTCTAGTCAAATGTCTTCACTGAAATTCACTATTAATTTAGTGTAACTCTGATCAGACTTTTAATTTACAAAATAAATAGCTTTCAGTTGTCATCTAGATGGATATTTAACTGAATACTTTACCAAAATAAACACTTTTAGAAGATATTAAATGTATGAAAATAGAAAAATAAGGAAGTGGGAACTAGAAGAAATAAATGGGACATCCATAGGTTTTTTTTTTTAATTGATGGCAAAACAAGTAAATTTGACTTTGTCAAATTAATGGCTTCTGCTCATTGACTTTCAATTCACTCAAAGTTCCCTAATTTAGAATAAGGGTAGAAAGACAATCTGAATCAATGAAAACTATTACAAATGTCCCTTAAAATGAGATCTTATTATTTTCAAATACAGTTGTATAAACAGTTGTCTTTTCCCTATCTTCAAATTTGCTTTAATGAACATATAAGAGTAATTTGCAAAAGTGGATGCCCATTGGTTGGGAAATAGCTGAGGCAATTATGGTACAAAAATGTAATGAAATGTTATGCCATAAGCAATGGCAAATCCAGAGATCCATGAGAAGTCTTCTACAAATTGGCACAGTATTAACTATGCAAAGACAGGAGAACACTATGCATAATGACAAATATTATGTAAATGAGAACAGTAAAAAAAAAAAAGTTCAGTGCTTTGCACTCATGACTGACCTTGGCCCTGGAGAACTGAGGAAAACACAGTTATTTTCTTTCATGGGGCTGGAGGAAGGTGAGAGGGTATGTGGAGCTATGGAAATGGAGAGGTTCGCACCTACAGGGGTTGTTCTGTTGGCTAATTTTACTAAACCTTTTCTCTGTTACCAAAACAGGCTCACCGTAAGAGTGCTGAGCACAGTATCTGGAAATGACTTTGATGGGTAAACAAAAGAAATAAATATTTTTCAATGTGCAGAATAGTTTGAAAAGGCTTAGTTTTCTCTTTCAGGTATCTAGCTCCCTAGATAAATGAGTCTCTTCTTGTCCAGGCCCCAGGACAATATCCTTGGATTGTCTAACCAAGAAGATGCTCCAAACAAGCTTCAGTTGTGGGCAGCATCCAATTTCTAATGATATTTCTCATAGGGGAAACAGGTGTGTTTGATTATTGGTCAATAGATGGAGCAAATGAGACTTTTATGAAATCTCTGGAATCCAATCTCTGGATTGGAAGAGACTTCGGGGACTATCTAGTTCAACCCATAACCTGAAAAAGAATCTTTCCTACAGTACAGTTAGTGCTCATCAGCCTATTCTTGAGGACCTCAAGTGAGAGTTAATAAAAAAAACATCAAAACCATTATTCTACATTTGGACAGTTTTAAATGTTAAAGAAGCTTTTCTTTACCTCAAACCTACATTTGTCTCTGTACAGCTTCTACCCATCACTCCTAGTTCTGCCCTTTGGGGTTACCAAAAATGTGATCACTCTTCCCCAGAATAGCTCTTCAAATACTTGAAAATAGCCCTATTACTGGCCCCTAATATGTCTTTTCTTCAGACTAAAGGTCTCCAATTCATTCAACCAGTCTTTATATGACATGATCTTAGGACTTTTCTCCATTCTAACACAGAAGCTAAGATGCTTTCTACCATGCTGAAGTTGTATGGTAGGTCAAAGGAACTAAAGATTACTTCTGCTTAGTGATCAAGGACAAGGGAAAGTCATAGAAGGAGGCCATAGCATTGATCTGGGCCTTGAAGGAGAAGAATTGGATAGGTGGAGGTGGAAGGGTGTGGTATTCTAAGTAGATTCTAACCATGAGCAAAGGTAGGAAAGGAAAGAGTACATATGAGGATTAGCAAGTTATCCTATTTAGTTGGAGTATAATATACATGAAGAGAAAAACAGAAAACAAGTCTTAATATGGTAGAATCAAAGGAATATAGTATTTAGTAAGTTGTAGTCAAATTATGAAAGCTCTTGAATATTCTTTGGTAATCTTTCCATTCAACCATAGTAGAATCCCTTAAGTGGACTTCTGTGTCATGTCAATTCCAAATGTTTTTTGCCCTCCTCAAGCCCCCATCCTATTTTCAGCAGATGACCTTGCCTCTGAGGCCCTTATTGAGAAAACTGGGACTGTTAGCCATGACCTCCCTCTACTTAACTTTCTCTTCTCAAAACTCCTCTGTATATTCTTCACCTTATCTTTCACCATCCTCCATCTCTAAAGAATTAATATCCCTCTTTACCAAGCAGGTTAACTCTAGTTATCCATTCAGTTTCATTCCCTCCCATTTTCTTTTGGACATGCTCCATTGATTATTTTCTTTTCAAATGTGTCTATAATCTTTCCCGCTGCACTTTCTACACTTCTTAAGGCAAGGATGATGATTCAAAGTAAATAAAAGTGGTGATTATAGCCAACTGGAGGTTCTGTCTACATGAACTATTTTCTTAATTTTTTTTTTACTCTTCTTTCTTTCCTTCTTTGTTTTTCTTTCTTCCCTTCCCTTTCTTTCTCTTTCTTTGTCTTCTTCCTTTTCTCTTTTCCAACTTCCTTCCTTCTTCTCTTCCTCCTTTCTTTCCTCTCCTTCCTTCTTTCTTTTCTTTCTTCTTTCTTTTCTGAATTTCTTAATCTCTTTCTCTAATTTGACTTCTTTACTATTTAATTGACTATAACTTGGTGACAAAGGTTGACAGTGGTATGTCTGCACAATGTCAAATATCTACATTTTTTATGCCATGTGAAAGAAAATCAAATCAATGGACTTGGTCTCACAATTGGATTGTAGCTCTTTTTAGAAAAAATAGTACCAAGGGAAATGGAAGGTAAATGTTAGAAGTGACTGAGTATTTGTTTTACTTGATACCAAAGAACCAAAAGCCCAGAGTCAAGCTGGACAGCCAAGTCAGAAATTTGGAAAAGAGGTTTGGTTTTTTTTTTTCCTCACTCCCTAACAAGAGGGCTTAGAAGGGGAATCCAACAAACAGCAACTCAAAACTTTGAAACCAAACCTTCAATATCTTTCTTTCTCTCTCTAACACAGAAGAACTCCAAATCCTACTGTACAACAGAGGTAAGTGTTTCCTCAGCTCAATTACTGCCTTAGACACTTATTCACTGTAAGACCCTGGAAAAGTCAGTTCAACTTTCTGTGCCTCAGTTTTCTCATTTGTAAATTAAGGCAATTGGATTCAGTGGCCTTTAAGTTGTCTTTGAGCTCCAAATCTATGATCCTATGAAAAATAATGTAGGATCTCAGCACTATGACAGTCAAATTTATACTTTGTTAATCTCTCCAACACACAATACTTATCCCCATCCTTCATGCTTTTTAATTTATACATGAACTACAGTCACTTTCATAAAGTTAAATATCATCATTATGTTTTATGGTTACTGGCTGTTTAAAACAACCACCACCAAAAACAAAGATGAGAATGAAGTTCAAATGACCTAGAAGGAGTTAACTGGGTTCCCAGATACCATCAAATATATTTAAACATGATGCTTGAGTGCTCTTTGCAGCTGGTAGGTTATACATAAAATATGTTCAGCCAGTGATAGCATCCTTATCTAAAGACAGAAGCTAGCAAAATTTCATCCAGTATGTTCTGTCAGATTGTTCCCTTCAACAGACGGCAGAAGACTCCCTGTGACAAGTGTGAGATGGTATCTATGTGTCAGGGAGGTGGTATTCCCATTCTTCCCTGTCCACTTTGTCCATTTGGACACTCTTCATTTGGAACTCACACATAAATAGGGATCTTCAATGTAGGTGAGTCACAAGTATTTATAATCTTAACTGATTGGGGTAGTCTTTTTTGAAACTTTACATGTCCTTTTGAAAAAAAGTTGACCCATATTTTAACATTTCTGATTTTTCATATATTTCTCACCTTCTCATACACCCTTTCTTGCATATGATTTTTTCTCTAGAAAGCAATAAGAAATGACAATATTGTGTTAGTAAACACATGGATCTTCAACCCTGCCACCTGCTACCTCAGTCAGCCGAGACAAAAGACCAGGAGAAATGTGATTCTCTTTCTCTGCCTTCAACTCAATCCTCGCTGCTACCAGAAAATAGCATCATAGAATCAGAGCTGAAAAAGACATTAGCTGTCATCTCTTATCATTTTACTTGACAAATTTAGAAACTGAGGCTTAAAGAGGTTAAATGACTTGCCCAAGGTCATACAGGTAGTAGCCAGGATTTCACTTTGGGTTCTTTGATTTCAGATACAAAATTTTTACCATTGTATTTATTGCTACATATTGACTCATGAATGAGTGACCTAAAGTCCCTGTTTTATAATTGAACTCTCCCCTTAAAGACTCATTCTTTCTATCTTTCAAAATCCAAAATCAAAAGCATCCTTGTACATGTTCCCTTTAAATCACAGGTCAAGACCACATCCCTCAGGAAACTTAAAGAGGTTAACCAAACCTACTCAATAATCCACTAGTCCTAACCCTAACTAATTTATCTTTTTCAATTCACTTTTGAAATTGCAATTTATATATCCCACATATACTATTTTTATACATATATAATTTTGGAATTATCATACTTATAAATGTATAATTATGGTAATTCTAAAAGTGAATTGAAAAGGAAAGAACATACGTGTGTGTGTATGTGTATGTGTGTGTGTGTGTTGTCTACAGAGAAAGAAAGAGAGAGACAGACAGACAGACAGAGAAAATACTGCAGTGAGGACCCGAGTTTAAATTCCAGGTTTGCTGTTTCCTATCTTTGTGACCTTGGGCAAGTCACAACTTCGCTGACAAGAATCTAAATAGAATATTGTAAATATGTGGGGGTTAGGGAGAACAGCATATGAGATATAAAAAGGTACCTTTGGTGTTTGCTGAATAGATATCTTAAGTGTTTTAACTATTTGAAACACTATATGGTGTTTTACTGTATGAAACATTATATGGTATTTTAAAATGAGCACCTTCTAGTGCAAAGGAATTTCATAAATGTATGCAGAAATGGGGACATATTAAACATATCCTTTAAAGTTTTAAGATCACAGAGATAAGTGATAGGATTGGACCTATAATTCCATTGACATAAGAAACTCCCCCTATCAATTTAGATGAGCATCTTCTTAGCAATTTATGTCCTTAAAGTATTGTTTAGAGAACTGACAGGCTTAGTAACCTTTCTAGGATCACAGATTTTATTTATCAAAGGCAGGATCGTAAACTCAATAAAGATGTTAAAATAAATATGTTTCAAATAAACATGAAAATCAAAAATCATAATACTATTAATTGTGGAATCAATAAAGGAAATGTAAACAAAGGACACTGTTGTCTAAATGATTTAATAGTGACTAAGTGATTTAATAAATGGAGAAAAGAACAATTAAATAATGATACTAAAGAAAATGATGAGAGACAACCTGCTGAAACTTCTATAGTGAAGCTAAAATTAACTTTAGGAGAAAATTAATAAGTCTAAATACATAAACAGAAGCAACAATCAATTAACTGAGTAAGTAAGTTAAAAGAGAAAGGTAAAAAATTCACATAGCTGTAAGTCCTTCAAAGGACAAAAGTAGGAATCCCAAAAATAAAAAAAGACAAATTTGAAAACAGAAAGACTATCAAGATCATGAATATAACAATGATTTTTAAAAGACAAATTTTTAGGCAAAGCAGGAGATAGATGAAAAGGAACAAAAATAATCACTATAAAAATGAGAAAATTTGTAACCAATGGAGAGTAAATAAAGACAATTATAGAAGCTACTACACCATTTTGCATGAAAGCAAAACTGAAAATTTTGAAAGCAATGGATTAATATTTACAAAGTATAAAATTTATAGATTAGTGGATAGGAAAGAGGGAATATTAATAATATGATTTCAAAAGAATTTTATCATCATAACTGTACTTCCAAATGAGGTGAAACATTTATGATCAGGTAGATGTATAAGTTTTTCTAAAAGCTTTATAGAACAACTAATCTGTATACTATATCAGGTGTTTTTAACAGTAAAGAAAGTACCTTATGAAATTCCTTGTATGAGACAAATAGGTTTCTGATTCCCAACTTTGGAAGAAAATAAAGAAGAAAATGAATACTACAAATTTGATTAATGGATATAGGTGAAAATATGAGCAAAGAATATATATATGTGTATACATGTATGTATATATTCATACACACATATGTATATTTTATTGTATATATTGTATGCATTGTATACATATATGTATATTTTATTATCTCAGTTTGAGCTTGTACTAGAAGTTCAAAGATGAGTTAACCTTAGGAACAAAATAAACATAATAATAATTTTATATATATTACAGAATAAATAAATGATATATCAGGAGATTACAAAAGTCTTCTACAACAGCAGTGCTTGTTTTCATTTAAAATACTTAAAAAGTATAAATGGACTTTTCCTTAGTTGATAAATAGTATTTATCTAAAACTAAGTAGTATTTACAATGCAAGAACTCTAGGTAGTTTCCTAGCAAGATCAAGGGTAAAGCAATTATGTCCATTCTCTCCCTTATAATTATTTGATATAATTTTAGAAGTGCTAGCAATTAGATAAGAAATAATTCACTGAATAAGCATAGGCAAGAAAGAGTAGAAATCATTGCTATTCAGTGGTTTATTTATACAACTCGAGATTCAATGAAAATAATTAACAGAAGTAATCAATAGCTGCTGGAAAGTAGAAGGATGCAATATAAAATGACAGTGCTTTTGTAAATTACTGACAAAACTAGCAGAAAGAGAGAAAATCTATTTAAAAATAATTACAAAAAGCGTAACATAACACAAGATTTGGTTATTAATCAACCAAAACTTATATAGGATTTGTACAAATATAACTACACAGCACTCTACAGAAACAGAGGAAGACTTTAATAATTGGAGAGCCAGTTCAAGATTGGGCTGCATGAATATAATAAAAATAAATATATTACCTAAATTAATTTATGGATTTAATGCCATATAATCAAATGATCAAAATTTACTTTATAGAGCTAGACAAAATATGTCAAAATTCATTTTAAAGAAAGAAAGTCTCCGAATTTCAAAGAAAATAGCCAAAGACAGTAACAAATTGCTTAGCAATTCCAGCTTTAAAACTATCTTACAAAGTAGTTACCATCAAAACTATTTTGTATTGGTTAAAATCATAAAGTAAATCAACTAAAAAGATTAAATAAGCACATACTAAGAAACTACTCTATTGAGAAAGGATTACTTTTTCAGTAAGAGCTGCTCACAAAACTAGAAAGTAATTTGGAAGAAAAAAAGTTCAGAATAGCAACTTAAATAGCATAGTAAACTCCAAAACAATCCATCAACCAACATTTATTAAATACATGTTATGTGCCAGGCATTGTTCTAAGGTCGAAGGCTACAAAAAGAAACAAAAGACAGTCCCTGACCTCTTTGGATTTACAATCTAATGTGTACTTGACCTGAATATAAAAGGTTACATTAAAATATGGAGATAACCAAGTCTGTGGTAAGAAGGAGAATTACTTAACCAAGCAGGAGGCTGAGTTAATAATAAAAAATAAAAAGGATGAGCTGAATTACATATAATTTAAAAGTTTTTAATAAAATATCAATATAGATAGAATAAAAAGATTCTGTCATTGGGGGAAAATATTTGTTTGAAACTCTTCTGATAAAGTTTGCTATAAAGATATATAGAAAATTAGCACCTATATAAAGCCTAAAGCCATTCCCCAATAGAAAAGAGGTTAAACATTACAAACAAAAAGTTTTCAGAAAAAAAATGAAAAATAAAAGAAAAAACAGAAAATATTTCAAATTACTACCAACAAATGAAATACAAATTGAACACCTCTGAGGCTTTGTCTTACACACATTTAATTAACAGAGAAGTTAAAAAATTGTAATTGCAGATATACTTACAAACTATTACTAGAGATGTAAGTTAGTCCAACTTTGCTTGAAAACAATTTTGAATTGTGGAATATAATTGATTAAACTGTCCATATCCTTTGACTTCTCTATCTCCTTCCTGAATATCTGCAACAATGTGAAAGGCAAACACAAAAGTTTCACATATGCAAAAAATGCATATTAGCATTCTTTATGACAGTAAAAAACAAAACAAAAAACAAAAACTAGAAACAGTGGGAGAACACTTGATTGAGGAATGGCTAAAGAGACTATAGTAACTGCATGAAATGTAATGATATTACGCCATAAAAAAGAAAAATGAAGAATTTAGAAAATCATGGGAAAAATTTGTATGAACTGCTGCAAAACTAAGAAAGTAGAACTGAAAGAACAAAATAAATGCTGATTAAAATAATGGAAATAAAAACAACACTAAAAAGCAACTGACTGCTATAATAAGTAACATCAGTTCTAGTGAATGGAATATGAAAAACACCTCTGTCTTTTTATGTAGAATTGGGGAATAATGAATATAGAATCTTGCATATAATATCCTACGTAGTTTCTTTTTCAGTTAGTCTTGCCTGACTATTTTCAATTGTTACAAGGGAGGTTTGTTGGGGACTTGAGGAATATAGTAGGTAATAAAAAATTTTAAAACACCAATTCAAATATATTCCTTAAAATTAATAATTATGAGAACTACTAAAATGTTTAAAATCATGAAGGTCTTGATCATGCAAAAATAAAAGAGGCAACATATGTTACCTCCCCTACAAAAAGAAACAGCAATAAATGATGGTTCTATTTGTTATTTGAGTGGAAAAAAAGGAAAGTAAGAAGCAAGGAAAAAAAGAAGGAAGGAAAAATGTTTCCAAATGTTGCATACAGAGTCCTAGGCAAACATCTTACTGAATTTCAAATTGAGGTTTGTATATGTGTTTGTGTGTGTATGTATATGTATCTGTTAACAGTGTGTGGAATCTGTAAATCTTTAAGGGTGAGAAATTTGTCTTTCTTATAACTTGGTAAAATGTCAGTGTTACATAATGATTGAGTGCTCAATAATTGCCTCGTGTTCTTTCACTCATTATTCATTTACGAAGCATTGTCGTTTCTTGATTATTGTGATGACTTTTGTAAATAAGAGAAGATATCCTACAGGACAGATTAAATGCAGAACTCTTACATTGATTTATGGTTTCCTTTGGGGGGGAAAGAAAGAAGATAAAGTCTGATATAGAAGAAGTAATTGGGCATTAGAGAATTGCAATCCTATTATTCCCTACTTTTACAGAAGCAGGGTAATCATTACCAAATTTATATGGTTTTGCATTAAATAATCAGTAGTAGCCCCAAGTCTTATTGGTCAATATACATAGATCGTTTTGCCTAAAGGATCCTATCATTTGTCTACTCTACCCCTACAAATTTAGACAAAAGGATAAGCCTTCACTTTGCTTTAGCTATGTGATCAGGGCATTATAAGAATCTCCAGAAACTTTCAAGGAGTATCTGGGATTTCTACTGGATTCAATTTTCGCTGGTGAGAAGTCAAGTGAGAAAAACAATAAAGACAGGTACTTAAATAATATTCTTTTTCATTCCCTGCAGTCGTAGTAAAGACTGGCTGCATGAGAACCAGAGAAACATTGGCTGTGAAGTCAAGCTTCATATGAGATGGACAATTTGCTTTCCTTCTTGCCTTTCTCTCTCTCTCTCTCCCTCCTTCCTTCTCGTACTTCAGAAAGTAATCTCATCCTTTCGTCACATATTATTGAAATCCCAGGTCTTAAAAAAACTCTCATTTTTGCCCAGACTGAGAGCATGTCATTTGGAAGTGATGTGCAAGGCAAGAGATAACCAGGTAGAACTCAGCGATTCGCCACAGAAAATGGTTCCATGTATGGCTGTAATGCTATCAGAGTCTGTCCCTCAATAGCTCTTTACTGCTCCTGAGCTCAGAATCTGCTGATTCAAGACCTTTCCCTGCATGGGGAGGTGTGAGGTTGGGGAGAGAAAGGGGAGACGAGCAGAGCAGGAGGAGTTAGAGAGAAATATTAATAGTCTTCCCTGAACACATAAGAAGTCAGAGGATTTTTTTATTGGTGGAATGAGTTCCTCCCACCCCCTTTCTCTTCTTCTCCCCCACTCTCTCTCTCTCTCTTGTTCTGTGTCTTCATTTCATGCTGGAGTTGTGATGATTGAGAGGAAGGATCTTCTCAGCTAACTGCTTACTACCAAATAGATGCACTGCAGTTTAAAGTGGTTACTGGCTAGGGGTTAACTCAATACAGACAGAAGATTCTGATAAAAGCAAATAGGGATGTTTAGGTGGTACAGTCATGGGAAGCTGAGAAATGAAAGGTTGCAAATCGCCAAAAAAAACATATTGGAACACACATAGATTTCCCATGTGTCTAAGTGTCAAAAACTATTACTATGTATCACAAAGTGCCTTGACACAATAGAAACATTTGAGAACAAGCTAGATTAATTAAATTAATTAATTAAACTCTATTTAATTACTCTAGTTTCACTCTATATTTTCACAGAGTATAGTAGTGGCCATATGCTTGATCTAATGATATTTAAATCATCATTGTGTACATTGTACTATGCATGTATGTATGTAGTATGTGCCATATTACGTATACATACATCATACTACAATTTTCTTTGCAGTATATACATTACTACCTTAATAAGGTTATTTTAAGATTTACATATACATACATCATACTACAATTTTCTTTGCAGTATATACGTTACTACCTTAATAAGGTTATTTTAGAATTTGTATCCATCTATTGATTTCTATCTAAAATTATTTGAGACCAATATTTGACAGCAAATGAAATAATTGTACTTATACTTTTATTCTTAAATTTTCATTTTTTTTTTTTGTATCAGGAAGCAAAACTATGGCAATAGTTCCAATCAAGGAGGAAGATCTTCCTGAAGAAAATAATTACCTTTGTGATATTAAGTGTACATAAAAGTATGATGAAAAATCTGTTCATTGTTGTCCATTCTGGATATTCGCCTCAAACATGTGTGTATGTATATTGTATTTGTATGTACAAACAATATGCATGTATACATGTGTGTATGTATTATGTATACCAGTCTTACACTAAAATCCTATTTGGATCTCTCATTGTTGGATGGAGATATCCCTTGGTTCCTACAGGCTATATTTGTGAAGCATTAGCTTTGAGAGGTACTACCAAGCTAAAAAAATCTGCGTATATGTTCTGTCATGGGCTGTGGGTCTGTTATCTGAGACTAGGTTAACTAAATTCACAGATGCTCATCACTAGGTTGGCTACAGGATGATGAATTTTATAGTTGTAGGACCCACTGAAGACTAGTGAAAAAGGCAGAAAGGAGCTGTCCTCTGCTCTGATGTAGGGAGTGCTTACCAAGATGGAATCACAGATCCTTGAGGCATTGAAATAAGAATATATCTAAATGTATGTATACACGCATACAAACAGGTATATATGTACCTCATGTATTAGATATTTAAATCTCAATGACCTCCTGAAATCTATTCCTAACAATGAGATCCCTAATTTTCAATGATAAATGAAAATTCAAATGATAAATATCCTGCGGGTGTATTATATATATATATATATTATATATATATATATATATATAATATAAAGTGATGCTTTATTGCTCTGGAAATTATTCGCAAATAATTTTCAAAGAAATTTATTGCAATGGAAAATGAATACTGAGTGACTCAAATTGAATTTCAAATTCAAATGAAAAAAGTCCACAGAATTATTATAAACAATTATAATCATTTATAATATCATAATAAATAACTATAATAATGTAAACATTAACATGATCCATTTTTTGTTGGAAATAACATAATATGCATATGCCATTGATAATTGCTGATCATTGGATTGAATAACCTTTACATTTGAAATGCTTCCCTGATTATATCATACTAAGTTGAGAAAATATGCTTATATAATTGGCCAATCAATTAAATGTAAGGGAAAGAGCACTGAATTTGAAGTCAGGAGATCTGAGTTCAAATCCTGTGCTGTCAGTTGATACCTATGTGATATCTGGAAAGTCATAACTTCAATAAACTTTAGAAGAAATTCTTCTATAGTTCTATGATAACATTTTCACTGCTTGTTTCCAAAAAGAAGTTAGGAAGAAACTATTTTATGGAACTTTGTAAAGTGATTTATCATTATATATACCTCTTCCAATTACACTTCATTCTTAAGTCTTGCCATGCATGCACACAGATCACAACACTCACTCCTAACAGGTACTATTTTTCACCAACATATTTCTATCTCTGTAATGCCTAGGCATTTATCCACTTGTCTTGTAATGGCTATGTGCAGTACCAGATTCCCCCTTTTCTTCTTTGACTAGCCTCATCTTAAATTTTGATTCTGTTCCCAACCAGCTTTTATTTTTACTGTCTGTATGTCTGTGACTTAGCTTCCCTTTATAGCTCTCTCTCTGTCTCTGTCTGTTTCTGTCTCTGTCTCTGTCTCTCTGTCTCTGTCTCTCTCTCTCTGTCTTCCCACTCTCTTATTCTGTCTGACTCTGGATATATCTGTCTCTGTTTGTCTGTCTTAAATTCCAGGTGTGGCACACCATCCACTGTACCACCTGGCTGGCTTAATATCATAATGTCACATAGTATCATGTAGTAGAAAGAACATTATAATTTGAATCATAAAAACAAGTGTTTGAAGTCTGCTCTCAATAAATAATCCTACTACCATCATCATCAACAACAGCAACTTGACTATTAGTGGCACTGCCATCACCATCCCATGACTAAAGCTAAAAAAACTGTGCAGTTAAGAAGGATGATGAACTGATCTCAAGTTCATAAGCCTATTTTAGGAAGATTCAGACTAATATTTGAAAAATTAAGTATAAGATAAGCCAACTTATTATAGAGGCAGGACACACTGGAAATGAATGAATTTTTTATAAATTTGAAGCCTATCCCTTTCAGAAAAGTTTCTGAAATATATTACACACCCTCTTGCTTTATTAAATAGGGGCTACTGAGTATATGTTGAGGCAGAGTGAATTTGCAGAGGCAGTGATGTTTCACTGGTTATGATCAGTGAAATTCAAATCATGGGCATGATGGGCAGTCAGGTTAATAGAGAGACTAATCTAGAGTTAGGAAGATGAGTTCACATCTAGCCTTGAACACTTACTAGCTGTGGGACACTGAGAAAGTTACTTAACTTGTTTACCTCAATGTCCTCAACCATAAAATGAAGATTATAATAGCAGCTACCTT
The DNA here is from genome assembly GCA_023548195.1 of Bettongia penicillata ogilbyi. Lineage (NCBI taxonomy): Eukaryota > Metazoa > Chordata > Mammalia > Diprotodontia > Potoroidae > Bettongia > Bettongia penicillata. The sequence goes on from JAJHZJ010000658.1 coordinate 1,108,603, forward strand.
ACAACATTATTGTGAGAATCAATAATACAGTGCTTACCATGTAATAGGTGCTATACATAAACATTAGCTATTATTATTAAGGCAATACAGGCATGTTCCTTCTGGTATTGTCAAATAAGCCCTGAAAACCTTAGGCAAAACAAAGTTATAAGAGGTCTTCTTGAGATTCAGAAGCCTACTGAACAGCATTAGTGAGTTTTTGCAATGTCTTTGCAGATTTGGTCATTTTTTATAAATTTTAAAAAATTTAAAATTGTAAATTAAAAAAAAAATTACCAAGAAATGGCATCAGTTGGCAGCACATTACATGGAAGTGTACCTTCAGTTGATTGGCAGTAGTAATAGGCAATATGAGATAATACCAGTAAGTTTCAAGAAAGTAAGTGCCAAAACTACACAACACAATAAAGAATGAGAGTGATCAAAAAGAACTAGTGAAGGCAATTTCAGGACCAGGTAATTACAGGACCATGGACAGTTCCTCATGTGCGCTTATTTTACTTCTATTTTCTTTACCAGGAGAGCAATAAATTTGAAAAGGTTAAAACATAACTTATATGCAGGCAGATGAAACTAAAGATACAGGAACAGATGGGAAAAGATCACCTAGTTTCACTCAATTAATTCAATTAGCCAGGCTTAGAGCAACTATATTCCAGAGTGCTTAAAATATCTGATAATTCTGTCTTCTCTCCGTCATCCACTTTCTTTTTTTAAAATATTTTTATGGATATATTTTACTTTTCCATTACCAAAATCCCTCCCAAATCCTCCCAGAGAGCCATCCCCTATAACATGATATTTTAAAAAGCGAAAAGAAAGAAAAAATACAACAAACTGATGAATATATAGTAAAAAGTGTGAAAATGTGTTCACTGTACCATACTCATGCCTATTCTCTGTAATTCTGCAGCATTCACTTTTGATTTTTTTTGGTGGTCATTCATTGCTGAGGTCATTATATATTGTTTTATTGGTTCTGCTTACTTCATTCTGCATCATCTATTGATAATGGCCATTCCACATTTCTCTGTATTAAACATACATATTAACATTTCTTATAGCATAGTAATATCCCATTATATTTATACACAACAACTTGTTCAGTCACTCCTCAGTCAATGGGCATTTACCTTGTTTTTAATTTTAAAAGGAATATTTTGGTGTGTACAGGCATTCTCTTATCTATTTTCATAGTCCATCCATCCAACCAGTTGCCCTATCCTTTCTTGCCCCAACAAAGTTTGTTTTTAAATCTTTTATGTTGTTTTTCTCAGGATTGATAGTCTTCTGTTATATTTATCATCAATTATTGCACTTATTTCTATTTTATATACATGTCTTTTAAAGTCTAAAGTGAGATCATGTTTTATGCTAGAATAAGACTGATTTCTTAGCCTTTTAAATGTTCAAAGTATGGTTTTGAATACAAATCCTATATAACTGTATGTATAATTTATAGAAATATGTCCTAATTTATTTTGTCTTTCTGTTGTTTTCCTCAAATAATAAATTTCTTAAGGCTAAAAACTTGACAAATTCAGCTGAACTCTTGCTGTTGAGTTTAGCCAAGAGGAAACTGGAGTCAACTGTCTCTAAAGTTCTTTTCAGCTCTGATATTCTATCATTGTATGATTTTCCTCCCAAGCGAGTCTCCTCTGCTTGCTATACAATTGAATTGTGGTTACAGCTGATGGACAAATATGTCAGTGCAGTAGGGAAAGTCTTTTGTGAATTCAATATGGTGGGAGGAGGCACTTTATAAGTCCAAGTGCAAGCACAAATAATAGAAAGTCTTGCTATATTATGTTCTGAAACTGTAATGTCCTACCTCACAATGCTTCCCCAAAGCTCTGCAACTCACTCCAAGTCTTGGAAAATAGGACTTTTGAATCAGCTGTTTCCATTAATGGATTGTATACACATATACATCAGAAGTGAAAGGACTCCCTTAAGCAGAAATTTTCCAATGACTACCCCGTGTTGAGGCTTCAAGAATTTTGAACTGTGTTTCCCATTATAGGCTCAGAGGTGGAAAACACCTTCCTTATTCTGGATTTTCCTTTATATGACCATGACATACTGGATAGAGAGCTGTTCTCAATGCCAAGAAGATCTGGGTTCAAGTTGAACCATTGACATATAGTGGCTTCATAATCCTAGGAAAGTCCTGCCTTTATTCAATACTTTAAGAAACTCTTTAAGACAGAAGCTCCTATTTTTTTAGTGCCATAGACCCTTTTGGCAATCTGGTGATACTTTTCTCAGAAGAATATATTCAAATGAAATACATAAGATCACAAATCAAAACAATTACATTGAAATATTGTTATCAAAATACTTTTAGAAATCAGTTTCAAAGGCCTCAAGTTAGGAACCTTTCTGCTAAAACTACAAGTTGCAGAAATGGTAGCTGCATTGGTAGAAAGAGTTTCATGTGGGAATTCCCTATATGAATGGAATCGCAGGTGCTACAACACCTATCTCCATTTATAACAAATGTATCCATAATTGCCCAGATACAATTTCCTTTCATTCTGTCTTCCTCACTTTTTCTCCCTTCCTTTCTTCCTCCCCTTTTTTTATTCTTTCCATATTTCACTTCCTCATTTTCTTCCCTCTTGCTCTTCCATCTCTTTCCCACCTCTTTCCTTCCTTTATTCTGCTTGCCTCTAAACATTTTTTCTGCCTTCCCTCCCAAACCTTCCTTTTTCAATTCCTTCCTCCTTTTCTTTTTCTTTCTTTTGTTTTTCTCACATTTAAATATGGGTTTCTAAAAGCCTTTTAATTTAACATTTTGTTCTCCCTCCATGGAGGTACAACCAGAAGTTTACAGTTTCTTGCCTGACATGATTCACCCTCAGCATTTCATTTTTTTCTCTCTAGGTCTTCTAATATGTTGTGCTCCCTCTCATTCCTAGAATTCCTTCTTTTTTCATCTCCACCTCTCAGAAAGCCCTTCTTCCTTCAAAGCTAGCTCAAATACTTTTCTTCTACATGAAACCTTTACTGATTCCCTTAGTTTGTAATATTCCGCCTTGTATTTATTTTGTATATTTTTTATTTCTGTATATATTGTCTCCTCCAATAGAATGAAATTTGAAGGCAGGATGTATTTCATTTCAGTCTTTGTATTCACAACATCTCGCACAGTGCCTGCTACATGTAGTAGGTGCTTAGTAACTGCCTGCTGAATGATTGATTATAAAGATAAGTCATTTGTTCCAAGCTTGTATACAGTTTTTGAAAACATTAAAATAAAATAACACAAGGTCCCATTTATTAGATAACACCTAAAACACAGTCATGAGCCCCAGAAGCAAGTGGAGAAAGATTTCTGAGCAGTATACTACCAAAAAACCCCTGTACTTTACTCTTCATGAGAAAACTTGAGCCACCCTTGGACAAATGTGGAGCTTAGGAATGTACATAAATTAAGTTTTCTCATTTACAGTCTAGGAATTGACAATCAGAAGTGACAGGACAATCAGGTTGTTAGAAGGTAAAACAATGCAAAATGATAGCCCAAGAAGAGGCAGTGCAGGTAAAGAACTCACTGCCTATAAGCCAAAGAACCTTCAATAGTCAAAGAAGACATGACTCTCATCTCATAGTCTGACAAATGATGCTTGGAATGATGATTTTTGATCATCATGAAGAGGTAAAATTATATTCAATAAACTCTGTTTAATGAAGAAGGGTATTTATAATGTGCTATAAGTAGATTTTCATTACATCAGCCAAGTTTTAATAATACTGTTTAAAGTTGCTGAAATTTAAAAATTAATGTCATTTAGGTTATCTGGAAATTTTGCTTTTATGGATTCTTATTTGTACCAGTTAGCCTATATCAAACCTTTGTAAGTAACTCTGAATTTGGGGATCCTTAATAGATTGTAGATTTAGAACTAGAAATGACCTTACAGAAAATGGAAGCCCAGAAGACTTAAATACCTTGCTAAAGGTCACAGAGATAACAAATTACAAAGCATAGGCCCTTTGAATCCAAATCCTGTGACTTGTGCAGGGGCTACAATATGAACTCATTCATTCAACAAGTATCTACTATTGGGGCAGCTACGTAGCACAGTGAGTAGAATGCCAGCCCTGGAGTCAGGAAGACCTGAGTTCAAATTTGGCCTCCTATGCTTGACACACTTGCTACCTGTGTGACCTTGGACAAGGCACTTAATCCTAATTGCCTTGCCTTCCCCACTCCAAAAAGATTTTTTAAAAAAGAACCTATTGTCTGTCAGAATCCATACTTGCAGCTTATTGAAGCATCTTGGATTTGGGGTCAGGAAGATAAAAAGTTTCATGGTCAAAATGGATCAGTGTGGTGTGAATATTGCCAGACTAATTAGTGACATTTTTCATAGAGTTGGAAGGACCAAATGTTTTGTATGATTCAGAATTGGGGCCAAACCAAGGAATTACAAGATCTGAGAGGAGATTATCAAGATTCACAGTCCAGGATTGGGCTACAAGGGTTTGGTACTGGGTAAATAATATGGAGTAAAGCTAACTGAAGAGTTATCTTGATCTAGTGTACTCAAGTAGAAATCATAAATTACTGCCCTTGATTTTAGACCAGTATCACCTTACAGTTTCTTCTAAAGTTCTGTCAGCTAGAAATTTCCCACTTCCATCATTCTCATCATTTTTGAGGCCAAAATCTGAATCCTTTGTAGCATCTCATACTGTCCAATGACATCAAAGAAATGGATCACTGGTTCAATGATTGAGAGTTGAAAGGATCTTGAGGGGTCATCAAGTCCAACTATCTCAATTAACAGATGAAGAATTGAAACCTGGTGGGGGGTTAAGTGACTTTCCTAAGGTCACATATGTAATAGGATTCAGAAGAAGGATTTGAACCTCTGAATTCAGAGCCAGTGTTACTGTAGTGCTGATAAAACTGTCAAACCAGAGAACATCTTATAAAATACTTATGACAGGCCTGATCATGTTTTAAACTATAGGCCTTCAAGACAAGAAGTAGCTATAGGTGAGCTCTCACAGCTTCATAAGAAAGTAGTCTTTGAGGTTTTATCCCTTTCATTTTGCTTACCCCTCTCAATATATATGAATTACCTCTGAACGATTGTACTATAAGAAAAAAAGAAAAACAACTATGCAACTCAGAAAAGAATAGTTTTCTAAGAATCTCCTGAATAATGTTGTAAAAGTAAAATGAGGATAATAGTTGAAAAGAGATAAATTTCCAAGTTCTACCTTCACAGTCATATACAAGAAAACCCAAGAGGAAGTGCTTTTTAAAAATTTCTATTTAGTTAGGGTTTTTTTCTTCTGACACTAATGTGAAGAACACTGTTCAATATTCACATGCAGAATTCACTTGGGATTGCCTTTCCTGCAGTATCAACATGGGATAGTCATTGGAAAATTTCTGCCTGAGGGAGTCCTTTTCCTGTCTGACACAAGTGCACACTCTATTAATGAATACTTTTCATAATAGGAACCAAGGAAAATCCTGGCATGGAATTTCCTTGATAAAAAGAATGGATTCTGACTATTTTCCTTATACTACATTACATTTATCTTACTTTCAGGAATTTTTTTTCTGTGAAAATTCAAACTTACAAAAAGATGACTTTTATTCATATTTCAAAATTATTTACCCAACTTCCTAGCAATGGTAAGCTCTATTTATTTAATATGTTAATTCATTTAAAAAATCAATTTACTTAAAATTTTTAATTTGCATGCATGGTACATCTATGTGTAGACTATTCACAGGCTAGTGAAATGGGCTCAAGGTCATGACAATACTTTGATGAGAAAGGAGCGACCTACTACAATGACTTATTCATGACCTTACTATCTAACCTAAAGACAGACATTTCTACATGTGTTATTTCCATCTATTAAAACTGCAGAACTCTTTCATTTTGGTATTCATATTCCTAGGATTTAGCATAACTTTAAGTCATGTGACTTTTTCATTAATACAAGGTTGAAAACTTCCATAATTTTCTTTCCCTCTTAAAAAAGAATGGGAGCTCCTTGAGAGCAGGATTGTCTTATTTTTCTATTTGCATTCCCAGCCTTTAGCACAGTGCTTTGTATCTAGTAAGTATTTAAAAAATGTTCCATTGATTAATTCAATTTATATCATAACCTTGAATTTCAAAAGAGATACTATCTTCAAGTCAATGATGGCATCAGTGACTGCAGGTGGGTGAGAAGGCAATCACCTCATTGAGTAAAGAGTTGTTTGGTTATCACCCTTACTCCATTTCACAGAAAGGTTCTAGCCTTTTTCCCAAGGAAAAGTCCAGAAAGGATTTTAGGCTGGAGAAAGTATATTAATATTTCTAGAGAAATCAAAAGGTTTTTTTAATGTGCTTCCATAGTGTGACAATAGACCTTGAGGGGTCTTTGACATGGTATAGAAGCTCTAATTAAAGTTGACATATCATATACTTTATAAGGCATCAGATTGACATAGCTAACAAAAAGGACTAATTTTTCACCTTTCTTTGTATCCCAAACACTTAATACAATGCCTGGTATATTGCACTTTGTGGTTGCTTAGTCACTTGTCAGTTGAGTCCAATTCTTTGTGACCCCCTTGGGGTTTTCTTGGCAAAGATATGGTAGTGGTTTGCCATTTCTTTTTCCAGCTCACTTTGCAAAAGAAAAAACTGAGCAAACAGTATTAAGTGACTTATCCAGAGCCATATAGTAAGTATCTGAGGCTGGATTTGAATTCCGGAAGAAAGGTCTTCCTCCTCTGGCCCAGTACTTTGTCCATTGTGCTACATTATAAGTTATTAACAAATATTTATTGACTGACTGAAGGACTTCTAGGAATATATGCTGAGGTGGAAAAAAAGAAAACAGGAGAGCTCATTTCTCACCCCCTCAGTGGTCTGATTCTGAGTAAATTAGGAGATAAAGTCATTTATCAAGAGGAGAGAAAGCCATTGAAAAAGAGGCACAAAAATTGTATAAGAGTTCTCCCTAGTTTACTTGTGTTTCATATTTTCTTATCCTAGAAGCCTATCTTTATATACATGGAGGAAGACATTTAGAGTATGTAGTAAGCTTAGTACTCTGATCCATAAAATGACCAACCACAGATCCAGAGGAGTGATGATGAAGAACGTTACCAAAATCCTGACAGTAGGATAATGGACCCAAGCTGCGATATGCCATGTGTATTTTTGTACATGTCAAATGTATTGATTTGATTTGCTTGGCTGTCCTTATTCATTATAAGCATTGTGTAATTCTTTTATTTTCCATTCGGGAAAAGGAAAATTAGCAATAAATTTTACAGGGAAAAAAAGGAAGAAAGAAAAGGGAGTCATTGAAACTGTTTTTCAATTCTCAGATGAAAAAAGAAAAAGTTCAAAATGAAACATGGGTAAGAAGAAAGCTTTGAAAATAGTATGAGGGGGGAGCCAAGATGGTGGAGTAGAAAGATGCATATACTCTAGAGGTTTCCCCACAGCCCATAAAATACCCGTAAAACTGACTCTCAACAAGTGCTAGAACAGCAGAAGCCACAGAACAACAGAGTGAAACAGGTTTCCAGCCAAAGGTAACCCAGAAGGCCAGCAGGAGAGGTCTATCTCATGGGACACTGAGAGGAGCAGAGCAGAGCCCTGGTCATGCAGCACTGGCAGGAACAGGATCTGAACAGACCTCTGGGCAGAGTTCCTAGCAGGGAAGGTCCCAGATACCTCAACCCACAAGCAACAAAGAAAGCTCCAAAGATCAGTGGGGGAGGGCTTTCCCAGCTGGGTGAGAGGGAACAGGGTTTCTCCAGCAATAGCCCAAGGCAATGGCAGAGGCTAAGGCAGCAGATTGTAGGCAGCTACATTGGCTGGGAAGCAACCTGGATCCATTGTTCAGACAGCTCAGCTTAAAGCCTACGGCAGTAGGGAGGAGCTGATCTAAACCCCAGCCCTGAGTGATGGCCCAACCCCCAATGAAAAGGTCAGGGGAACCAAACTCTGAGTTGAATCTCTTGACAAAGGATTCAGAAGTCAAGTACCTGGCTGGAAAAATGCTCAGAAAAGGAAAAAAAAAAAAATAGGACCATAGAAAGTTACTTTTTTGGTGAACAGATATCTCTTCCCATCCTTTTGGATGGGGAAGAACAAGGCTTACTATCACAGGAAGTTAAGACCCCTGCCTCCAGGGCCACCAAAGTGAACTTAACCTTGGCTCAGACAATAGAAGAGCTTGAAAAGCAAGTTAGCAACTTACTAAAGGAGAACCAAAAAAAAATGCTGAGGAAAACAACACCTTTAAAAAGAGGCTAACCCAATTGGAAAAAGAGGTCCAAAATGCCAATGAGGAGAAGGAGGCATTAAAAAGAAGAATTAGTCAAATGGAGGAGAAGATTCAAAATCTCACCGAACAAAACAGTTCTCTGAAAGAGAGAATTGAGTTCAGGGAAATGAATGACTATGAGATAAACCAAACAGTAAGAAAACAAAACCAAAAATTTGAAAAAATAGAAGATAATGTGAAGCATCTCATTGGAAAAACAACTGATCTGGAAAATGGATTCAGAAGAGATCATTTAAAAATTACAGGAGTACTTGAAGGCCATGATCAAAAAAAAGAGCCTAGACATTATCCTCCATGAAATTATCAAGGAAAACTGACCTGATATTCTAGAACCAGAAGGCAAATGAAAGAATCCACCTATCACCTCCTGAAAGAGACCTGAAAAGAGAAACTCCTAGGAATATTGTGGCCAAATTTCAGAGTTCCAAAGTCAAGGAGAAAATACTGCAAGCAGCTAAAAAGAAACAGTTTGAGTATTGTGGAAATACAATCAGTATAACACAGGATCTGGCAGCTTCAACATTAAAGAATCAAAGGGTTTGAAATAGAATATTCCAGAAATCAAAGGAACTGGGATTAAAACAAAGAATCACCTACCCAGCAAAACTGAGTATAATACTTCAAGGGAATAAATTGTCATTCAATGATATAGAGGACTTACAAGTATTCATGTTGAAAAGACCAGAACTGCATAGAAAATTTGACTTTCAAACACACCAATCAAGAGAAGCTTGAAAAGGTAAACAGGAAAGAGAAATCATAGAAGACTTTCTAAAGCTGAACTGTTTGCATTTCTACATGGAAAGAAAATACTTATAACTCTCAAGACTTTTCTCAGTATTTGGGTAGATAGAGAGATTGTACATACACACACATACACACACACACATATAGACAGAGAGCATAGATTGTGTTGAATCAGAAGAGATGATATCCACAAAAAAGGATGTAAAATAAAAATTAAGGGGTGAGGGAGGAAAATATTGGGAGGAGAAAGGGAGAAATGAAGTGGGGCAGGCTATAACTCATAAAAGAGATAAAGAAAAATCTTGTTCAGTGGAGGAGAAAAGGGAGAAGGGGAGAGGGGAAAAGTGAAGCCACTCTCTCCACATATGGCTTAAGGAGGGAATAATGCTCACTAAATTTGATATGAAAATCTATCTTATACTACAGGAAAGTAGGAGAGGAGATCACAAGTGGGGTGAGGGGAATGATAGAGGGGAGGGCAAATGGGAGAAAGGAGTTACTAGAAATAAACACTTTTGGGAAGGGATAAGTTCAAATGAGGGAATAAAAAAAATAAGGGTGATAGAGTAGGATAGAGAGCAATATAGTTAGTATTACACAACATGATTATTATGGAAGTTTTTTACAAAACAACACATATATAGCCTGTATTGAATTGCTTGCCTTCTCAGTGGGGATGGGGAGGGAGGGAGGAAGGGAGAGAAGTGGGAATTCAAAGTATTAGAAATGAATGTTGAGAATTATTATTGCATGCAACTGGGAAATAAGAAACACAGGTAATGGGGTTTAGAAATTTATCTTGCCCTACAAGAAAAGAAAGAAGATGGGGATAATGGAAGGGTGGGATGTGACAGAACGGAGGGTTCATTGAAGGAAGGGGTAATCAGAATGCAAGATATTAGGGGGTGGGGAGGGGAGAGATAGGGAGAAAAATTGGACATGTTACAAAGTGATGTAAAAGCAATCACTATTAAAACAATTGACTGAATTAATCACTGAGAGTAAATCAGAGACATCTTTAGTTTGGGGAAATGGATTTTAGTCTAAGTCTCCTAGAGGAAGGTTACTTCAAGTAAAATTTTGCATTGATGGAAAAAGTAAGGTTTTAATGGTAAATTTGATTTTATGATTGTTATTTAAGCAGGGACTAGAACAGGTATAAAAAGGCATGTAAGTCACTTAAGACTTGCCTAAAAAGATGTTCCTTAGCCAATGTGAAATTATAGTCATATCTGAAACCTGGTTATTGGAACTTGCTATTTTAAGATTCTGTGGGACTACTAACTGACTGTTCTTCTGAGTCTAACTCCAGGTATGGATAGCAACAAAGGCAGTCTGAGCCTCCAATCCATGATGCCAGTAAGCCTGTGAGATGCTGGTATGAACTGAAAAAGGTGATCTCATGAGAAGGATGGGAGAGTGGCTGTTCAGCCTGGGCTGAGGTAGGATTCTCCTGACTCAATTTCCCCACTGACACCTGGCAGACTTTAAGCCTCACTGAATACAAGTTGACAATCTACTCCTGCCTGGAACTGACATGAAGTTGGGGAGATATTTGTTTCCCTGCAATGTCCCTACTCTTAGTGGCAATTTCCTATAGTCAAAAGGTTTGTAAGCTTAATACCAGATCTATTAAATTAAAGATTATTGGTAGGGGAACATCTGAGATCAAGTTTAACATTAAACTATTAGGCTTAGGACTTTAGACCAACAACAATAAGTTAGGTTCCTTTAATTCTTAGTAACAGTGTGGAGACAATTACAGCAAGGGCTTATGAAGTTAGCATGTGTAGTTATTATTTGTGTATCAGTTGGTTAATGTTAAAAAAAATCCATTTGTGGTCTATATTGTAAAAGTTTCAAAAGAAATATCACCTGACCAAAAGTTGGAATTGTGTTGTGTGATATGAACTGTGTTAAAAATGAAAAATAAAAAAGAGAAAATAGTATGTACTCATTATATAATTTTTAGAAAAACAAGCTGTACACATTAGTGATTTGGGATGTCACATACAACTCCTTTTTTCTGTCCTGTTTTACACATTAAAATGTTCTTTTTGATTGGTTATTAACTTTAGAATTTAAAAAGTTTTAAAGACTATAGTCAGCCAGTGTATGAGTATTGTAGCACTATTTGCTTTCTCTAAAAACAAAATTCTTTCTATATTCTGCAGACTATGATGTTTATGATTCTTTCCCATAGATTGCTTATATCCTCACCCTGTCTATGTTCTTTGAAATATTTCAAGAGTTTAGCTGTATGTAGAAGACTAAAGTAGGTTTTGATAGTAATAATGAAAGAATCAAAGACTGAGTTTTTTCCTAGCTAAATGAGTTTGTAGGTTAAGCATGGCCTCCCCATGATTAATAAAGATCAAAGTAGAATGTAGAGATATAATCTATCAAAAACAATGGACACTGTAATGGAGGATTTTCAGTAGAGTCCAAAATGATAAGGGTTTCTTCATAGATCATTAGATCCTTGAGATTCTCCTGTGACAAATGATTATCATGCTGATGACATCGAGTCTCCAAACATTTCAGAAGCTCCCATATGAAATCTATAAACACTATAAGAGTTTGGCCTACCTATCCACAAAGAAATAATCAATTGGATGATGAATAATTATTGTCAAGACTGTATTATACCTTTGGATAGATGACCTAAGGACTAATGCATGTCTGTCTATCTATCTATCTATCTATCTATCTATCTATCTATCTATCTATCTATCTATCTATCCATCTAGCTCTGAATCTTGGTCAATCATTGTGAATAGAAAATGTAGAAGGTCAAAAATTACTATGAGGAAAAGAGAACAGATTGTTATTGGGAAATTGCATATTTTTAATCACATATGTTTTCTCCATTTTTTCCTTCCCTTGTTCTTTGTTCTTTTATGATTATGATATATGCTCATGATTTTTCATTATCTTCTTCTGTAGTTTTTTTTTAATAAATAAGTTAATATCCTCAAATAGCTCTGTCTTTGAATGCTATCTCATTTTGCCTATCAAAGTGATCAGGTTTTTGTAGGCAGAAAGTGTTTCTGAAGTCTTTTGGCCTCCTCTTTGTGGTTACTGTTTTACATCAATGAAAGTTTTATAAGAAATTATGATAATGAAGATCAGTGCCTTATATTTCACCTTCTCCCATTTTTTGGCTTAAGTGGCTTGACTTAGTTTCTTGCAATTTTTATCAGTGTCTGTTTTGTCATATTTGGCCTTTCATCTAAGCCAATGTTGATTTTGATCTTTAATTATTCAGTTGTCACACCACACAGAGATAGATGAGTCTATAATACCCAAATCAATAATTATGTATTTCCTAAGATATCATCAATTTTATTATTTTTGAACTAGTATTTGTTCACCATGTCTAACATCTTCTGACTGCTCTGGAAGGAAGACTTCCTTCCAGATATATGATATATAGGCATGAGCCTTATGAGGGATCTACAAACCTCTGTCCTCTATCATTTCTCAAACCTGTCATATTTTACAATATTTTTCCTATCCTTTCCTGAATCTGCATTTATATTACCAGGTATCAAGAAACATATTAATTGGGGGTATGTGATCTTATTAAGTTTTTCATAGAATTTCTCTACTTTTTTTGATTTTGTGACAGATGTTGGTAAATAATCTTAATGGAAGTCACCTTGCTAATGCTTATCATAAATATTGTAAGGTGATATTAATTAGTTTCTCATGAAATGATAGGTTTCTGTGTTGCTGTTGGCTTTGTGTATACAATGAAAACAATTCTGCCAATTCTTTATTTTCCTCTTGAAGCAAAACCTATTAGCCATCCTTCCAATTAGTTACAACATCTTTGTATCTTCTGATTTTGTTTATATCCAGAATGCCAATACTGATGTAGCTCAGCTCTTCCAGCGGTATAACAACTTGCTGGGTTTTAGACAAAGACCTCACATTTAGAGTAGAAGCAATGTTTACACATTGGTCAAAAATGGCTTTGTCTTAGCAGCCTATGTTCCTTTTACTTCATTCCACAATCACTGTGGAAGTTGAAGAGGATGTATAGGAATGAGGGCCTTTGTCTTTTTCTTTTTCTTATGGATTGACGTAGCCACATAATTCATCACCTAATATTCAGTTCACTTTTATATATTTCTCTTATAACAATTTATGTACTCCTCTAGTAATAGTTAGGGTGACACTCTGGCAGCAGACTCAGGTTATTGCTAGGACCATACTCTAAGCCCATCCACTATGGCAGAAACTGGTAGAGTTTGTGTTTAGTTAGCAGAACCTTTGCGAACCTAAGGAAACATGAACATGCTGATTATCTATCACAGGATGGAGAGCTGGCTTCAAAGGTACTGAGGTGGTGCAATGGATAATGTTGGCTCTGGAGTCAGGAAAACCTGAGTTCAAATCTGGCTCCTTAGTAGATGTATTTCCCTGGGCAAGTAATTTAACCTCTGCCTGCCTGTTTCCTTAACTGAAAAACTGGAATAATAATACCACCTACCTCCCAGGGTTGTTGTGAGATAATATTTGAAAAGCACTTAGCATAGTATCTAGTATAGAGTAAGTGCTTACTAAATGTTTGTTCATATCTCCCTACCCTTCAAATACAGGAAGACTGGGGTTCAAGTGCCCCCTCTGACACATGTTGGTTTTGTCATTCTGATCAAGTCACTTTATCTATCAATCTCCCAGGCAACTCTCTACAGCTATAAATTACAAGTTAGATATTGATCTATATTGTAGGGGAAGTTCATCAGATAATTCCCACACCAAGGTAATCACAAACCTGCTAAAAATTTTACAAGTGTAGGTATAGAGGAGAGGTGATGGTCTTTGTAACAACATATAAAAACCTGTCAAAATATTTATTCAAAGAAGAAACAAAATAAATAAGGAGGAAAAGAATTGTGGGACAGGAATTCTGGAGAAAAGTTGGGGATTAAGATACAACTTGAGTAGTTTCATACATATCCTTCTATATTTAATTTAATTATAATATATGAACATATAAGTAATGATACAATTAATAATAGAATTAATATATTAATATGCAATTTATTTAAAGTCATAGGAATCAATAAGATCAATGGAGAGTATGTAGAAAAAAATTAAAGAAGAATCTAGGAAAGGAAATTGAAGAATGCCTACATATAGAGAGGAGGTATAGGAACCAGATATGGAGAAAGAAAAGTTTGAAATAAAAAAGTAGAAGAATCAAGATTATACTGTTCCATAGGTGTTCAAGAAGCAGAGTAAAAGCAGTATGGCATTATAGATGAAGAAACAGCTTCAAAGTCAGGAAGACCTGAGTTCGAGTCCCACCTTGAATGTATATTTAGTGTGTGACCCAGGGCCAGTCACTCAACCTTTCAGTGTTCCAGGAAGTCTTTTAAAACAGAGGCTCTTAACCTGCAGTTCAGAAACTTAAAAAAACTATAACATAATTGGTTTTCATAGTAATACTTAGTAATTGATTTTATACATTTGAAGACATTATTTTGAGGAATCCATAAGCTTCACCAAGCTGCCAAAGGAGAGCCAAAAGGTTTGAGACCTCTTAATCTAAGACTCTATATGAGCTGCAGAGCACATGCTGATCTGCATTGTTGGAGGGAGTTTTCTCATCAGTTATTTCCTATAGCAATGGAGTGAGAGCTCCAATCCAACAAAAAAATAAAAAAGATAAGAGGATAACAGTGTGAGATGCTACATAGAAATGAAAGAGAAGCATGAATGAGAAAGGACACTGAGTTTGGCAATCATTGATAATTTTTATAAAGGTAAATTTAGAAGGGTCATGATCATTTAGATTTTAACTGCAAGGAGTTAAGGTTGAACAGGTGGAAAAGTCAAGTATAGACTGAAGTTATACAGTGAAATATTAGGATGGAATCTCAAGGGTTGAAGAAAGGCATTTTTGGTTGAGGGAGATTGAAAATTTTTTTGTATTTTCTTAGGGACAAAATCTAGCTGAATATGTTTTCAATAACTGATATTTATATTACACTTTAAAGTTTGAGAAATGGTTTTCATCCATTATGCCATTTGAACCCTGTATCACCTGTGATGTAAGTACTACCTCACAGAATTTTACATGAGTATTTTACAGATGAGGAAACCAGGCAGAGGTTTCTTTGGCTGGAGCCAATTCTTGAGAGCTGGTACTTGAATTTTCAATGTAAACATTTTCATGTTGGAAATCAGAACATCCTACAAATTAGTGTTTTATTTGCTGTTTTATTGCTTTTCTAGACTTAAGAAAATGATGAATAAAGTATTAATAATATGGACTAAACTCAAAAGCATGTCATGCACTTTTCTCCCAGAGAGGTTATTAAATATCTGCAAAAACAACCCTGAAACAAAGAATCGCAGAGGTTATGTGGGTTCAGAGCTAATAAGTCTTGGAGGTGGTAGATGAACAAGATCTTCCAGACTTTATATCCATAATTCTATCCAACAGCCCATGCTATCTGTCTTCTTTGGAGACAAATGTGAAGGAATAAATCGAGTGGGAAAAATTGATAAGATTCTGGGAGATGTGAGAATGAGAGGGATCAAAATCCTAGGGGACCTGAGTGAGAGAGTGGAATGGTCAGGTCCCAGGTCCAGGGTGGTAGAAGGGGTAGAGGAGTCTGCAAAGGAGGAGCCTGAGGCAGCAGCAGCAGGGTCAGGGACAGCAGCAGTGGCAGCCACTATTTCAGAAGCTCTAAGCCTGCAGATTGTGGGGGGATCAAGTGGCTGACTATACATCCCCCACCCTACTGGAAGTAGAGAACTACCGTGAAAAAGAGCTCAAAAGTCAATTCAATAGCAGGGAAAATGAGCAAAAACTGGAAAAAGAATCAGACTAAAGAACCTTACTTTGGTGACAAGGAAGATCAAAATAAACAAACAGAAGAAGACAGCAAAATCAAAGCTCCTAAGTCTAAAGCTTCCAAGAAAAATATTAACTGATCTCAGGCCCTGGAAGAGCTAAAATGGATTTTGAAAATGAAATAAGAGAAGTAGAGTAAGCAACCAAAATTCGGAGGCATGTAGTAAATTGGGAAAGAATTTTTACAGCTAGTCTTGGGGATAAAGGCCTCATTTCTGGAATATATAGAGAACTCAGTCAAATGGATAACCGTACAAGTCATTCCCCAATCGATAAATGGTCAAAGGATATGAATACACAATTTTCAGAGGAAGAAATTAAAGATATCTATAATCATATGAAAAATGCTCTAAATCACTTTTGATTAGAGAGATGCAAATCAAAACAACCCTGAGGTACCACATCACACCTATCAGATTGGCAAACATGATAGAACAGGAAAATGATAAATGATGGAGAGGATGTGGGAGAGTTGGAATACTAATTCATTGTTGGTGGAGCTGTGAACTCATACAACCATTCTGGAGAGCAGTTTGGAACTAAGTCCAAAAGGCTACAAAATTGTGCATAACGTTTGACCCAGCAATATCACCTCTAGGACTGTATCCCCAAGAGATCATAAAAATGGGAAAGGTTTCCACATGTACAAAAATATTTACAGCAGCACTCTTTGTAGTTGCCAAAAACTGGAAATCAAGGGGATGCCCATCAGTTGGGAAATGGCTGAATAAGTTGTGATATATGAATGTAATGGAGTACTATTGCACCATAAGAAATGATGAACAAGAAGACTTCAGAGAGACCTGGAAGGACTTATATGATCTGATGCTGAGTGAAAGGAGCAGAACCAGAAGAAATTTGTGCACAGCCACAACTACAGTGTATGAGAGTTTTCTCTGGTAGACTTGAAACTTTGTAATAATTCAAGAACTTAAATAATAATAATAATAATTCCCAATGGTTTTCTAAGGCAAAATGCCTTCCACACTCTGAGAAAGAACTATGGAATTCCTTTGCAGAATATAGCAGGTCTTGTTTGTGTGTGTGTGTGTGTGTGTGTGTGTGTGTGTATATATATATGTGTGTGTGTGTGTGTGTGTATTACGTTTTGATTTGTTATATGATTTCTTCCATTTATTTTAGTTCATCTATACAGCATTACTATAGTGAAAACGTATTCAATAGAAAAGTATATGTAGATCATATATAGAATTGTATGGCATCTTGTGGGGGAGGGTGGTGGTGAGGGGTAACGGGGGGGCAGTAAAACTATAAGCTTTTTGGTAGTGATTGTAGAACATTTAAAAAAATAAATTAAAAAAAGTAGAGCAAAAATTTGGAAGATAAATGAGAGTGATGCAATAAAATCATGAAAAATAAATCAACTGCTTGCTAAAGGAGACACAACTAATGCTGAAGAAAATAACACTTAAAAAACAGACTAACCCAAATGGCAAAAGAGATC
This sequence comes from Bettongia penicillata ogilbyi, assembly GCA_023548195.1. Taxonomy (NCBI): domain Eukaryota; kingdom Metazoa; phylum Chordata; class Mammalia; order Diprotodontia; family Potoroidae; genus Bettongia; species Bettongia penicillata. Next base: position 1,126,017 of record JAJHZJ010000658.1, read on the forward strand.
CAAAAAGCTAATAAGGAGAACAATGCCCTAAAAAGCAGAATTGACCAGATAGAAAAGGAGGTCCAAAAGCTCACTGAAGAAAATAATTCCTTAAAGATTAGAATAGAGCAGATGGAAGCCAATGACTTCATAAAAAAAATCTAGAAATTATAAAACAAAGCCAAAGGAAGGAAAAAATATCAATTTGAAATATCTTATTGGAAGAATAACTGACCTGGAAAATAGATCCAGGAGAGACAATTTAAAAATTATGGGACTACCTGAAAGCCATGATCAAAAAAAGAGCCTAGACATCATCTTTCAAAAAATTATCAAGGAAAAGTGTCCTGATATTGTAGAACCAGAAGGTAAAATTGACATGGAAAGAATCTACCAATTGCCTCCTGAAAAGTGATCCCAAAATCAAAACTCTTAGGAATATTGTAGCCAAATTTCAGAGCTTCTAGGTCAAGGAGAAAATATTGCAAGCAGCCAGAAAGAAACAATTCCATTATTGTGGAAATACAATCAGGATAATACAAGATCTAGCAGCTTCTATATTAAGGGATCACAGGGCTTGGAATATGATATTCCAGAAGTAAAAGAAAGTAGAATTAAAACCAAGAACGACTTGCCCAGAAAAGCTTCGGAAAAAATGGTCATTCAATGAAATAGCGAACTTTCAAGCATGCCTGTTGAAATGAGTAGAGATGAATGGAAAATTGGACTTTCAAACACAAGAATCAAGAGAAGCATGAAAAGGTAAACAGGAAAGAGAAATCATAAGGGACTTACTAAAATTGAACTGTTTACATTCTTACATGGAAAGATCATTTTTGTAATTCTTGAGACTTTTCTCAGTATTAGGGTAGTAGACAGAGGGCACAGGGTGGGTTGAATAGGTAGGGATGATATCTAAAAAAATAAAATTAAAGGGTGAGAGAGAAATATATTGAATGGAGAAATAGAATGGTGTACACTATCTCACATAAAAGAGGCAAAAGAAAAAGCTTTTTTCAATGAAGGGGAAAAGGGGGGAGGTGAGAGGGAGTAAACCTTACTCTCATTACATTTAGTTTAAGGAAGGTAATAACAAGTATGCTCAATTTGGTATGAAAATCTATCTTACACTACAGGAAAGTAGGGAGAAGGGATAAGCAGGGGGTGGGGGGATGATGGAAGGGAGGGCAAATGAGAGGAGGGAGTAATTAGGAGGGAGCAATAAACACTTCTGAGGAGGGATACGGCTAAAAGGAAGAATAGAATAAATTGGGGGGGGGGCGAATAGGATGGAGGGAAAATATAATTAATCTTTCACAACATGACTTTATGGAAGTGTTTTTCATGACTACACATGTACAATCAATATCAAATTTCTTGCCTTCTCAATGGAGGTGAATAAAGAAGGAGGAAGAGAGAGGTTGGAACTCAAAGTTTAAAAATGAATGTTAATAATTGTTCTTACATGTAATTGGGAAATAAGACATACAGGTAATGGGGTATAGAAATCTATCTTGCCCTACAAGAAAATAGAGGGGAAGGGGATAAGAGAAGGGAGGCATGTCATAGAAGGGAGGGCAGATTCAGGGAAGTGATAATCAAAATGCATGTTGTCTTGGGATGGGTGGAGCGGAAAGATGGGGAGAAAATTTGGAACTCAAAATCTTGTGGAAGTATCTGTTGAAAACAAAAAATAAATATATTTCTTAAAAAGGGAAAAAGAGATATTGGACTGTTTTGCTAATCTTCAAAATGTTCTTAGCCATAATAGGTCTCAGTTTTCTCATCTGTAGAATAAGAGGGTTGGTCTATGGCCTGGAAAGTCCTATCCATTTTCAAAAGTCTGTGATTCTAAGTGACAAGAAGGCAGAGTTCAATATGACAAGCTTTCTAATATCTAAATATATTCTAAATATATAACTATTCTGAAAGGGAATAAATTAGCTTATGGATTGCTGAGTAAATGCTTATGGGAGACTGATGCTAATCATAAAGTTGCTTTGGATAGTTTGTAATTTATAGAGCTTTTCTGTCTATACCATGGTCCTGCCAATCTTACTTCTTTATTCCTCACATGAAGCACTCCATCTCTTATCTCTTTGCCTTTGCAATAGCTGTTCTCCATTCTTGGAATGTCCTTTTTCTTCCCTTATACTTAAAAAAAAAATCTCACATTTTTCTTGAGAGTCAGTTCAAGCTTCAATATAAAGTCATTCTTGATTGCCCTCTCAATTGTTAGTACCCTCTCTTCCTCATTCCTTTATATTTATTCTAAATTTAGCCTACACATAGTGTTGACACATACTTTTTTCACTTACCACTTTCAGTCACTCATGTATATAAGGCAATTCACAGCACTGTACTGTAGGCCCTATTGTCCTTGGCCTTCTGGGAAGCAGTCTGCACAACATAAAGTTCGTCAGTGCCAATGGCTCCCATTCTAGGCTGCGTCACTCTTTTGCTGGAAAAAGTTGTTCCTTTTCTGCTCTCTATCAGAAAAACAAGTGACAACCTCTGTTTTAGTATTCCTAGCACATTGCAAAGTGCCTCTCACATAACAGAACCTTAATAAATGTTTATTGACTGACCAGTTGACTGGGTCAGAGTATAAACAGCTTAGTGACTTTTCTTGTATATTTCTGAATTATTTGTCTTCATTAATAAACTAATCCAGCAGGCCTGTATATAACAGGAAAGAATAGAACAGGACCAGAATCTGTGGATTGTAGAAATATAGAGGAAAAAGTCAGATGTTGTCAGAGAAATTGGAGGGAGAGAGTAAAAAAGACTAATCCAGTAGCTTCAACGGTCAGAGAGAAAGTAGTACATTAACTGAACAGATGGTATGAGATGAATCAGTCATAAAAGACTTAAAAGCCACTAGCAACTGGAAGCTGTGGAGGGGACATTGTATGTCTGGGAGAGAGACTAGTCTAAAATTGTTTCTATGAGTAGAGGATAAAGGAAGTTTAACCAATTAAGATGCAAGAAACCAAGGGATCATAACATCATAGCTCTGGAGCTGGAACAAACCTTACAGGTGATCTAGTATAACTCCCTTATTTTATAGATATAGGAACCCAGAGGGGCTAATGATCTACCCAAGATCACACAGTAAGTAATTGACTAATATGGGACTGATACTCAGATCTTCTGATTCTAGATTCAAAATTATTTGCACTGTACCAACCTGATGTAGTTTTCTTGAACCTGAGTATAAAGCTAAGAAAGAACCTTTTTTTGCTTAGGAAAAGTTGAGAGAGTTTCTGAACTGTGGGTTTAAACTAACCAGGGAACTAGGAAATAAAGTTGTATACTATTGCATGACTTTATTATGATGTCTAACTCTACTATGATTAACTTCAGTAAGGAGATTATTTAGCTATAATTAACTACTAGCATATTAAAGTTGAAGATGTGAACTGAAGATAATGTAGCCTGGAGAAGGGAAGACTCAGGGATGATGAGCTATCAGTCTGGAAGCATTTGGAAAGCTGTCGCATGGAAGAAGGATTAGACCTGTTCTGTATGGCTCCAAAATGCAGACCCAGGAACAACAAGTAAATGCTGTAGAACAAAAGGGCAAACTCAGAGCCCGTAGACATATGTGTCCCACAAAACTCTAAAGTGCAGGCCTATATCAGATTAAAATGTAATTGGGAAATGCTTAATAAAATAAAATAAAAAGCACAACATAGTGTTAATTGATGGTTTTCTAAGTGACCATGTAGCCCGCGGGATCTCTTTTCATTGAATTTGATGCCACTGTTGTAGAGACAAGTTTAGATTATGTCTGGGAAAACCTCCTGACAGAGTGATCTGTAAATATAATGAACAACCTTGGACTTTTCTCTCTAAAGGACTTGAAGTAGTCTCTGGATGGATACTTGTTCAGCATGGGATGGAGGGATTCCTTCCGGGGTACAGATGGAACTAAATAGCAACCAGGGTCTCATCAAACTCTGAATACTCTAATTCTGGGCTTCAAAGGTATTTTTTAAAAGATCCAAGTCCTATTAACCCATAAGGATGATGACCCTTTGATAAAGAACTCATGAGCTCTTAGGTGGTAGTAACTGAATTTTCCAACAGCAGGATGCTCAAGGAGCCCTCTTTTTCTTGAACTTTGGACCTATTTCACTACCAGAAATTAGGATTTTGCTCCTTAGTAATAATAGTGATGGACCTCAGTTTAAAAAATGAATCTTTATGCCGAACTAAAGCCTGTGAGTCAAGAACTTCCAGTCATCCACCTCATTCATTTTGTTATACTTTCCCTTCATCTACATCTTCCTCATTTAATCAGTTGCCAAGAACTATTGATTCTAAGTCTATAACATCCTTCAAATCCATTTCTCCTTTATTCACTACTACAACTAAAATTAATTTCTTAATACCTTTAGGTTATATACTATTACAAATCTTCTAACTGGCCTCCCTGTCTTCAGTGTCTCCACTCTCCAACCCAGTCTTCACAGTGTTTACTGATTCACTGACAAGAAAACCCCTCAGAAGGCTGTTTAAATAATCTAGGGAAGAGATGATATTGTTCTGAGGAACGGTGGTAGCTGTGTGAATGGAGAGAAAAAGGTCAGGTGCAAGAAAGGGAGAAATGGTAAGATTTGACAATCTTAGGGAGAGGGAGGAGTTCAGGATATTGCCAAGGTTATGAACACGTAAGACTGCCTTTAACAGAAAACTTTCTTTTGGACAAATAAATGCCTAGCCATTCTTCAAAGTTGTGCTTGAGAAGTTGACTTTTTAAAACTCCAAAGTAAGATTTTCCATTTATTCCATTTCCATTTATTCCTGATAAAATTTGTCCTGTTAGACCTGGTCCAATGTTTCAATCAGTTGAGATCTTTTTGAGCCCTGACTCTGTCCTTCAATGTGTTAGTTGCCCCTCTGTGTCATCTTCAAATTTTATAAGCTTATCATCTTTGCTTTCATGCATGTTATCTTTATTTGAAATAAAAATCAAGGCTGCTAGTAGATGCTCGTTGGGACCTTTGAAAATATCAATAGTATAGCTAGAGGCAGATTCTTGTTTTCATTAGTGAACAATATGTCAAATAGGATATGTGTAGTCCCTGAAAATGCCAACAAAGGGTTAAATCAAGATTTAGCAAGTAGTACAGAGATATTGACCACACACCTGACTTGAGTGAAAGGGCTGCGAAGGATGGGAGAATAAACCAAAACTCACTTTTCCACCCACACTGAAGCACTTCTCTCCCTGCCCTTTTGCTTAGTCTCATATTCTGCTCATTTACTCCCCACTTCCATGATTTTTTGATCTTACTCTATCTCCCTAGACTCTCCAAGAGAACTCTTGGTAAGCTTAACTGTGTTTAAGGTTTCATTGTACCTCTTCATTGGTAGGGGAACACTGGAACAATGAATTGCTATAGCAGTTCTTTCTTTCCTGGGCCAGAAGGGACAAATCCCTATAACTGAAAATTTAATAAGGGATGAGGCGGAGGGAGTCTTAATGTTAAAATCACTTTTCAACTCCTTTTCAAATCATTTTATTCCTTTTCTTTCTCTTGTTTCCTTTTCTCTCAAACATTCTAGTTGCACATATGGATACCTCCCTTCATGTTCATATTTCTTTATTGAAGGAATCATGCACTTTCTTGTGAAACCAGGGATTGAACAGAGGATGTGCAAAGGTACTCATCCTGATTCCAGCCAACCATGTGTCACTGAGATCTTAGGTTATTTGTGAATGATAAAACTTGATACTTTCAGCCATATCTTACTCAAGGCTAAAGGAATCTTGTGCTTTGAGGTAATGAAGCATCTCCTGTGTAGAAAGTGATGACTCAGTGAGTCTTTAAAAATGGAACAACTATACCCTGGTACTTTCTCCTTTCCACTCTCCCATGTTAGGAAATAGCTCTTTTTTACTGTACTTTCTGTGAGGGAGGGGAGGGGCAGTTCCTTTTCCTACCCTGAGCATAGTGGCAACTTCTTCCAAGTAGCAGCAGGTTCAGTGGAGTATGATTGACCTTGAAACCTGACTGCTTTTTTCTTCTTTATGAGAATAACTCCTTTCTGAGCAGAAGATCAGTCTTTGTAGTACCTGTGTTAGATCTGTTAACCTGAAAACAATCAAATACAGAAGGACATTCTGAACAGAGTTGCTGCTTAAAACTTGTAGTTTAAGAGACAGTCAGAAGGATTTTTTGGGGCCAAGCATCCAAAGAGTAAAAGGATCATAATTATTTTCAATATATGAGGAACTTTCTAATCCATCTCCTACACTAGCACTGAAATAAACACTGAGGGTACAAATATAGAACACAAGACAGGAATTTTTGCATTCTAATAAAGGAAAGTAACAAATGAGAATGGTGGTCAGAGAGGAGTGTTTTGAACAGGGACAACATAGTTAAGGTTAATGGAGCCATAGGTCAATTTCAGAAAGCATCCTTTCCTACAAGAATAGTATTAAGGTGATTGTTATTCTAAAAAAAAGAGGTGGAAAATGAGAGAAAGAATAGTGTTATATGTCCATGGGGATGTGAAGTAAAAATGGCTAGGGAACAAAGCATGAAGGTCTTAGATGGGCTAGAAATGGTGAACGAACGCCAATCAGAAACGGAGACCCAATGCAGTTCAGTGGAGTACCAGGCTGGAAGTAAAGTCTAGAGCTCAGGATCATAGTTTGAAGATGGGCAATTTTTTTCCTGAGAACAAGAGTATAAAGTAGTTCTCTCAGGAAAGAATTTTTTTTTTACTCTTTTCTCTCTTCAGTTCTCTCTCTTTAGCCATAGAACTAGTTCTCTAGGACAATTTTCTTTCAAAATTCTTTTCCCTCTTAAAGATATAGTGACAATATTTATAGTCTCTTTTGGAGGATGGCTATTGAAGGTGATAGTACATACATAATGTGTACATGGAGAGGGGGAGAAGAGAGGAATAGAAGCAGAGAACAAAGGAAAAGCAGAAGAAAGAGGAGAAGAAAAAGCAGGAGGAGAAGAAAGAAGTGGAGAAGAGGATTTGTTTTAGGCCTCTATGATCAGATTAATTGCCTATAGTACCTAGTAGTACATTCATTGCTTAGCTATCTAATTTGCTGCATGGGAAGAGCCTCTGAGAAAAACTCTATGCCATGGTAAGACATTGGAATAGGATTTAGTGGAGGATAATGGAAATAATAACTGACATTTATATAATCCTTCAAAATGTGAAAACTACATTTTATGCACTCTCCCATTTAAGCCTTCAAAATGCCTTGTGAGATAGGTACAAAAAAGAGTATTGCCCACATTTGAACAATGAGGGAACTAAGGCTCAGAGTGTCATAGGCAGGATCTGAATTCAGATCTTCCTCTCAATCTAGAACCCTATCTACCATACCCTACCAACTACAGCTTTATCTGTCTGCTTATCTCCTTCTTGCTCTATCTACTTATTCATATATATATATGAATGCATATGTCATGTATATATGAATACATATGTGTATGTATATGCATATATGCACACATACCTATATATGTGTATACACACACATATATACGCATAAATGTGTATAGTATATATGTATAAAATATTTAAAGCTATATAGATATTCATGTATATTATATAGAGCCAGCCAGATTTTTAAATATATATCTATATATACATATATGTATGTATGTGTATATATACATATATGCATATATGTGTGTAATATATGTGTAAAATATTTGTAGCTATATAAATATTCATGCATATTATATAGAGTCAGCCAGATAGACAGTCAGATTTTATATATATATATATATATATATATATATATATATATATATATATATTTATGGAGCGAGAGAGATAAAGGTGAACAACTTTTCTGACAAACTTTTCTAACTTTGATATCACATGTGGACAAAAACTTTGTGAGTTATAGGATGGTTTTTCAATGGGTTGCTTTAATCATTCCTGATATTCTATATGTATAGATAGCATATATATATATATAAAGTATAGTGTATTATCACCTACCCTATATATATGCATATATGTAAAAATATGTTTATGTATTTAAAGTAAGTTGCAAACCCATGATGTTTTTAATAAGTACTATGAACTTATGCCACTGTTTTGTAAACACAACACAGTTTTATATTCTTTTCTTCCATTAAGACGATGCTGAGCGCTCCTCATTTTCTCTCCAGAAGCACCTTCTTCATGTCCCCACCCCCACCCAGGGAATGAACGCCTCTGTGAACGTCAAAGACTTTCCATGGGCTACTTAGACTGGCCATATAGCTATAGAGCTAAACATTTCAATTTTGAATTCAGACTTATTTATTGGGAACCATTCACTCTATGCTCAAGGTCTCAAAAAAAAAGAAAGAAAAAATATATCAAGACATAATGTCCAAAGGGATTTTAAAATGACAGTAACATGTATGTTAAATGGCACAGAGCTTTGTACCTAGAAAATACTTAATAGATATTTGTTGAATTAAATTGAAACTTGAGTGATCTAGGCAACTTATTTAAAGACTATCCAACTACTCGCACTGCATTTGCATATTCATCTGGTGCTAATGTTAGGAAAGTTCTGCCGGTCAAACAAATTGTTCACCTGATTTGTTTTTTCACTCACTTGATTGCTTATTGGGCTGACTAGTGATTGCTCAGGTGGCTATCATCAGAACTGATAAGACTGTGCATGCAGACATGATCTTAGGAAGCTACTCATTTAAGTATGGAACTGTAACTAAGAATTTATACATCTTTCAATAGGAAGGAGATTTGCTACTATTCTCTGGCTGGATAACATTTTGGTTGCTGATGGTGGCCCAAGCAATTCCAAATCATCTTCTTAGAAATTCAGGAAGTCCTACTGAGAACAAACTCTCCTGGGTCCTCCTCACATCCTAGCAAAACACTGATGCTCCCCCCAGCAGCACCCATCTTTCCCATATAGCAGACAATGTGGTATTGTGATTAGATATAAACCGAAAGTGTATTTTCTGCCCCTCAGTAATTACACTGCCTTATGGTAGCATTATTCAGTGTGAAGCCTTATTATGCTGCAGAATGAAATTCTGTATAATTTTCTTCTCCTCCAATGCACAAATGGAAATCATATTTTGGTCAGAGTTGGGAAGAAAGGCTCAGTTATCACTTGTGAGCGTGGTGTTATTTTCCCCAGAATTAAAAAATCCATCTGGGTGTCCGACCTCTTCCACCCTGCTGCCTCTCCATTCAGCCTTTTGTATGCATATGAACCTTATCAATTTCCACGGACTCAAAAGCCTAGCACCCAGCTTGGTGCCTCCCCCGGTTCTTGCTGCTTTAATGGAAATGCATGAGTTTTTTTTTACTTTGATGTCAGTGAAATAAATGCATGTAGGGGGAAAAACCCTGTGCTTTTATTTAGGGGGAGGTAAGGAAGGGTCCAAATCAAAGTTAAAGTTTCTACCCTATTGGGCTTCACTAGTGATTAGTGAAGGAGTGAGAAGAGTGGTAAATTCAACAGGCTTGCTGTGAATTGGACATTGTCATCATTGTTGGCCCAAAAAAAGAAGCAGCAGAAACATAAAGTGTCCCATTTGTCTTATAAGACTTTTCTTTCTGACTACAACCTCATTTTGGTGGAGTGCCACTAAATGCCTCCTATTAGCAATCTCAGCAACAGCAATTCACAAATTCATGCTTTAGAGTTAAATTACAATAGAATAACACGATTATACACAACCAAAATAGTATAAAGGAAAAGCAATACTCAAAGACATCAGAACTTAGATCAATACAATAGCCAATCTTGACTCCAGAGCACTGATGCCAAGGTATCCCTCTTCCTTCTCAGTATAGAGTTGGTGGACTGTGGGATGCCTTACTGGACAAAGTCAATAAGTTGTTTCGTTTTTCTTCTCCATCATCATCATCATCTCAATTAGTAATTATTTATTTTGAACATTAAAAGAAGGTTTTATTGGGCTTGGGGTTATTTACAGTACTGTAAAAACAAATCGAAACAGAACCAATAAAATATACTTTTAAAACAGATCATGCTGTGATTAGTGAATTGATTGGAACTCCCTTCAGCTTGGTATTCTCTGTTAGTTAAGTTGGTGGCCTTTAAATTCACTTATTATTTATTTTATTTCATACATTGTTCAATATCATATTGGAAATGACTCCTCCACAATCATACTGTAGAAATTTGCTTCTATTTGGGTTTTCTTCACTTATTGCTTATAATATGCATGCCCTCAAGATTCTTCCAATGAATGATTGGATGGATTCATCTCCTTAAGATAATCTTATGTTTGTCCAGTATTTGTCACTACACACACACACACACACACACATACATATGTGCGCACGCACACATACATGCACACATTCATTCATACACACATAAAATTACTTTCAACTTATATGAAAAGCTCCCAAAGTTTAAAAGTTGTCAGTAATGTTGAATGTGATCCCAGAAGAAAAGCAGAAAATTTTCTTTCATGATTACTGAGATTAGTATGTGAAATAAAATGGTCTCTGTGTAAAGGGGAACGTTTTAAGTTTATTCCAGGACAATTGAAGTATGACAAATAGAAATCTCAAGCGATTTCTTCAAATGGTTTATCATTGTATTTCTTTCTGGGATGAATAACAACCAGGTTCATTTTTAAACTACTTAGTTTTATTTCACTTACCTTCTGCCAGAGAATTCATGAATTTAAAATGCAAAAATATACATTTTTTGAATATGGCAAATGCAAGGAATCATTTTGTAAGAGTTATTGATGTACTTTTCTTTTGGGTTTAATGGGAAAGAATGCTAGGGGGACGGAAAATTTAATTTTAAAATACTTTCTATGTGAAAATTTGCTTTAAAAACTTTCTAAAACCCAGCAACTTAATTTATCCTGGAAAAAAAAAAGATTGGAGTAAGGAGAGAGAAATACATGATTTCTACCGTTCAGAAACTTGAAAGATATGTGGAAGAGGCATTAAACTTAATCTGCTTGGCCCCTGAGGAGAGTAACTGGAAGGAATGGGTGGAGGTTACACAGAAGGCAGGTTCAATTGAGTCTAAGATAATACTTCTTGATAATTAGAGCAATTCAAAAGTAGAATGGGTTATTTTAAAAGATTGTCAACCACTTGCCATGCCTATTATAGAAAGGGCTGATGATTTAAGAAGCAATTTAATTAGATGACCTGTGATGTCCCTTCCAACTCTGATATTCATTCTATGAACATATTTTAATGTTTAGAAATACCTCATTGAAGATTTTGCCTTGTGGAAACATTCCCCAAACAATGTAATTTCACAATATCACATAAATCAGCTCCCCCCACCCTTGGTGAGAAGTTTGAATCGTTGTTGCTCATTTAGGTTGTTAAAAATTGAAAAGAAATATTAAGTCCATACTGTGTAACAACAGTTCTTTTAGAAGGATTATATCCTTATCAGTAACATTCCTATTTAGAACAAAGAAGTATCAAGTCAACTGCTTCCCGAAGTTTTCATTTTCAGTATTTGGTTCACTTTAGACCAGGTCAAAATTATTCTTGCATTGATCGTCCTTCTTCTCCATAATTTTGGTACAAAAGCAAATCAGCAAAATTTGGTTTCTGAAGCCCCAGCTTCCATCTGTAATAAATTATCCTCCCCTTGCTTCTGATTTTTGCACTAGGGCTCAACATTTTTCTATTTCTCTTTCTCAAGGAAATGAATTGTACTCTCCCAGCTGTGGGCAGAAAGTGTGTGTGTGTGTGTGTGTGTGTGTGTGTGTGTGTGTGTGTGTGTGTGTGTGTGTGTGTGTGTGTAATAAAGATGTCAGTGCCATCTGAGAATTGTCTTCTTTAGGTAGATGTTTATTAGAGATCAGGATATTTCTGGGAAGTAAATAGCAATTTATTCCAAATATTTTTCTTGTGTACTGTTAATTTCTTTCCTTCTTATCCTACAGCCAATTGATAAGTTGGTACTCTGGTCTGAGCATTTCAAGTCTATTAGTTATCCAAGCATTTTAGTTCAGCTAAATCCTATTCATAAGGTCTCTGTAAGGAACAATTTTAACTTGTTTAGGTTTTAACTGCTTAAGAATGTAACTTGCTTTTAAAATGCTGATGCTATGGCACTAACTGTACTCTCATTATTTCACTGAAATTCATGTTTTTGTAGAATTGGTTAATGACATTAGGAAGGGGAACAGCTGTACTGTTATCAGAGACTACTCCTATGTAAAGTGAAATAGTGATGTGAACAAGTATATGGGTATGTTAGGCAATAGTTGCACTTTCTCCTCAACTATTATGGCTTTTCGTGGAAAAGTAGATTTTTCCTTGGTCTGAGATTTCTTGATATTGCAGAGATTTGACCCAAGGCAAAATCACAAGGGTTAAAACTAGACTTTTTTAGAGCCCTCAGGTTGAATCAGATTCTATAGGAGCAAAGGAAGGACATAAATATACCTCAGAAAAAGGTGTAAAAGAAGGTAAAAGAATTTGGAAGTGGAAACATAAAATGTAAGTTAACCATAAAAAGTAATTGAATCAGAAAATAGTAACAATAGAAATTGATTAAGTTGATGATGTTATTAGGAGTTTTGTTCCCTGAAGATGGGGTCATTATTATTATTATTACTATTGTTATTATTATTTATTATTAGGTAATATAACTATATTGATAACATTTTTCTTTTGTATAGCACTTAAAGAAATTTTCAAAGCAATCTTAAAAGTATTCCTCACTGCAGAGTAACTTATATAGAATATCAAATGTACAGAATAAACAAATAATAAAAATGATAACTGATATTTATGTTGGAGTGTAAGGTTTGAAAAGGAATTCATATACATTATCTCATTTTATATAACAACCCTGTGAAATAGAGACTTCATTTTATAGATAAAACTCAGAGAAGCTTAATGATTTTTCCATGATCACAAAACTAGTTTTGTGTTGGTTCAGTTTATGATATATAAAAATCCTTGTTTATTGAGTCTTTTAGATAATCAGCTAACACACTTCAGTAGTCCAAAATGTACATTATTTCAGGTGTGGAATGCTTTCTCTTTTGCTTTAGACTGCACTTCCTCAGCAACTTAAAAGAAATGGTTCTTAATAACGTGTTGTAGTAAAGTAAATATTCCTCCTCTGACAATCAAGGTTTTGGTGTTACACTTCTTTGAACTTAACTAGGAACCTAACTAGCTTAACTAGGCTTAACTAGGCTTTCAGAGCCTTTATTTAAAGTATTTCTGAAGGAACTGGAAACCCAAAAGAAGTCAGGTCACTTCCACAGGAGATTATTCAGAGCAAGAACCCTGACTTAGCTTATTACTTCATTGTGAAGAGGCTGAAATTACCCAGCAACCCTGCTTAAACATAGATGCAGGAGCAGAAAAGGAGAGAAGGCAAAGCACGAGTAGTCAAGAATATCAGACGAGAGATACAACAAAAAAATTTCAAGAAAGAAGAGAATAAAATTAAGTAGATAGATAAAAAAGATGATTCCCCAAATAAAAGAGAAACTGAAGAAAACCTCAAAGGAAAAAACAAAGAATGATGCACAAATAATATAATGTGAAAAAAAATGAACCAATATTACTTGATAAAAAACAGAATCCTATATATTCCCCATAAATCATGGAACAAGGCAAGAAATTCTTGCATGGTCTAAAAGGGAACTAGAACTTGAGAAAAGAAATTAAGAATTAATTTAATTGGTTAGAAATTAGGGTTCTCAGTGTAGAACTATTAAAAATAGCATGGGGAAATTTAATATGTGGTGGAAATTACTTTAAACAGTAGAAGCTGTGTGAGAGACAGATTTGAAATGTAAAAATAATGAAGTGGAGGAAAATTTGACAGAAAAGAAGGAAAAATTAACAACACTAAAAGAACACATGAATTCTAAGAAACTGACTGATGACAAGATGCAAAAAAATAAATTAAGAATCATAGGTCTCCCAGAAAAACATGACAAAACAAAAACTGAATATTATAAGTTGGGGAAAATACAATAAAAATATATGGCTCGAAATATAGACCACAAAGGATTGATTAAAATAATCCAGAAATCAACAGCAAAGTAACTATATATATATATATATATATATATATATATATATATATATATACTTGCAAATACACACACACACACACACACACACACAAAACTGACATTTCCAAGTCATGTATTAGTTAAATGTAATAGTTTCATGACAAATAACACATTTTGCAACAATCCAAGAATATGAATACAATGGAAAAAAATTTTGAATGGCACAGGATTATTCCATATTCATGAGCATTTGTCAGAGAGAATGAAATAGTATATTCTAAAAATAAAAAAAAAACTAAAGTTATAACCCAAAATGGCATATCCTGGGAGCCTGAGCCTAATCATCAATGAAAGAAGACAGATGTTTATTACATCATCTATGTAAACATGCATGCATGCACATGTATATATATATATAGATAAATAAGGGGAGAAAGAGAGAAGTATGATAAGATGGGATATGGAAATAAGAGTAAGATAAGTAAATAAGAGTAAGATAAGTAAATAAGAGTATAAAAGTATAAATAGAGAGGCTATCCTTGGGAGAAAGTCACCTCTTCCAGAGAACTGGAGAAAAGGAAACTAGGATGGGTAAACATAAAAAATTTAGAGATGGGAAGGATCTTAGAAGTCACCAAGTCCAATTCTCTCATTTTACAAATGAGGAAACTAAAGCTCAAAGATTTTAGGGATATGCAGAAGGAAATGTGAGCCCTGGTCTTCTAGTTTCCAAGTTTAGCACTCTATCCACTAGAATTTCGAGGTCAAGATTAGGGGGAAAAGAGAGCTCAAGAAAGACAGGTCTTATTTTCTTAGTAAAGTATGAAATGAAATGATCATATAAGAGATGAAGCTTGAGGTAATTTAGAAATGTGAGAGAAGAGTCTATTATTTGATCCCATAACAGTTTGGTGAAAGATATGATACAAGTATTTTATTCTTATTCTAACAGAAGAAAGTTAGGCCCTAAGAAGCTAGATAACTTGCCTAAGTGACAGAGGGAGGACACCAAGTCATATCATCCTTAATGAAAAATAGGCATTGTCTTAACAAGCTAGGTTTTCCATGAAGCAGCATCCTGCTAAGGAAAGAACAATGGATTTGGAATCAAGGGTCCTGAGTACAATGGATTTGGAAATCAAGGGTCCTGAGTTCAAATTCTGGTATTGACACTACCAGTATGATACTAAGTAGGTCACCTAACCTCTCTGGGTATCTATTTCTTTGGTAATAAAATGAGAATATTGGATTAGATGACCCCCAAGGTCCCTTCTGGCTCTAAATCTATGATCATGACTAAATCGGGAATTAAAGTGAGACTAATTCCCTATTGCTTTGGTTTGTAAATATACTAGCAAGTCAGTAGGAGAGTGAGTGGTAGCTGACATTCAGGGCTTGATCTCCCAGCTCTCTTAGGGTTTGGATGATAGAATGCTGAATTAGAGAGCTACGAGTGGAGAGTTAGTTTATTGGATCATGATTATCTGCCATGGAACCTTGTGGCCAAGTTTCTTCATTCAGAAATAGGAACTATATTGTCTCTCTGTTCTACTATTTTTTGGCTCAAAGTCTTCCTTGACCCTTTGAAGATAATTTGTATTCTTGCTAACCATGGCTACTTGAGGTGTAGACTAAGCCTAATGCAATCTCTCAAAGTACATATGTATGTGTATGTATATTGTAGGTGTATGTATGTATGTGTGTATATATATATATATATATGACATGCCTGTATATGCATACACACATAGGTGCTTATAGATCATACATATATATTTATATAAACACATTTATACATTTATATATGTATAAACACATTATATAAAAACATTTATATAAACACATATGTATTGTAAGCATTTATAACATTGTAAACATTTATATGTTTATATAATATAATTATAATAATTATTATATTATAATACATATAAATATAATATAAAATATAAATATTGTATATAAATATAATAATAATAACAATATTATAATATTATATATAATATTATAATATTATATATAATATATAATAACAATATAATTGTAAGTATTTATAACATTGTAAACATTTATAATAACATTTATGAAACATTTATAATAAACATTCTAATAACAATATAATAAATATAATAAACATATAATATATAAAAATATTATAATAACATATAATAATATGTGTGTATAATCCACATATATTCTATACACACACACACACACTTTTTTTTTTTTTTACCACTGGCAACCTGCATGACCTTGGGAAAAAAAAATCACTTCAGTTTTCACATCTGTTTTAAAAAAGTTATTGGACTAGATAGTCACTAGGTTTGCTTTTGATCCTGGGATCCAATAATATGTAAAATTAAGGGGTTTGGTTAAGTTATCTTTCTTCTCTCCATAAGATTTATTTATGTTAGCATCTTTAAAATTTCATAGAGAGCTGAAGAGGTCAGATTAGGTCATCTCTAAGATCCTTTTCCTCTAATGGCTGTATGCTGCTCATCCTTCATTTTCTTTCCTTTTACTTTTTTTCCAGAGTGAAAACTGGGTGTGTTTTTTTTTCTATTTTTATTTATTTATTTATTTTAAGTTTTCAGAATTCACTTCCACAAAATCCTGAGTTTCAAATTATCTTCCCATCTCTTTCCTCTCCCCACCCCAAAATGCCTTGCATTCTGATTGCCCCTTCCACCATTGTGCCCTCCCTACTAACACCCCTCCCTTCCCTTATCCTCATCTTCTGTCTTGTCCTGTAGGGCAAGATTAATTTCTATACCCCATTACCTGTATTTCTTATTTCTTAATAATATGGAAAAACTATTCTCAACATTTGTTCCTAAAACTTTGAGTTCCAACTTCTCTTCCTTTCTCCCTCCCCACCCAACCCCACTGAGAAGGCACGCAATTCACTATAGGCTATATATGTATAGTTTTGCAAATGACTTCCAAAATAGTCATTTTGTGGAAGACTAGCTACATTTCTCTCCAGCCTATCCTGATCCATTTCTTCTATTCTCTCTTTTGAACTTGTCTCTTCCCAAGAATGTTTACTTCTAATTGCTCCCTCTTCCATCCCCCCCACCCTGCTTATCCCCTTCTCTCCTACTTTCCGGTAGTGTAAGATAGATTTTCATACCAAAATGAGTGTGCATTTTATTCCTTCCTTGAGCCAAATGTGATGAGAGTAAACTTCACTTTTTCCCTGTCACCTCCCCTTTTCCCCTCCATTGGAAAAACTTTTTCTTGCCTCTTCTCTGAGAGATGATTTGTCCCATTCCATTTCTCCCTGTCTCCTCCCAATATAGTCCTCTCTCACCTCTTAATTTTATTTTTTAGATATGAACCCCTCCTATTCAACTCACCCTGTGCTCTCTGTCTCTCTCTCTCTATGTGTGTATGTGTGTGTATGTGTGTATGTGTGTGTCTGTGTGTCTGTGTCTGTGCGTCTGTGTGTCTGTGCTTGTATAATCCCTCCAATTACCCAAATACAGAGAAAAGTTTCAGGAGTTACAAATATTACCCTTCCATGTAGGAATGTAAACAATTCAACTTTAGTAAATCCCTTGTGATTTCTCTTTCCTGTTTACCTTTTCATGCTTCTCTTGATTCTTGTGTTTGAAAGTCAAATTTTCTTTTCAGCTCTGGTCTTTTTCATCAAGAATTATTGAAGGTCCTCTATTTCACCAAATGATCATTTTTCACCCCGAAGTATTATACTCAGTTTTGCTGGGTAGGTGATTCTTGGTTTTAATTCTGGTTCTTTTGACTTCTGGAATATCATATTCCAAGCCCTTTAATCCCTTAATATAGAAGTTGCTAGACCTTGTATTTATCCTGATTGTATTTCCACAATACTTGAACCATTTCTTTTTAACTGCTTGTAATATTTTCTTCTTGACCTGGGAACTCTGGAATTTGGCTACAATATTCCTTGGAGTTTATATTTTTGGATCTCTTTTAGGAGGTGATAGGTGGATTCTTTCAATATTTATTTTGCCCTCTGGTCCTAGAATATCAGGGCAATTTTCCTTGATAATTTCATGAAAGACAATGTCTAGGCTCTTTTTTTGATCATGGCTTTCATTGTCTCTGCTGGATCTATTT
The DNA here is from genome assembly GCA_023548195.1 of Bettongia penicillata ogilbyi. NCBI lineage: Eukaryota > Metazoa > Chordata > Mammalia > Diprotodontia > Potoroidae > Bettongia > Bettongia penicillata. Next base: position 1,144,115 of record JAJHZJ010000658.1, read on the forward strand.
TCCAGGTCAGTTGTTTTTCCAATGAGATATTTCACATTATCTTCCATTTTTTCATTCTTTTGGTTTTGTTTTGTAATTTCTTGATTTTCTCATAAAATCATTAGCTTCCATCTGTCCCATTTTAATTTTTAAAGAACTATTTTCTCAGTGAGCTTTTGAACCTCCTTTTCCATTTGGGTAATTCTGCTTTTTAAAGCATGTTTCTCCTCATTGGCTTTTTGGACCTCTTTTGCCAATTGAATTAGCCTATATTTAAAGGTGTTATTTTCTTCAGAATTTTTTTGAGTCTCCTTTAGCAAGATGTTGACTCGCTTTTCATGATTTTCTTGCATCGCTCTCATTTTTCTACCCAATTTTTATTCCACCTCTCTTACTTGATTTTCAAAGTCCTTTTTGAGTTCTTCCATGGCCTTGGACCACTGACTATTTATTTTGGAGGTTTTGGATGCAGAAGCCTTGACTTTTATGTCTTCCCCTGATTGTAAACATTCTGAAAGGATGGGAGAAAATGCCTGTTTACCAAGAAAGTAACCTTCTATAGTTTTATTGTTTTTCCCTTTTTTGGGCATTCTCCCAGCCAGTTACTTGACTTTTGGGTCGTTTGTCAAGAGTAGGGTATGCTCTGGAAACTTGTAAGTTCTCAGTTCTTCCAAAGTGGAACAATCAAGGGAGAGGAGTTACTCCCTGATCTGGCTCCTGGTTGAGATTCAGATCAACTGCTCAATTCCTCCATGGGCTTTACACTGAGTGCTCCAACAGTGGAATAATGGACACAGGCTGATGCCTGCTGGGGCCACAGCCAGTCACCACAGCCACCACCTGCTGCTGTTGTTGCTGCTGCCACTGCTACAGCTACACCTGAGGTTGGGGTTAGGGGAGGACCTTGTTCCCTTGTCACAGAGGTGAAAAAGCCCTTTCACTGACATTTGAAGCTGCCCTTGGTGTCTGTGGGCGAAGGGATCTGTGAACCTCTGTTGCTGTGGATTCTGCCCCTGAGGCCTGCTCCTCCCAGTTCCACAAGGCCCAGGCTGGGCTGTATTTCACTCCACATCAGGCATGACAGACCCTTCCTGCTGGCCCTTCAGGTCACCCTGGGCTGGAAATCTCCTCTATTCCATTGCTCTATGGCCTCTGCTGCTGCATAATCTGTTGAGAGTCTTTCTTCACAGGTATTTTATGGGCTATGGGAGAAGAGTTAGAGTATGTGTGCTTTTCCATTCCACCATCTTGGCCCTGCCCCCATCCTTCCTTTTCAAAAAGAATCAATGACATGATGGAGTGATATCTTGGCTCACATGTGAATTTAAATGAGGCAGAGTTGTGCAAAGTTTATAGCTTCACTCTCTCTTTCAGAGTTATCAAAGTCCAGTGTCAAGATAAAAGTCAGGATGATGAATGATGGCCTGGGATGCAGTGGATGCCCTTGGCATTTGCAATGTCTGACCAAGCTCTAAGCTTTTCATAGCATCAGCTTTAGCTGCCTTCATGGCCTTTGAAACAAATTGTCCTTATCTACCTATTCCATGGAGGAGAAACTCTCCTCATGCTTGGGGCAGACATCCCCCTAATCTCCCAAAAGGCTGAGACCCATTGGTTGCCCTCAAACTAGTTTAGCCCTGCTGCCCAAATGGTTTACTGGGGTGTGGTCACTGTGTATGCTACAGCTCCTTGGCACTACAGGTGAGATTTACTGAAAGTGGATATCAAAAGTTGATAAGCAGCCCTGGAAAGGGTTCAGCAATCCCTTCCAACAGAGGTTGTAATCCTCCCTGAACACTCCATACACTCATAATCTCAAATGCATTAGAATGAATTTGCCCAAATTCAGAGGTATAGAGACAAACCCTCAATCTCTCTTTATTCCCCAACTCTTCCTATTCCCATGCCACAGTAACCTCCTCTCATGCAAATCTGATCTATTCACTCAACATTGCAGGAAGTCTGTCAAACATTTATCAAGTACCTACTATGTGACAGGCACTCTGCGAAGTGCTAAGTGCTAGGGATACAAAGAAAGGAAACATATTTTCTTGCCCTCAGGGAGCTTGACATGCTTCTCTGAATACAGCTAGTGTGGTTCTTATCTGGAAGATTTACATTCTGTCACTGGGCCTATACTCAAATGTGGGGAGCCATGGCTATCTATTATCAAGATAAAGGTCTGAACTGCCGCTGGGAGCAAACATCCTGCCCTTGTAAAATATTTGAAACATCTTACTACCCCTCCCACTGCTGCTTACCCTACTCACTCTTTCACCACTATAATTACTGCTACCCTACCCCTCAATAAAGGAGACTTGATCAGAAAGCCTGTCTTGTCTCCATTCTTCACGTCTCCTGTCTCCCACCCTCTCCTTTCTTCCAGGGTCCGTGTTCTTGTCCCGCAGGCCAGGACACTCAAAGGCTTTCCAACATGAAAGGGCATGCCAAAGGATTTGTCCCTCTGTGAGAATAAAGGATCACCTGAGCTCTACAGTGAGGCATAAGAAGAATACAACTTAGTCAAGGGCAACTTCAAGAAACTGTAAGCCCCAAACAAAAATGTCAAGTATCAGTTTCTCAGGCATCATAGGATCATAAATTGAAGGCTGCTAGGGACCTCAGAGATTATGTAGTCCAACTCTCTCATTTTACATATGAGGAAATTAAGGCCAAGTGATTTGCCCTAAGTCAGAGGTTATTAGTAGTAAAGCCAAGATAAAAACCCAGATCTTCTGACTCCAGGTCCAGTGTTCTATCTATTGCTCACAAAGACAATAAATAAGATGACTTCTGTATGTGACCTATGTGTCTCATTAGAAAGTTTAGATGAATCATACACTATGGGATGGGATTTATACTAAGAATGCAAAGCTGGTTCAGTATTAGGAAAACTAAAACCATAATTGACCATATCAATAAAAAAGATCATATGATTATCTAAATGATGCTGAAAAAGCTTTTGACAAAATACAAAACACATTCCTATTAAAAATACTAAAAAGCATAGGAATAAATAGAGCTTTTTAAAAACAGTAAGCAATATCTATCTAAAACTAAGATCAAAGATTATCTGTAATGTGATAAACTAGAAACCTTCCCAATCAGAGTTGAAGCAAGAATGTTCATTATCTTCACTGTAGTCCAATATTGTACTAGAATGGCTAGCTATAGCAATAAAAACAAGAAAAAGAAATTGAAGGAATAAGAATAGGAAGTGAGGAAACACTATCATTCTGTATAGATAACATGATGGTGTACTTGGGCTTAGAGAATTAACAAAAAAACTAATTGAAACAACAGCTTCAACAAACTTGCACCAAATTCACATAAATCATCAGCATTATTATATATTACCAAAAAAACCCAGTAGGAAGAGATAGAAAGAGAAATTTCATCTAAAATAACTGCAGCCAACATTAACTACTTGGAAATTTACCTGCCAAGACAAACCTGAGAATTATACAAACACAATTACAAAACACTTTTCACAAAAATAAAGGTATATATGAACAACTGGAGAAAAATTTCATTGCTATGTACGTGGCAATGTGTTTTTCTTCTTTTGTCTTTAAGTTTCAATATTTAAGTTTATAATATTTCTTTTTCTTTTCTTATTCTATATTTAAGTTTAAAAAAAGAAAAACTTTTCATTGTTCATGGGTAGGCCAAATTCATATAATAAAGGTAAAAGGTCTACCTAAATTAATTTACTTATTTAGTGCTCTACCAATCAAAACCCCAAAGAATTATTTTATAGTGCTAGAACAAATAATATAAAAATTATCCGGAAGAAAAAAAGGACAAGAATATCAAGTGAATCAATAAAAATAAATAAGGAAGATAGCCTAGCAATACCAGCTTTCAAATTGTATTACAAAGTGTAATCATAAAGATAATCTGGTACTGCCTTAGAAATATAGTAGTGGGTCAGTAGAGTAGATTAGTTACAGTAATATCCAGCAGTAAATGCATAATAATCTAGAGTTTAATAAAACCAAAGATCCCAGATTTTGAGGCAAGAACTCACTATTTCACAAAAATTGCTTGGAAAATTGGAAAGCAGTTTGGCAGAAACTTGGCACAGACCAACATCTCATATTCTATACTAAGACAAGTCCAAAATGGGTACATGATTTGGACATAAAGGGTGATATCATAAGCAAATTAGAAAAACTTTACTTGTCAGATCTATGAATAAGGGAAGAATTTATGATTAAACAAGAGACAGAGAGGATCATAGGAGATAAAACAGATAATTTTGATTATATGAAATTAAAGATTTTGCACAAAAAAAATTAGAAGGAAAGTAGGAAGCTAGGGGAAAAAATTAAAGTTCTCTGATGAAGGCCTCATTTCTCAAATATATAGGAGACTGAGTCAAATTTTTAAAAATAAGAACCATTTTCTAAGGATATGAATGGGCAGTTCAGAAAAAGAAATCAAACTATCTATAGTTATACAAAAAGTGCTTTAAATCACTACTGATTAGAGAAATGCAAATTAAAACACACCTATCAGATTGGTTAATATGACAGAAAAGGAAAATGTCAAATACTGGGAGGAGTAGGGGATGAGGAAAATCTGGGATACTGATACACTATTGGTAAAGTTGTGAACTGCTCCAACCATTCTGTGGAACTATTTGGAAGTATGCTCAAAAAGGCTAAAAAGCTCTGTAAACCCTTTGACCGCTACTAAGCAATACCATTACTAGGTCAATACCCCAAAGAAACTAAAGAAAAAGAATCTATATGCACAAAAATATTTATTAAAAACTCCTTTTGTGGTTGAAAAGAATTGGAAATTAAAGGAGATATATATCAATTGGGAAATGGTTAAAGAAGTTGTAGTATGTGATTGTGATGGAATACTATTGTATAAGAAATGATAAGGGAGATGGCTTCAGAAACACCTTGGAAGACCTATGTGAATTGATGCATAATGAAGCGAGAAGAACTGAAACACTGTACACATTAACAGTAATATTTTAATCATAATCAACTATGAAATACGTTACTACTCTGATCAACACAATGATCCAAACTAATTCGAAAGTACTCATGATAAAAAATGCTTTCTAACTCCAAAGACAATTGGTGAACTTTGAGTGTAAATTGTTGTATGATTTTTCATTTTCTTTATTTTTCTTGCTTTTTTGCAACATGGTTAATGTGAAAGTACATTGTGTATGATTTCAAAAGTATAATTCATATATTGTGTAGTGAATGTAGTGAAACTGAGGTAAAGTGAGTCATGTTTTCTCTGAGCAAGAAAATAGTTTATTAACAGTGATGTATGTATCTGTTAATAAAGTGAGTCAAACTGGCTTTCTTGGTTAGGTCAGCAACCAGGAAAGGAAAGAGGTTTAGGGTAGGAAGGAAACCTCTTTACTGAGGTACAGGAAAGGAGGAGCTTTGGGTGGTTGGGGAATGTCACAATTGGTTATAGCTGGGAAAAGTAGATTGGTCTTCAGATGTGGATGGTCATGCCCCTCTATGTTAAGGAATTGTTCATTGCTTTACATGGTTCAACTGCCTCTATTAAACTTGGTTGGAAAATCAGAACCACCCAAATCATGACCACTGGGTTAGTCATCCACTTGGGTGGGATCAAATCACCCCTAATTTTCTGCAAAGACAGATAAGGATTAAAGAATTGTCTTGGGGTGGGGCATCCAGTTCAAATTGGTTGCTTGTTTACAGTCAACAAATTAGTACTGGTTTAAACTGGTCAGCAAGCAAACATCCCTGGAACAGAGGAGCATGAGCTAGAGCACTACTCCTTTAATCATATCTTTAAGCCAATTCAGCCTAGGACAGAGCAAATTTTTGAAGAAGAGGACTTCAAGAAGATATTGACAGTTCTAAGTCAATGCAACGTAAATATCAATTACACTATAAAATCGATACAATAGATATCAAAGGTAATGATGTTATCTATTACCATTGCTTGCCTTCTCAGTGGATGGAGAGGGACTGGAGGGAGGAGGAGAGAATTTGGAATTTAAAATTTCATAAAAAATGTTTAAAAATCACTTTTTGTTCTTGTTGAAAGGTTTAAGGAAGACTGGGAATCGAAGGATAGTGCCTGGTGCCTTTGTTTTTGTCTTTGTTCAAAGACTCAGGCATTTACCTTCCAGAGATATAAATTTTAGATATTACCTGGACATAATTAGAGCATGGAGTTGTAATTATATAATGGTACAAACTCCTAGAAGTGGAGCCTATCCTCACCTGATAACTACCTTTATCATTCAGGACCATATCACCTAGCATATGTAATGGCCACAGAGATGGCCCTGCTTCCAGATTCCACTTCTAGTAAGAAGAAAGGATATATTTCTGTAATAAAATAATTCAATCCTTACTTTATTTTCAACCTTGAAGTGAAAGTAGAGAGTGAATTTTGAGGAATATGGTACTCATAAGGCAACTTAGTAGCTGTGTGACCCTGGGCAAGTCACTTAACATTATTGTTGCTTAGTCGTTTTCATTTGTGTCTGACTCTATGTGACCCTTTTAATGGGTTCTTTTGGCAAAGGTACTGAAGTGGTTTGCCATGATGAGGAAACTGACAAACAGGGTTAAGTGACTTGCCCGGAGTCACACAGTTAGTAAGTGTGACACAGTTTTGAATTCAGATCTTCCTGACTCCAAGTCTGGCACTCTATCAACTGTGCCACCTAAGTTTACCTTAGTTTCCTCAACTTTCAAGTAGAGAAAATATTAGTAATTTGCCTCCCTGGGTTGCTGTGAAACTTAAATGAGATCATCATTCTAAAGCACTTAGCTCTTGTGCCTAGCACACAGTAGGTACTATATAAATGCTAATTTCTGTAATAATGATAATAATAACTGGCATTTGTAGAAAACTTATCAGAGACATTAGCTCAGTTGAGCTTCACTACAATCCTGAGTGGGTAGCTACTGTAGGTTTTATTTGTACATGAGAAAGCTGAGCTCCTGAGGGATGAAAAGCTTTGCTCTTGGTCACAGGGCTAACAAGTGTTGGGGGGGGTTGTAGTCTTCAGATCCAGAATTTTATCCACTCTACCACGTGGCCTCCCTAAACTACATTAATCCAAATCGTTTTAAACTATTGTTGTGTCTGTTCTGATATTTTTTGTTTTTTCTATTTAAATGACAATTAACTTTGATTGAAGATTGTTTTCTTACCCCTTCTTTCTGCTATTAATTGAATGTCTAAATAGAGCACACCCAGGTTTAACTGTTGCTTCCTCTTATTTTCTGCTTTTCTAACACTGTTACAAGATTGTTTAATATTTTTTGAATAATGCATTTTAAATAGTTTCCTGGCTGCTTGCCATGAAATTAGTGTCTCCCTGGGCCATTCTTGTAGGTCCTTGAAGTAATGGTAAAACTAGCCCTGGGATTAATATTGGATAAAGTAAGGGGAAAATGAACTCTTGCGGTTGTTTAACATGCATTCTTTGGGAAAATGCTTGCCTTGTTCAGAATTCTGGCAGAAGAAAAATTAGAACACCAGGTGATTGGTATTCATTTAATGTTCCCCGGTGGCTGGCGGCAAGGATGAGTCATGGTGAGGAGTGGGCTTGGCTGGGCTGTTCAGGGAAACATCTGCGGTCTATTTGAATAAAAGAGAAGGAAGGGAGGGCCACTCTATTTAGCAGGTCAACAGCAGCCTTGCTATCTGATGCCTTGTGGAACTAATTCCTAATTGGGGCAGTGTTTGTCAACACTGACAGGACCCTAATACACTGTAATCGCTCCAGCCACAAGCTCTGATAGAGATCTTAATCTCTATACTGTGTCCCCTTCACATGGCAGCATGCCTCCCTCCCACCCACCCCCCACCTGATTCAAGTCTCTTCCTCTCAATCCCTCTCTCACTCATCCTCTTCTCTCTTCAGTTTCTCCATGGTTTTCTCCCTTTGTTTCTCTTCCATAGTCTTATTTCTACCACTCTTTCTTTCATTTTGAAAGTCCTGTCCCTCTCCTGTTAATCTCTGTCTTTCTGTCTTTCCCTATCTCTGTCACTCCCCCTCGCTCATCAAATTCAAATTCTCAATTAACTCTGAGGATTTGAAAATTTTTCACACTTTAAGTCTTTAGAAAAGGAGAAGAAAAGTCCAGTCACATATGTTCAAAATGAGGATGAGTTTAAGGATTCAGCATGCTTAAAATCTCTGCAAAAGGTTAAGAAAATAAAATTGTACCTTGACATCTTTCTCCAGACAAATGGAAATTCCCTAGATCACCCAGGGGAATAGTAAAGACATGATTTGGTTTAGTTTTGTAACTCTCCTCTTGGGCAGCTGCAACCCTGGCTCTTGCAATGTAGGACATAACCTGAACCAGAAGTAATGACTCTTGGCCTTCTGAGATGGACCTAGACTAGGAATTCCCTTTGGAATGCTCTGCTGTCCAGTCAGCCAAAGAGAAGCTGTGACAAAGTGCAAGACCTGTCTGAACAAGTCCCTAAAGGGTCCCAGTTCCTAGCTGGTTTTTGCCACTAACTACCTGTGTGACCTTGGGCGAATCACTTCAATTTTCATGTATGGAAAGAGAGAGACAGATAGACAGACACAGACAGACAGAGAGAAATAGACACACAGAGGGAGAGAGAGAGAGAGAGAGAGAGAGAGAGAGAGATTAGATGGTCTCTAGGGTTCCTTCTCTCAAAAATCTATGATGGTATAATATATAAAATTAGGGAACTTGACTTGATTAGCCCTAAGACTCCTTGCTATTCTAAATAAATGATGTTACTTATACTTCCCACACTGAAAGCATAGGGAAAATGATCTTCTCAGCTCAGGTAATGTCCTCAGTTAAACAACCCCTGTTTTTTATCTTCTCCATATCCCTTCTCCAAAATGAATTATCAATAAGAATCATAGCAATTCCATTTACATCAAATTTTAAGTCTTACTTTCATCACCACCACCCTAGGAGGTAGGTGGCATCATACTCAGGCCAAGTGTTTAGACAGAAAGGAACTATTTCAACAGCCTCTCAATTTCACCGCCCTCAGGGTACAAACTGTATAAAAGGATGCAAATTACAAGTACTGGGAACTAAAGGATTTCTGCTGGTCAAAATGCAGCACCAAAGCAATTATGTTTTATTGTTGACTGATAAAAGTAATAAAGACAGTAAGGTGAACTAGGTGGGTAATGACATTGATGTCACTTCTTTAGGTTGCCTTTTATTTTGGCTCAATTCATTTAGAACTAAGCCAGAGAAGATTTCATATAAGGGAATATTTGGTAACAGAAAGTTTTGACCACATCCAGGACATAGAAGTAAAAAGAGAATGACTCATTCTTAGTCTGGTGATTTTTGCTTGACTACAGAGCTGGGTATAGTAGCAATTACTGAAAAACTGTCATCCTGACCAATCAAGGAAGGTTTTCATTATTATAACTAGTTGACTAAAGACCAATACAAATAGAAACCACATATCCACCAGATCCTCTGCCTCATTCAAAGAGAAGCAGACTCAAGAAAGATTCCACTATTCCCAGCAAGAATCAGATAAAACTGAGATGTCACTATGCCCAGCAAGGAACAGGATGAGCTGGCATCTCAGTGAAGAGTAAGTCTGTTAAGAGTAGCATAACAGTGTAGAACCCATATTAGATTGCATGCCATCTTGGGAGAGAGGGGGAAGGGAAGGGGAGAAAATCTAAGACTTATGTAAGTGATTGTAGAAAACCAAAACCAAATAAATTAATAATAAATAATAATATGTTATTATATTGATTGTTACAGTAATAATAAGAGAAAAAAGAGTAGCATAGCAATACAAGAAGAATACATCCTATAGGAATCAAGGTATGAGTTGACCTCATGTATTCCCTCTGTGTAGGTTTCATGCTCTCTTGTGTGATCTCTAAGTCTATTCACAGTTCCCACTGATGGTTTGCATATTTATGAGAGACTGTGTCCTGCATGAATGGGGGTGGGAGTGAGGTATGGAGATGGAGAGGAAAGGATAGTCTAGTCTACCCTTAATAAAAGGATTTGTTCTGTGAAGTTTGGATTCACTCAAAGGGCCACACTTGAGGAGGACCTAGAGGGTCATATGTAGCCTCCAGGTGGCAGGTTCTACACCCCTGTGGTGCAAATCTCCTTATATCTCATTTCATCAAATGCCTATGCTTTTAACTCAGTCCTTTGGTTAACTAGATAAAAAAGAGGGATGCTGATTGGGACTTGCGAGCTATTATTTTGAGTAGAAATAGTAGATCCTTGAACCTGGTATAGCTATAGTATGAGAAGAGGCTGCCATAGGTAGCCAGTTGTACAGGATTATTATAGCGTTTAGCTTAGGGTTATCTTGATGAGTTATTTCCTTGGTTCTGAATTTCTTTTCCTGGTACCCTGAGATAAGCTTTTCTTAGAGCTGCTTTACTCTAAGGGAAAATTTCTGGTCTTCTGAGAAGTCTGATTTTCTTTTCCTAGTTCCATTTGGTTATTGCTTCTAGGCAAGGGTAGAAGTCTCTCTCTGAGCACCTTTGGCAATGAAGAAGACAAGGTCCCATCTGTATGGGTTCCCCTGGTCTTAAACTTGATCTCAAAATGAATGAACTGCAGTCCAGATAGCTTCCTAAAATGCTTAGCAACTACTCCAATAAAATAGGTACCTCAATTAAAACAATAACATCAGCGGATCTTGGAGTTCTTAGAGTTGAAGATAAACTAGCCCAATCCCCTCATTTTATATACTGGACATAGATAAGTAAAATAATTTCCAAAGGGCACGAAGGTGTTGTGTAGCAGAACTGAGCTTTGAATCAAGGTCTTCTCACTACAAATCCAGTGCCCCTTAAATTATGTCACTTAAATTTAGTTCAGTTCAACAAATACTTTTAAAGTGTCCATGTTAAGAACACTGTGTGGGGGACTGAGAATTCAAAGTTGAACAGGGCAGGAGCTGTCCAGCCTTTAAGGAGCTTACAACCCAGAGGGAACTAAAATGTAATATTTCTCTGCCAGGTGCATAAACACCTTCTCTTAGTTGACTTTCTGCTACTATTATTCAATAGTTTAGGGTTGAGGACTGAGGTTAGAGAGGGTACATCCAAAATCTGCATCACTGCAAATTCCATTCTTTCTTCCTCCCATATCCTGTACCATGCCTAGAGGCAACTAGGTGACACAGTGGACAGAGGTCTGGACATGGAAACAGGAAGAAAAGACTTAAAATCCAGCTCAGACACTTACTAGCTATGTGACCCTGGTAAAGTCACTTAATCTCTATCTGCTTCAGTTTCCTCAACTGCAAAATGGGGGTAATACTAGTACCTTCCTTGCAATGTGGTTGTGAGAATTAAAGGAGATAATATTTTATGGCCTACCACACAGCCTGTACTTAATAAATGCTCATTTCCTACCTCCCTTTGATAATTCTCATTCTCATTTACATGTAATGGATATCAAAAGACAACACACAGTTAGATTGTGTTAAATGGACAGTTACTTGTTTCTATAGTACCAAGGAATCTTGGGGCATAACCTATGTACAGGATAAATAAAGTATATTCATGCAGTTAATAATATGTAATTATCTTAACACAAGTTTAAAACAATCAAGTTCTTTTTAGCTTGTTCCCATTTTATTTCCTTTCTAATTGTGGAGCTCCTCCTCCTCCTCTTCCTCTTCCCATTCCCACCTTTACCCTTAAGGTCACTGTCCTTTTTGCTAAGTCTACCTATTTCTACTTCAACTAAGGAGAGATTGACTTCAACCTGAAGTAAACGGTCAATGGCCTCAGCATTGATTGATGATGGTCTGTTGAGAATACTATCGAAGTGTTCAGCCCATCTCTCTAGGATCATGTCCTTATCATGTGACTCCATCAGTACTGAGTAGTTGTGATGCACCATTGGTTTCTGGTCCAGAAATAGCTTTCAAGGAATCATAAAAGTGCTTTAGATTGTTACCATCAGCATAAAACTGAATAAAACTTCCAACTGAAGAAGAGGTTTTGAGGGCTATTACACTTCTTTCATGTGGCAAAACACTTGGTGCTGATTCTATTCCAGCTGAGCTTTACAAGGTAGAAGGACTATTGCTCATACAAAAACTGACTGAAATTTTCCAGATTATATGGTAAGAGGAGGTTATCCCCCAGGAATTCAAGGATGCCTCCATCGTCCATCTCTTTAAAGGTAAAGGGAATAGATTGTCCTGTGACAATCACAGAGGGGTCTCTCTCTTAGTTATTGCTGGCAAAATTTTGCTAGAGTCCTCCTTAATATGCTGATCCTTCAACTGGAAGATGATCATATACCTGAGAGTTGGTGTGGTTTCAGAAAGGGCTGAGGAACAGTCAATATGGTGTTTGCTGCCCACTAACTCAAGGAGAAATGCCAAGAGCAGAACAGAGGTCTGTACACAATGTTTGCAGATCTGATCAAGGCCTTTTAGTCGTGGGGGCTTATGGAAAATTATGTCAAAATTTGGTTGACCAGAGTAGTTCAATAGTATTGTATGTCAGCTTCAAGATGGCATGTTTGTCTAGGTTCTGGATAGTGGACAATGTTCTCATGCCTTCCTAGTCACCAATGGAGTGAAACAGGGCTGTATGCTTGCTCCCACGCATTTTAGCATGGTGTTTTCAGCCATGTTGACAAATGTTTTCAGTGAGGATGACAGCATCAACATCAACTACTGTACTAATGGTAAGTTCTTCAATTTGAAAAGGCTACAAGCCAAGACCAAAGTGGAGGGAGTGTTGGTGCATGATTTTCTGTTTGCAGATGATTGTGCACTCAGTGCAGCCTCTGAAGCTGAGATGCGACAATTCTCTGCTGTTTGTGCTGATTTTGGCCTAATAATTAAGACCAAGAAAATACAGGTGCTCCATTAGCCACTACCACACCATCTATACATGGTACCATCAGTTACAATAAATGAAGAAATTTTGAATGCTGTAGATAAGTTCACTTACCTTGGTAGTGTATTTTCCAGGGATGTACACATTGACAATGAGGCTGATGCGCACATTGCCAGAGCTAGGTCAGTGTTTGGGAGGCTCCAAAGAAAAGTTTGGGAGAGAAGAGGTATTAGACTGACTACCAAATTGAAAGTCTACAGAGCCATTGATTGAGCTGACCTCATTGTTGTATGCCTGTGAAATATGGAAAGTCTACTAGTGTCATGCCAGGAAACTGAATCACTTCTATTTGAACTCTTAGGAAGACTTGGAGGATCACCTGGCAGGATAAGGTAGCAGACACTGAAGTCCTTGCTGGAACTGAACTGCCAAGTATTCAAGCTATGCTTCACTATGCTATCACTATCTGAATTGTGAGGGTGCCTACACTACTCCAATGGGCAGGCCATGTTGTTGGAATGTTCTTGCTTGTCAAAAAGACTACTTTATGGAGATCTCACATGGGGTAGAATATATATTAAGGGCCTTATTATTTTTTAATTGCTTGGGAGAAGAGAGTAGGGAGGGACAGACTAATAAAAGAAAAAAATATGAAGGATGACTTCCTCAGAGGAGAAGGCAGAGTGGAGGAAATGTAGGTGATGTAAAAACAAGTCATCAATAAAAATTAGTTTTTAGGAAAAATAACCAGAGTCCATTTCTATCTTTGTTTGGCCAAACCCTCAGCCTCAAAATATATAAAGGGATGTATTCTCAAAATCCCATCCCTTTATTAAAATTACTCCATGACTTACTTTAGGTTGTTATTGTTATCTTCATTCAACATCCCCCCAGCTGGGTATGACCTGAGGAGCAGGTCCTATCTATGAGGCAGTTTAATGGCAGATGGACTGGAGTGAAAAGAGACTTGTGGAAGGCCAACTGTTGCAATTGTTCTGGCATGAGGTGATGGTGGCTTGCACCAGGGTAGTGGCTGTATCGGAGGACAGTAGGGAGCATATTCAAAGTATGTGGCAAAACAGATGACAAACGTGGAATTCAGATGAAAATGGTTGAGTTTAAAAACTCAGTTCTGTTGCTACTTATTCATCCCTGGGCCAGTCAATTAAATTCTCTGTGAATTGATTTGTTCATCTGGTAAATGAGGGAACTGAATTAGAGAATCCCTATCATCCCTCCTAACTCCAGACCTCTGGGGCCAAGCTGAACAAGTCTCATCCTTCTACACATGCTAGACCTTCAGATACCTGAGGATAACCATCATTTCTCTTCTAAGATATCTCTTTCCTAAGCTAATCATGCCTAGATTTTTTTTAGGAAATTTGGTATGATTTAGAAATTGTCCAGTTTATCACTGACCTTCATAAAATATGATAACCAGAAGAAACAAGTGAAGATATGATCAATAACTTCAAAAGAGTGATGACATACAAAATACATCCATAAAATTGTTAGTATTTTGATTCAGTGCTAACAATGGAACTTAACCTTTGACTTCCTTGGCATATAGAGCTTTCCAGTTAAGAAAAGTCTGTTTACCAATTCAGGTTGGTACTTTCTCTGCAGTCTATAGTTCTACTTATTGTCTAAAGAGCTGAAAGGCTATGTGATTTGCTAGGGTCGGTGTATCAGTAAATGCCAAAGTAGGAACTTGAACCTAGGACTTTCCGGCTTCACTTGCTGCCTTGGATCCATTAAACCATTCTGCATACAGGAGTATATAATAGAGAAATTCCATTAAAATAACTATTATACATAATCATATATATGTATGAAACACAAGAAACCCCTAAGACACAAAATACAGATACAAAAAATACAGATACAAAAAACTTTAAATAAAGCAAATAACTGGAAAGATATTCATTATTCATGATCAAGTCAGACTAGTTCAATAAAAATAATGTTGTTACCTAAAATAATTGAAATATTTAGTGCCATATCCGTTAAACTTCTAAAACTGGGCAAAATAATTACAAAATTCATTTGGTAGAATAAATTCCCTAGAATCTCAAGGGAAATTGTGAAAAGTAGTAATGAATGTGGCACAGAATTACTAGATCTCAAGTTATATTATAAGCTTGTAATCTTCAACAGTATTCAATTTTGGGTAAAAATGGAAAAGTTTATTACTGTAACAGACTACAGTACAAGATCTAGAAGCACTGAATGCTGAATGCGATAGTCAAGTATTCAATCAACTCAAGTACCAAACTTATTAAATCTGCAGTCCCAGTCTTACTTTTATGGGACAAAGATCTTTCAAGATTTAAAGAAATGAACTAATTCAGCTTACTAACCATAAGATTTCACCTATTTGTTGGCAATGTTAAGAGAAAGGATAGACAAATTTTTGAGCCCCCATTAAACATGTAGCTACCATTTGAGCCAGAGCATGCTGGAATCTTGTACAGCAAACTTATCCAATGAACCATGGGTCCTGCACTTTTAAAGATCAAAATCAAACCAGTTCTTCTTCCCCATCCCTCTTTTAGTCTCACAAAGTGAAGAAGCATCCATAGTGTAGATTTAGATAGTCTTATTCACTTGAAACAGTATTGGTTGGTCAGTCTTCAAAATGCCCTCAATTTTGAATTGCATGCCCTATATTAACTCCAAATGAGATCTGAATTTAGCATGTGGAACTCCCCATAGGCCAATAGAAAGGATGGGATTTTTTTCCTCTTTAACGTAAACTACTAAGAAAGCACATACATAAATCATTTAGTGATTAAAAAAAAAAAAAGGAGGGGTGAGATAGAGGAAAAGACAGAGCGTATTCACTGATCACTCTCTGAATTGTGAGGGTGCTTACACAGTTATTCATAGCCTAAGTTCGTGATTTACTCTCTGCTCCACACATCAATACCCGGGATCCACACTTTGAAATGTACTATGTAGACAAGTATATTTACTCAGGCAAACTTCCCATCCTTTATCAACAATGGCTTACTGGACCAAGTGAGAGCCAAGAGGTGGAGATCATAACTTGGAATCTGGAGCCCAGATATTTCTTCCTTTTTTGTCAGGTAGTTTATAAAAACCTGGGCATTTTACTGTCCAGATAATTTTTGGTCAGAAAAGATATGTGTATGTCTGTATAGATAGATAGATAGATAGATAGATAGATAGATAGATAGATAGATAGATAGATAGATATACACACATTATATACATATATATATATAATATGCTCCATTGTTAAGCAGTGAAGTCTATATATTATTTGAGTCTAGGCAGGTTTTGCATCTATACAACATAAACAGAGATGAAAATATTAAAACTAAGAATCCAAAACTAATTATTTAAAATATAAGTAAATATATTTTGGTTGATACACTGTTGATTCACCAAGATAATAAACAGGACATATATAAAATACTAGAGTCACAAGAAGACCCAGTCTCCATAATGGTGTAAAACACAAACTTTTCTAAATCTTCTGCAACAAAATTTAAGCAATAAATATACAATGAGGAAGTGATCCTTCAGATCCCATGGATCCCTCTGTAAAGAAAAGCAGCTAAACAAGTGTTCCTTTGGGAAGTGTGCCAGGCTGCTTATGGCTAGTTAGAAAAGAAGGAACAGTGTTTGGAAAGTTTAACAAAGTACACATACAAATACTTAATATGATCCCTGAATACATCCATGTTATATCATCCAAAGAGCTCAATTTAAGCTATAGAGAGTCCATGGCCTGTTGGTTTATGTAATCAAAAGGAATCTTTTCCTTAAATAAATCCTGGAGAAATGCTTTATTTTAAAAATGAATGATGAGAAGAAATCTATGGGAAAAAATAGTTTCAGAAAATCAATCCCAAGAGCAGATTTTTGAGAAAGTCTAACCTCCCAATGTAATAACCTTGGCTTATTTAGAAATGGAGTTCTGTAAGTGCCAAAAATAAAATTTTTTGTTACTAATTTTTTCTTTCCATTGTCTCTTTTTTTCTTCTCTTTCTTAGTGTTACTCAAATCATACAAACTCAGAGCTGGAAGGGAACCTGTGAATTCACATAGTTCAATCATACTTGAACATGAATCCCCTCTCTAACATTGCTAAGTGGTCTTCCATTGAAGCCTATACTTTAACAATTACAATAAAAAAAAAACTCACCATCTTCCAACATAAACCTTTTTTAAAAAAACCTTTTGGCTGACTCTAATTGTTGAGATGAGTTTTTGTTTTTGAATTTTTGTGTGTTTCACTTTTTGCATTTGTTTTGCTTATGTGAAACCAAAATCTGCCTCTCTGAAACTTTATTTCTCCTAGCTCTAGGGCCAGACAAAATAAGTGTAATTCCTCCAAATATTAGAAGAAATAAATGATGTCCTATGCTACTTTCTACAGTAACATTCCAAACTCTTTTCTCAACTTAAATATTGCTAGTTCCTTCAACATAGATTATCAGATAGTACAGTTTTAAATATTCACTTCCCTGGTCATCTTCCCCTGAATGAGTTTCAGATTGCCAACTTACTCCCCAAAATATGACAACCAGAATTTAGCAGTTTTGCAGAAATTATCTAAGTAGGGTGAGGAGCTATTGTCAGTTTCCTTTATCCTAGACACTTGTTTCTCTGGTGGGATAACCCATTCCTTCAGCATGAAGTTTAAAATGCTAAAACTATCATTCTAGTAAACGGATCTACATTTAAAAAAAAAAAGATACTGGAATGGTTTGCCATTTCCTTCTCCAGCTCATTTTACAGATAAGGAAACCCAAGGTCACATCAATGTTTTGGCTGCCATGTCACATTATTGAAAGGATGCATGAGGTCACTGATCCAAGACTTAAACCTCTCTGAGCTTCAGTTTGTCACCTCTAAAGTGAGGCTAACATTTCATCTATCTGCCTCATCAGCTGTTCGAAGGAAAAAGATTGGCATACCTTGAATACTTTTGTGGATATGTGATCAGAATTATGTAGGTACTTTGTTTACAAAGGGCAGCTAGGTGGTGCAATGGATAGAGCACTATGCCTTGAATAAAGAAGACCTCAGTTCAAATCTAGCCTCAGATTTGACTTACTAGTTGCGTGACACTGGGCAAGTCATTTAAATCTGTTTCCCCAATTTCTTCATCTGTAAAATGAGCTGGAGAAGAAAATGTCAAAGCACTTCAATATCTTTGCCAAGAAAACCCCAAATGGGATCATGAAGAGTTGAGCAACAACAATTTTTTTACAAAGATAATTTCAGAGAGAGCAATTTCATTTGAACAATGAAATCAGATAACAGCTACCAAAATCTTTATTGGGTTAAGCATATGGACTGAATGAACTTCAAAAGAGGAGAGGTTATTTAGTGATGGTGGGAAGCACATAGAGGGAAATTCTGGAAGTAATAATGGACAATAAGGAGTACCTTGACTCCCCTACCATTACAAGAAAGTTGGAGAGTACCAATGAAAGTTCAATCAGAGATAGAAAAAATGACCAGAGATGAAGTGCTAACAGGAGAGATCCAGGTCTCAATGAGGGTAAGAGAGAGAGCAATAAAGGAAAAGTTTTAAGATGAAAGCAAGTTTCTTACCTATGGAGCAGGCATTCCTGACATCCATAAAATAGGCCCCAAAACAAATAACTTTCAAAGAAGTCTGGCAAACTTTTAACAGGCACATGAAAGATTGTTCCATATGACTAACACAAGCAAATCAAAATAGCTCTAACATCATACTTCACACCCAGAAAATTGATAATAATGACAAAAATATAGAAATAGTCACTGTTAGAAGAGCCATGGAAAGATAAGTACACTCCATTTGTTGTAACCGATGGTTCCATGTACGTATGGTTTGGTGGTGACTGATAGAGCACCTGTGTTTTCTTGGTGTGAAGGTTGCCCAATCTTTCTCAGTCAGTCAGACAGTAAACATTTGCTAAGTATTTATTACATTTCATACATTCTGCTAAGCACTAGTGATACAAAGAAAGGCAAAAATATGATCTCAGACCTTAAGGAGCTCAAATTATAGTAAAGAGATTATATGCAGAAAAAGGAAAAAATATAAGATATAAACAATGGAAATGGAAGGTGGATGCTGTTTGTCCTTCCTTCTTGAAGAGGACCATGACATCAGGAAGGTGATGCCATGACTTGCAAAGTCACCAGCCTCACTCTCTCCTCCAGAGCCATCTGAGTCTAGTGGCAAGATATAGATCAGGATGACTGGAGATGACCCCAGATACAGTGGAAGACCTTGCACTTTTCAAATTGTCTTTCACAGGTCTCAGTTTGACTAAGGCAACACCCATTCAGTGATTAAGGCTAGGCTGTTTTGCTGTTGTTTGTCCTTCTTTCTCGGAGAGGACCGTGGCATCAGGAAGGTGATTCCATGACTAGCAAATGAATTGCATTTAAGAGAAGGAGGGCCATACAAAGTCACCAGCCTCACTCTCTCCTCCACAGTCATCAGGGTCCAGTGACAAGATATAGATAAAGATGACTGGAGGTGGCTGGAGGGACTAGTACAATGACAATCTTAGAAAGAGAAATAAATTGAGATGAAGGTAAGGAGCAAATACAGGGGAGATGACCTGAATTTTTCCCAGTAAAGTAAAAATTGAGCTTATCTATTGAAAGTGGGTGGCAAAAGGGCAAAGACGTAGGAGGAGACCCAGAATTCAGGCTTCCAAATGAAACATTTTTAACACCGCCCCCATGAGGATTCGTTTTGCTTGGTGAGGCATATTTGTTACAAGTTTTTGTTTTTACTTTTCTGTGACTAGAGGATGTTGGAGGGAGAAAAAATAGATTCTTGCTCATTGAAAAAAATTAAAATTATGAAAAGAGAGAATCAGAAAAGAGCAATGGCCCAAAGATTTAGAGAACAGAGAATATACAGGAGAAGACAGTGCTCATTTATCAAATGCAGAAAAGCAGTCAAGAAGAATGAATGTTGAGAAAATACAACAGAATTTGACAACAAAAAGATTATTGGTAACTTTGGAGAGAAAAATTTCCACTAAATAATGAGGTTAGAAGCTAGATTGTAGAGGATTTAAAATCAAATAAGAGAAAAGGAAGTGGAGGCAGCACATATAGATGGGTTTCTCAAAGAGTTTAGCCACAAAAGGGAGGAGAGATATAGGATAATAGCTAATGGGGATGGTCTGACCAAGTGAATTTTTTTAAAGATGGATAAGACATGGGAATGTTTGTTGGTAGCATAAAAGCTGCTAATAATCAAGAAAAGATAGAATTTTAGTAAAATAATGGAGACAAAGGAGAGAGTAATCTACTAGAGAAGACAAAATGGAATGGGATCATTTTGGTATGTAAAGTATTTGCCTAGGCAAGAAGAAGGTCACCTCTTCATAAGAGACAGAATGAAGAAATCATCTGAGTAATGTCAGATGTTTGGTTGCTGTTCTTTGTTCTCAGAAAAGACCAAAATAACATCACCATGTTGGGGCCAAGGTACAGTGAATTTCACTGTGACTGATCAAATCAACATGAGCTTGGAAGGATCTACCACAGGTGGGGCACAAATAGTCTATATTAACATTTTGGAGTGAAGATGTCTCTAAATTTGCACATCTCACGGCATTCCTTTACCAGTGTCTCCCGTGTCATGGAATCAGTTGCAAAGTTCTTCAGAGAGACCTTGAGAGTGTACTTGTATTGCTTCTTCTGCCCTCTTTGTGAGCATTTGCCTTGTGTGAGCTCTCCATAAATCATCTTTCAGGCAAATGTACATTTGTCATTCAAACAACATGGCCAGTCCATTGGAGTTGCACTCTCTGCAATAGAATCTGAATGCTTGGAAATTCAGTCGGAGAAAGGACCTCAGTGTACGGTATCTCACTTACAAAGTCACCACCCTACTTCAATTCTTCATTGCCTCTTACGGAGACTATTGCAATGGTTTCTTAATTGATCCCCTTAATTCAAATTTCTCCTCACTCTAATCTCTACCCTCCATCCAGCTGCCAAAATGATTTCCTGAAAATAAGGTCTGAACATATCATTCCTTTATTCAATAGACTCCAGTGACTTACCTTCACATCTGTGATTATATATAAATTCCTAGACTGAGCATTCGAACCTGGCTCCAACTTACATTTCCACTCGCATTATATTCTACTCCCCTTCACATCCTTTATGAGTTAGCCATGTTAGCTTTTAACTTTTCCTCACATATCTTCTGTCTCAATGCTTTTGATTTGGTTTCTGCCCATGCCTGGAATATAGTACTCCTCAACTCCATCTCTGAATCCTCATGCAACACTTTCTACATTTGAAATTCATGTTCTCCTAGATTCTAGTGTATTTTCCCTCAACATTTTTTTTCCTTAAAAGTGGAGCAGTTAGGTCGCAGTGGATACAACTCTGGGCCAGGACTCAGGAAGGCCTAAGCTTGAATCTTGCCTCAAACATCTATTAGCTGTGTGACCCTGGGCAAGTCACTTGACCTGTATTTGTCTCAGTTTCCTTAACTGTAAAATGGGTATACTAATACTACCTACTTCACAGGGTTGCTAAGACCAAATGAGACAATATTTGTAACATCCTTAGCATGGTCCCTGGCACACAGTAGGTTCTATTTGAATGTTAACTATCATTTCTGTTATCTATTTTATATATACCTCTTCATGTCCATTTGTCTTCCCCTGTACAATCTAAGATTCTTGAGGAGGAGTCTTTCTCTTTTATCTTTGTGTTATAAGGAAGTATTATAATGTCAGGCACAAAGTAAACACTTTAAAATGTTTGCTAATGTACTGGCTAATTAATAATGAACATTGATCTGGTTAATTCTACCTGCGGCACTGATCATTGAATTTAAAAATGTCTCATGTTGAAAATATCTATTGTTAATTTATGTTTATAAATTGTTCAAAACTGTTTCTTTCTTAGGGCTCCCTTCTGCCATTTTCTACTGTTCTCCTACCATATATTCCTGAACAAAAGATGGACTCAGCACTGAGAGTCTTTTTGTGCATGTTTATTTCATAAGTTACCATAAATAAAAAATAAACATGTCCTAGGGGTCAATTCATTAATGAGTTTCTCTGTATTTAGCCAGGCTTATTTTTAGAGAGTAGGCAGTCTGTCACTGGAACCGTACTTGAAACCCTAACTATTAGAATTGGACAGAGTGTCTGCTCCACTATCATGGTCTTTGAAAAGTCAGATTTACCTCCGCATTGCAATCATTGCAAAAGGATTTTTTGGGGTGGTGGTGAGTGGACCTTAAGTATATCTTAATGCATTATATCAATGTTAACATTCTTATTGATCTAAACTGAGGTTTTAGTCTACTAAAATGCACAAGTCTTTTTCACATGACCTCTGATCTGTCCTCATCTCTCTAATCTACTAATTGTGCATTTGATTTTTTTGAGCCCAAGAGTAGAGTTTTGCATTTATTATAATCCTTTTAATATTATTGGATCAGGCTCATTATTCTAATTTTTTGAAATAATTTTGGACCCTAATTCTATTCTGTTAGCCATTCCTAATGACTTTATGACCATCTATGTTTTCATAAATTATTGTTAAAAAAACAAAAAGAAGTAAAAAAGAATATGGCCAAGGCCAGAGCCCTTTAATACTTCCTCCAGGTTAATATCAATCACATAATAATCAATGTTTGGGTTAGGTTTTTCAACCAGTTCCAAATCCACCAAACTGCACTATTATCCAGTTCATATGTCTCTATCTTACTCAAAAAGATATCATGAGAAATTTAGTCACATGACATGTTGATATTTAGGCAAATTATGCCTATGACATTCTCCTAAGCCACCAGTCAAGCAGAAGAAGAAGAAGAGGAGGAGGAGGAGGAGGAGAAGGAGGAGGAAGAGGAGGAGGAGGAGGAGGAGGAGAAGAAGGAGGAGGAAGAGGAGGAGGAGGAAGATTAGAAAGGAAGGAAAAAAGAAGGAAGGAAGGAAGGAAGGAAGGAAGGAAGGAAGGAAGGAAGGAAGGAAGGAAGGAAGGAAGGAAGGAAGGAAGGAAGGAAGGAGGGAAGGAAGGAAAGAAGGAAGAGAAGGAAGGAAGGAAGGAAGTTAGTGTCAAATGACTTATTTTTAATAGAGCCATGCAGATTTTTAGGGATCATTCCTTTGCATGTCAAAATATTTGCTACTTATTTTATGAGTATATAGTCACAATTTTAGAATTTTGCTAATAATTAAAGTCAAATATTTAGGCTAAGAATCTACGTGTGTGTGTGTGTGTGTGTGTGTGTGTGTGTGTGTGTGTGTGTGTAGACACATATGGGTTTTTTTGTTTATTTCCCATCCTGTAGCACCCTTACTGACTTCTATTGTTTCTGAAAGATCACTCATAGCAGCTAAAAGATTATATCTACAGGTTCTTTCAGCCCCTGGGAAATAGTTTTTTTGGGACTCAGTGATAATTCATTGGGTTAAGGTGTTCTCTAACCATTTGCTTTTCCGTACTTATCTTGCTTTTAAACTCTCACTGAAATATTTTTTATTCTAAATTTCTCAGTCTGAAGACTCTATATAGATAGAATAACAGGTCTCGAACTCCATCCTCGATATACAGTATACACATAAAGCATTGTGCTATGTGCTGATAATTCTCCTTTATACAAATAAGAATTGAAAATCTATTACTGTTTGTTTTATACCTGTTTTTAAATTTTTTGCTGAATTCAACCTCATTTAAATTCACTAATTTATTTTACATATCCAAATTATTTCCACTGGGCAACCGAAAAATAAACAGTGTAAAGAAAGACTTCCTAAAAGGGTGGCTGCCCCTCCTAGAGGCTGGTCACAGTATAGCTTGTGTTGGATTTTTTTTTTTCCACAAGCTCTGAAATCTCTCTTCCACTCCACCCCCATCCCGATGGATGCACTTACCTGTGATTTATTGACGATAATCATGGGAAAGCCATTTGTAATCAGACATTAAACAAAGGCATTCTCTCACTGAGAGGTAGTGATAACGGACCATTTAGTAATTTTTGTGCAGTTGGTAATTTGGAGAATGAATGATAATTTCTGTGCCTTGAAAAGCCACATTGACAATGCCTGGTGTTATTCACCTAGTGAATAAAGACACCTTACTCTCCATGTCTTGTGATAAATTCCTTTTATTAGGGCCACTTATGTGTTACTTTATCTTAATGGTGTTTCATATGGGGCAGTTGCTCTAGGAAAGCTGGGTTGTTTTTCATTACAACCTTAAGCATAAGGCCTGCAGTAAATAAATAGCAGGTGTTTACATGAAAACACCAAGGCAGCTGTTGAGGGCTTTGGTCGGACAACTAAGTGGCACATTCACACCTGACAAATCTAAGCAGCACGGGCATACCACAGACAGAAATCGTAAATTGTTTTATGCCCGTTAGGATGGTGAGCTTCTGGGGTCAAATCCACTTCTTTCCTTTTCCTTTCTCTTCTATGCAAAAACTCCTTACTGATTTGAGTTTGTGTTGACCCATCAAGCATTTCTTAAGCACCTACTATAAGCAAGGCTCTGCACTAGGTGCTGGAAATACAAAAGTAAAGCAAAAAAGAAACTCTGGTGTCAATGGGTTTATATTCTCCTGAAGTTTATCAGACTTAAATAGATGAATGAACTAAATTAAATTTAAGAATGAAGGCCTCTTAACAAGTAGAGAGATTAAGAAGGATTTTCTGTAGGAAGTACTTCATGACTTGAGTCTTGAAGGAAGTTAAGGAAATAAGAAAAGAATATATTCCAGGAATGATTATTGCAAATGAATGGAGATAGGAGATGGGAAAATAGCAAGTAGGACAATTTGACTGGACTATAGATTACATTAAGGAGTAATATAAAATAAGTCTGGAAAGGGAGAGCAGAACAAAAGTAGGAACAGTTTTAAATGTCAGAGGAATTTGTGCAGAATCTTAAAGGTGATAGGGAGTCGCAGTTATTTCTTGAATGGATGTGTTTGCGTAAATATGGCTAGAGTTAAACTTTAGGAAGATTATATTGGTAGACATATTGGAGATAGATTTGAGAGGGGAGACAATATAAGTTCAAAATCTAATTAAGAGGAAATTTCAGTGGGGGTGGAACTAAGATGGTAAAGTAGAGGAGCACTCAGCAGAGCTATCTTTACATTCCCCTCAATATAATGCCTCAAATCAAATTCTGGAGTGGCAGAGACAACAAAATGTCAAAGTTAGATATTCTTCAAGCTCAGAACAACATAAGAGGCCAGAAAGAGATCTGTCACATGGGGGAGGAGGCTGGCCTACAGCCCATGGGGATAAAAGATCAGTAGTGGGACTAGGTGATGGTGACAGAAACAACAGCAGCCTCAGGATCTCTCAATCCAGAGACAGTAGGGGAACCTAGGAGCTGGTAAGAAAGATATTACAAGGTGCCCTTGTACTAGACCTGTTGTCTAGTATAGATGCTGTTTGGCAGCTTCATTTACTATATCCACTTCTGGGTCATAGTTCAAGGAGCACTTTCAGTCAGGATGGGATGGAATCCCTAAGGAGCAACTGTTTGACAGCTTTTTTACCTATATCCACAATATTGCTTCTGTTCCCAAGAGAGGAGGGGTCCTGAGAAGCAGTATAGATTGTAATACCAAGGGATAAGGGGACATACCTGAGTAAGGAGCACAAGAAAACAGTGACCACATCTCTCCCCAGATCATACAAGCACTGGAAAAATTTCAACCCTCCCCAAGAAAAAGCTCTAAAAACAGCAGTTAGAAAAGCCTGAAGCCTGACACAGAGCTCTACCCTGCTCTCAACCCCCAAGCTGGGAGCAGAGTATAAAATCAACATAAAGTCTCAAATAAAAAGAGATTGAAAAAAATGAGCAAAAAATTAACAAAAATCTACTGTAATGACAGTATGATCCAGACATAATCTCAGAATAAGACAAGTAAGTCAAAACAACTATAAGCAAAGCCTCAAAGAAAAATGTGATTTTGACACAAGTCCAACAAGAATTCCAAGAAGAGCTAAAAATGATTTTAAAAATCAA
Source organism: Bettongia penicillata ogilbyi (assembly GCA_023548195.1). Lineage (NCBI taxonomy): Eukaryota > Metazoa > Chordata > Mammalia > Diprotodontia > Potoroidae > Bettongia > Bettongia penicillata. The sequence goes on from JAJHZJ010000658.1 coordinate 1,169,931, forward strand.
ATAAGAGTGCTAGAGGAAAAAATATTTAAGAAATGAAAGCAAATTAAGAAAATCATGAAAAGACAGTTAATGACTTTGCAAAAGAGCTACAAAAATATTGAAAGAAATAATATAAAAAACCAGAATTGGTCAAATGGAAAAAGAGATACAAAAAAAGTCATTGATGAAAATAACTCTCTAAAAAGCAGAATTGGCCAAGTGGAAACAAGGTATAAAGATTCCTTAAAGAAAATAATTCCTTAAAAGTTAGAATTGAGCAAGTAGAAGCTAATGACTCCATGAAACATCAAGAAACAATAAAACAAAGCTAAAAGAATGAAAAAAAATAAAATGTGAAATATCTTATTGGAAGAAACAGCTAACCTGAAAAATAGAATGAGGAAAAATAATTTAAGGCTTATTGGGTTAGCTGAAAGCCATCATCAAAGAAAGAGCCTAGACATCATGTTTCAAGAAACTATCAAGGAAAACTGCCCTGATATACTAGAATCAGAGGGCAAAATAGAAATAGAAAGAATCCATTGATTATCACCTGAAAAAACTCTCAAAATGAAAAGCACTGGGAATATTATAACCAAATTCTGCAGCTCCCAGGTCAAAGAGAAAACACTTTAAGCAGCCAGAATGAAATTATTAATATGCTGTGGAGCCACAATTAGGATCACACAAGCTACCACATTAAAGAGCAGAGGAGCTTGGAATATGATGATTCAGAAGGCAAAGAGTTGGGATTATAACCAAGAAACACCTACCCAGAAAAACTGAGTATAATCCTTCAAGGAATAAAACATGAATATTTAATGAAACAGAAGGTTTTCAAGCATTCTTGATGAAAAGACCAGAGCCGAATAAAAAATTTGATTTTGAAATAGAAGACTTAAGCAAACCATAAAAAGGTAAACATGAAAGAAATATCATAAATAATTCAATAAGGTTAAATAGTAACTTTGTATATGGGAAGATGACACATGTATCTTTCAAGAGCTTTTTAGGGCAGTTAGAAGGATTCTATGCAGACAGAGGATGCAGGAATGAATCAGTTATGTTGAGATGATGTAAAAAAGAAGTGTATAGGTGAGAAAGAGGATGCCTTGGGAGAAGGGGGAAAGAGAGGAAGAATGGGGCAAATAATTTCACATAAAAGAGGTACGGAAGAAGGAGTTTTTATGGTGGAGGGGAAAATGGAGGGCAGTACTTAAAACTCACTCACATATAAATTGGTTGAAAAAAAGGAATACACACATACACATGCTTATGTGTGAATGTGTGTGTGTGTGTGTGTGTGTACATTCATTGGTAACAGAAATCTATCTTGCCCAACAAGTGATTAGAAGTGAAACAGACTTTTGAGAAGGGAGAAGATAAAAAATGAGAGAAGGATAAACAAAAGAAAATTGGATGGAGGGAAATGCAGTTAGTAATTATAACTATAAATGTAAATAGAATCAACTCACCCATAAAGAAGCAGATAGCAAAATAATTAGAAACAAGAATTGAATAATATGCTCTTTATAAGAAACACACTTGAAACAGAAAGACACATGCAGAATTAAAATGAAGAACTGGAGCATTTTTTCTCTTGGCACCTTCACAAAAATAAACCATGTATCAGGGCATAAAAATATCACAAATAAATGCATAAATATTAAATGCACCCTTTTCAACTTCAAATAAATATATTATATTCATAAAAGGCCATGGATGTATAGATTAAAAACTAATTGGAAACTAAATAATTTAGTCCTAGAAAATGAGTGGGTCAAAGAACAAATCATAGAAACAATCAGTTACTTCTTTAGAGAGAATGACAACAATGAAAAAATGTACCAAAATTTTGTAGGGTATAGCCAAAGAAATACTTAGAGGAAAATTTATATCTCTAAGTGCATACAGGAACAAAAAGAAAAAGAGAAGATCAATGAATTGGGCATCCAACTAAAACAATAAAAGTTAAAAATCCTCGGTTAAACATCAGATTCTGAAATTCTGAAAATCAAAGGAGAGAGTAATGAAATTGAAGTAAAAAATAACAACCAACAACCCATTGAACTGATAAATAAAACTTGAAATTGGTTTTATGGAGAAAATACAACAAAATAGATAAACTATCAGTAGATTTGATTTTTTAAAAGCAGAAAACAGAGTTACAAATATCAAAAATGAAAAAGGGTGAATATGTCACCGCTGAAATTAAAGCAATTATTAGGAGTTATTTTGCCCAATTGCATGCCAGTAAAACTGATAATCCAAGTGAAATGGATGAATATTTATAAAAACATAAACTCCACAGATTAACATAAGAGGGAGTAGAATACTTAAATAATTCTTTCTCAGAAAAAGAAATGGAAAAAGTCATTAATGAGCCCCTTAAGAAAAAGCTCTCCAGATACAAATAGATTCACATGTGAATTCTACCAAACATTTAAGGAACAATTAATCCTCATACTATATCAACTATTTTAAAAAATAAGTAATGGAATCCTACCAAATTTTTTATTTCACAAATATAGTTCTTATATCTAAACCAGGAAGAGCAAAAACAGAGAAAGAAAACTTTAGACCAATTTCCTTAAGGAATCTTGTTGTAAAAATTTTCAATAAAATACTAGCAAAGATACTATGACAATATATTACAAAGGTCATATATTATGATCAGGTGGGATTTATAACAGAAATGCAGAACTGGTTCAGTATTAGGAAAATTATTAGCTTAATTGACCACATCAGTAACAATAACAAAAAAAATCATATGATTATTTCAATAGATGCAGAAAAAGGCTTTGACAAAATACAAAACCCATATCTATTAAAAACATTAGAAAGGAATAAATAGAGACTTTCTTAAAATAAATACTATGTATATAAAAATGAAAGCACATGTTATATTAAAAAGCATAAACTTGAAACCTCTACAATAATATTAGAAGTGAAGTAAGATTGTTCATTATCACCATTATTTGTCAGCATTATACTAGAAATGCTTGCTATAGCAGTAAGACAAGAAAAAGATACTGAAGAAATGAAAAAAGTAAGGAGGAAAGAAAACTATCACTCTTTGCATATGACAAGATGGTGTATTAAAGAACTCTAGAGAATCAACTAAAAAACTAGTTAAAACAAATAACTTTAGCAAAGTTTCAGAATATAAAATAAACCACAGAAATCCTTAGCATTTCTGTATATTACCAACGAAACCTAACAGGAAGAGATAGAAAGAGAAATTCCATTTAAAATAATTGCAGGCAACAAAAAGTATTTGGGATAAACACCAGCCAAACTGAAGGATTATATTAACACAGTTATAAAGCACTTTTCACACAAATAAAGACAGATATGAACAATTAGACAAATATTAGTTTATATCATCAATAATTATCCACTATTACATTGCCAAGAGGTAGGTGGCATGCTTCCCCATCGATAGATAGTGGAAGACAGACCTGACTTTCATTTCCCTCAATCTTCTCCATCTTTGTTAGAAGTGATAGAGAGACTCATTGCCAACACATTGAATTGAGTTTAATTAAAATAAATTATTTAGAATATTCTTTCAAATTTTTAATAAGCCATGAAAGCGCTTGCTATAATCATCCCAATTGGAATTTAGGGATTAGCAGCATTCTTCCTTTTTCAAATGTTCATTTTAAAGCATTTGTTATCCTTCTTTCAGAATACCCAAAATAGGATGTTGAGCTAGTTATCATGATTGGGTTTCAGATGCCAATCCAAACCAGCTTGGATCGAAATTGAGAATCCTAGTTAGTGATAAAGCTTATTAGGTAACCTTTGTCCCTCTGTGTAATACTTTAGGTAAACCCTTTGTGAAAACTGTGTATAACTTTCTAAAAGAGCGGCAACTTGTTGTGGTGGATAGAGGACTGGTCTTGGAGTAGGGAAGGGCAAAGTTAAAGTTCTGCTCCTGACATGTTGCTAGGCAGGTGACCATAGGCAAATCACTAAACCTCTCATTATCTCAGGCCACTCTTTAAGACTGTTAAAGTTACAGAAAAATTTCTGATTTGACCTACTTTGGTGAGGAGTGTTTCCATGCTGAAAATTCCTTTTAGGATGAAGATTGCAAAGATAATACCACAGCAATGGGAACAAGCATTTATTGAGCACCTCTTATGGGCTAGGCACTGTGCTAATTATTTTACAAATATTATGTCATGTCACTTGAACTTCACAACAACCCTGACTTGCTGGCATTATTACTAACCTCATTTGATAGTTGGGAAAATTGAGGCTATGTCACTTATCCAGGATCACAGAACTGTGAGTTTCTGAGGCTACATTTGAACTCAGGTCTTCCTGACTCCCAGGCAGCTAGGTGGTCCAGTAGATAAAACACTGGGCTTGGAATCAGAAAGATTCCTCTTTATGAGTTCAAATCTGGTCTCAAGTATTTATTAGCTAAGTGACCCTAGGCAAGTCACTTAATTCTGTTTACCTCAATGCTTCAACTGTAAAATGAGCTGGAGAAGGAAACGTTAAATCACTCCAGTGTCTTTTCCAAGAAAACCCCAAAATGAGATCTTGGAGGGTCAAATATGACTGAAACAACTCAACCACCACACCTTCCTGACTCCAAGTTCAGCTCTCTAACTACTATTCTAGCTAGTTCCCTAAAGAACTTCTGACAAACTAGACTGGAAGATACCAAACAGGTTTAAAATATCTGAAGAAAAAAGCATTTCATCTAAGTTAAAGAATGTTAGCATAACCAAATTATAAAATGCTCAATCTGAGAAGTTAATAACCAAGATGCTTCAGCGTTGATGCCCAATTTGACTCTCATCTATGAGCAGTGGTGGGTTAATATAGCCTTCCACTAATAGTAGGAAAGAAGATGATTATAGAAATGCTGCCTCTATAGATGCCATATCTGGGGGCTTTTTTCAGATAATAAGGTAATCTAATTCTTTCATCTTAAAATTTGAAGGAACTAGTATTATATTTCTTCTTTTCTTTTTCATCCACTGAAGTCCATCTTCAGTTGACTTGACCTTCGTCCTGCCGCTGGACTTATGGCTGACTTTGCACGGCTCTGCCTCACTAAAATACAATTCACACGTAAGTCAAAGCAAAGAAAAACATTCTTTTGAGTGATTGCATATGTTTGGGGCTTCACACAACCAGCAAAATGAGATCTGCAAACATGATCACTCTCAGAATCTCATCATATACAGGGAATGCCTCTGTTTTTACCTCACTTGGTGCTTATGATTATAGAGTCATTGAACAGGGTTATCTTTGTTGTAAATTTCAAAGAATCTTGATTTATTTTGATGTGGAAGAGAAGGCGTGTTAGAAAAGAGACTTTATGGCAGTGTTTTGCTCTCCTAAATAAAGGGCTTTTCATAATAAAAATAATAAGTACAGTGGGATCTTGTATTCTGAACATCTTTTAATTAATTGTAATATGGCAATGATGTGGCCCATAGTCAAATATTTCTTGCAAAAGGCTCCTTGTTTCCTGTTAATACTCTTATCAAGAATATAGTTGATGCTTCTGTAGTAGATTCTCAGATAGAAATTGTATAGATGAAAAAGCAGGCCTATATGTTAATGTTCTCATGGTCATATTTTGGGGGTATTAATAAAGTCTGAGATTTTCTCCCATAATTTTAGTGTCTTTCGCTGATGGTGAATCAATCTCTCAAATGCTTCATAATTGTGTCACCTCCAGCATGGATCTCTTGGATCCATGGTTCAATCTTGGATACTTTGATCCAATACTTTCATCAACCTTGTCCTTTTTACCTTTCTGCTTCTCTGATACAAGCATATTTTATAATACCTAACTGTGGTTTTAGATTCCAAATATGAGGGCTCTACTATCTTTGATGCTGACAAAATTTTATTATAATTATATTCCCATAGCCTTTTCAATTTTTTTTGCTATTTGTTTTCCTTTTATTTTATTCTTTAAATGCACTCAGTATGATTTTACTTAGTCAAACTCTTGCCACACTTTCTTTAAACTAGTTTTATTCTCCAATACTTTTGTATTTTATGAAGTGATAATTGCTCAGTCACACAGCCCACATGTATCAGGCAGAATTCAGTTCAGATCTAGTTCATTCTGTAGTCAATATTCTTCACAGTGAATTCTTGGTACACCAAGAACTACTGCAAAAAATAGCATTAGATCAGCTTGGCAAAACAACAAAGAAGGCTTAACTGCTTCAAGAAAGAAACATGCAAGATGAACTGGGACTTTTCTGAGACAAGAAAAATTTGATCACCATTCATTTGGTTTACCTCTGTGGGTAAACAGGAGATGCATATAAAGTATTACCTAACTTTTAAAATTAAAATTGAGGATGGTGGAGTAGAAAGACGCACATATACTAGCTGTTCTCCCACAGCCCATAAAATACCTGTAAAGAAAGACTCTTGACAAATTCTAGAGCAGCAGAAGCCACAGAACAACAGAGTAGAGGAGATTTCCAGCCCAGGGTGACCTGGAAGGCCAACGGGAAACATCTGTCATGAGCCCAGTCCAGCCTTGGCCATGCTGTGTGGCTCTGGGAGGAGGATGTGAGCAGGCCATGGGGGTGGAATCCCCAATCACAGTAGCAGCGTTTCACAGATCCCTGAACCTACAGGTGCCAAAGGTCAGTGACAAGGCTTTTTCAGCTGGCCTAGAAGGGTAAAGGACCTTCTCATAGCTCCAGTCTCAGGCGACAGTTGCATCAGGCAGGCAGCAGCAGCTTCCACAGCAGCCCCTACAGCATCCTGCATCCATTGTTGGATAGTAAAACCCCTGGGGGCACTAAGAAGCTGACTCTTACCTCAGCCCTGTGTAGAGGCCCTGTCCCCATCTAATACTCCTGGGGTATTTGAGCAGCTGATCTTACCTCACACTGAATGGCTGCCCTGCCCCTGTAGCTTATCTGAATCTCAGCCCCCAGTACTGTCTTGGTGGAACTAGAGGCAAGGTGATTGTGAAGAAGAAACTCTATTACTCAGATTCTGGGCACAAAAATTTCTACTTGCATCCATACCAGTGTACATGCTTGATTGTACCACCTTGGAGGAACTGAGGTCTTATAGACCCCCAGAGTATACCCTACTCTTGACAAAGGACTCAAAATTATCAAGGAAAACTGACCTTATATTCTAGAACCAGGGGGCAAAATAAATGTTGAAAGAATCCACCTTTCACCTCCTGAAAGAGATCCAAAAAGAGAAACTCCTAGGAACATTGTGGCCAAATTCCAGAATTCCCAGGTCAAGGAGAAAAATACTGCAAGCAGCTAGAAAGAAACAATTTAAGTACTGTGGAAATATAATCAGGATAACACAAGATCTAGCATCTGCTACATTAAGGGATGGAAGGGTATGGAATATGACATTCCAGAAGTCAAAGGAACTAGGATTAAAACCAAGAATCACCTACCCAGCAAAACTGAGTATAATACTTCAGGGGAAAAAATGGTCTTTCAATGAAATAGAGGACTTTCAAGCATTATTGATGAAAAGACCAGAGCTGAAAAGAAAATTTGACTTTCAAACACAAGAATCAAGAGAAGCATGAAAAGGTAAACAGCAAAGAGAAATCACAAGGGACTTACTAAAAGTGAAATGCTTACATTCCTACATGGAAAGACAATATTTGTAACTCCTGAAACTTTTTTTTCAGTATCTGGGTAGTTGGTGGGATCTCTCACACACACACACACACACACACACACACACACGCAGAGAAAGAGAGACAGACAGACAGACAGACAGAGACAGAGAGCACAGGCTGAGTAGGATTGCACCATATCTAAAAAATGAAATTAAGGGGTGAGAGAGGAATATTTTAGGAGGAGGAAGGGAGAAATGGAACGGGGCAAATTATCTCTCATAAAAGAGGCAAGTAAAAAGACTTTGCAGTGGAGGGAAAAAGTGGGGAGGTGAGAGAGAAAACATGAAGCTTACTCTCAACAACTCAAGGAAGGAATAAAATGCACATTCATTTTGGTATGAAAACCTATCTTACAATACAGGAAAGTGGGGGAGAAGGGGATAAGCAGGGTGGGGGGTGTGATGGAAGGGAGGGCAATTGGAGGAGGGAACAATTAGAAGTCAAAACTCTTGAGGAGGGAAAAGGCCAAAAGAGAGAATAGAAGAAATGGAGGGCAGGATAGGATGGAGGGAAATATGATTAGTCTTACACAACATGACTGTTATAAAAGTCATTTGCAAAACTACACATATATGGCTTATATTGAATTGCTTGCCTTCCCAATGGCGATGGGTGGGAAGGAAGGGAGAAAGAGAAGTTGGAACTCAAAGTTTTAGGAAAAACTGTTGAGTATTGTTCATGCATACCACTAGGAAATAAGAAATACAAGTAATGGGGTATAGAAATTTATCTTGCCTTAGAGGACAAAAGAGAAGATGGGGATAAGGGAAGGGAAAGATGTTAGAAGGAAGGGCATAGAGGTAATTAGAATGGTCAGCATTTTGGGTGGGGGGAGGGGAGAAATGGGGAGAAAATTTGGAACTCAAAATTTTGTGGAAATGAATGTTTAAAACTTTAAATTAATTAATTAAAAAACAAAAAATAAAATTAAAACTGAACTGTCTGTTAAAATTATGTCAGCATATCTTTTTTCTCTGTTTCAGTCACAAGTGATGCTTTTCTATGCAGTTTGGGTGAAAAGAAAATAATTTCTTTTTATCTCAATTTCCTGACCTGTGGACTTAGTTCCCTGACTTTTACTACCACTGTTCAATGGTATGGTGCCTTTTATTGTGGCTGTGTCCTCAGGAGGAGCATCCTTCCCCTCATCTGGAACCCTAATTGTGTATCATAGTAATATGCTTTCCAGTCAGTCTATTTGAGTAGCATTATGGCATAGCAAAAAGAGTCCTGGATTTGGAATCAGAATACTTGGGTTGGCTCAGTCATTTACTAACTGACCTTGGAAAAATAGTTTAAGCTTTCTAAACTTCAATTTACTCATCTATAAAAATCTATTTTCCTTCTGACCATTGCATTTCTTAATTTGTCTCTTCTCTTATCCTACCACCCTTTCTCTTACCCACTTCCACTCCTACTTCCTTGTTGGGGAAGATGAATTTCTGTGCTCAACTTTGTGTATATGTATATTTTCCTCTCTTAGACTAGTTCAGATGAGAAAGAGGTTCAAGTATTGTCTGCTTTCCCACTCCCAAGTTCCCTTTCACTGTGTACATACTTCTTTGTGTACCCCATTAATGTGAGATACTTTTCCCCATTCTTTACCCCTTTTCCCCTTTCTCCCAGTACATCCCTCACTTATACTTTTCCACTCTTCTTATGAAATCATCCTAATATAATAGAGTCACACCCATGCCTTCGGTCTAAGTACACTCCTTCTAACTGCCTTAGTGAGGATAAAATTCTGAGGGGTTACATGTATCATTATCCCAAAGAATTTTATCTTCTTTAGTCTCTTGACTAAACTTGACTTGTTTAATCTCATGATTTGTCACCCTATGCTTAATTTTTTGTGCTCCTCTTGAGTTCTGTGTTCAAACAAATGTAAAGTTTTCTATTTGATTATGATTTTTTCATCAAGAATGCTTGAAAGTCCTCTATTTAGTTAAATGTCCACCTATCTCTCCCCCAGATTATATTCAGGTTTTTCTGGGTAGGTTATTTTTGGTTATAATACTAACTCGTTTTCTTTCCAGAATATCATATCCCAAGCCCTCTGCTCTCTTATAATGAAAGCTACTAAATCTTGTGTAATTTTGACTGTGTTTCTATGGTCTTTGAATGTTTTCTTTCTGGATGCTTTTACTAGTTTCTCCTTGACATGGGAGTTCTGGATTTTGGCTACAATTGCTAAGAGTTTTCATTTTGGGATTTCTTTCAGGAGGTGACCTGGTTTGAGCCCTGGCCCTTACATAATTAGATCTCTTGCTCCTTTGGAGCTCACTTCTCTCCATCCTGGAACTGGGTAATGGATTCTTTTAATTTATACTTTGCCCTTCAGTTCTAAGCTTTATGGCAACTTTCCTTTATAATTTATTGAAGCAAGATTTCTAGACTCTTTTTCATAGTTGTTTGATCTTGGCTTTCAGGTAGTACAATGATCCTTGAATTATCTGTCCCTTATTTATTTTCTAGGTCAGCTGTTTTCCTATGAAATATTTTATATTTTTTTTAATCTTTTGACTGCTTTGCTATTTCTTGATATTTCACTGCATTATTAGCTTCCACTTGTCTGATTTTAAGGATTTTTTTCCTTCAGTTTTGCACCTCTTTTACCATTTGGCTAATTCTAAATTTAAGGAGTTATTTTTTTCAGGATTTTTTTGTGTGTCTTTTTAAAGCACCTGCTAACTCTCTTTTCATAAGTGTCTTGCTTATCACTAATTTTTTTCCCAATTTTTCCTCTGCCCTTCTTACTTGATTTTTAAAATCTTTTTTTTCCCCTTTTTCATCTACTTCTTTAGCTCTTGTAGTAATTTTCATTGGGCTCTTAACCAACATGCACTTTTCTTTGAGGCTTTGCTTGTAGATACTTCTTAAGTGATTTTCTTCTTTTGAATTTGAATGTTGATCTTTCCTGTCACCATAACTTTTTAATGGAGAGGCTCCTTTTTGTTGTCATCTGCTCATTTTTTTCCACTTTACTTCTTGACTTAGGACCTTATTTTGTGTTGGACTCTGATTACTTCTGGGGGTTATAGTAGTGTCTGGCCTGAAATTCTGCCTTTTATGTCCTGCTTTCACAGTTCAATATGGGGGCCTGTAAGAGTTCAGTGCTTCCAATGTGATCTGGGAAGAGGTATGTTTACTGTCCTCCTGGTTTGAGCTCTGGCCCTTACCTAATTAGATCTCTTGCTCATTTGGAACTTACTTCTTTCCATCCTGGAACTGGGTAATGGGCAACAAACAGTTATAGTACCTGTTCCTACTCCCAGGCCTAGCACAGATTTCCCCCGGGATTGCTTTCTGCCCAGATGTTCAGTTCCCTTACTATCCATGGTTGCTGGGCTGCTCTCACTCTAGCTACCCCAGCTCAGTGCTGTTTCCATTGCATAGGCAGCTAGTCATCACCCATTCCAACATCTATAGATGTCTCTGTGTATCTTCCTACGTTGCCTTAGTCCAGAAAAATAACTGACTGTGAATTTGTCCTTGATTTTCCTTCTCAGAATTTCATTTGACCACATATTTTGGGGTCATTGTGAAAAAGGTTTTGGGGAAACTGTGACAAAGTTTTTATCTCTCATTCTGTCTCACCTTCCAACTAAATCCTATGATCCTATAAGTGAAATAAAAAGAATTTTAATCTAAATATTTAATTCAAGGACTTGCAATTTGCCTGAATTACAATTACTTGAATAAAGAATTACAGGCACAGAGAAGAGATACAGAGCACTACTTTTGTAGAGAAGTTGTCTTTAGAGATCTCTGAGTTTCTGTAACTTCAGTTATCTCAGTATTGGAAGTAACCAACCTCAGAGAACCATCTGATCTAAACCCTGCTTGAGAGTCCATATCCTTTCCACAACATGCCTGACAACTGATCATCCAATCATTGATTTAAATCATTTTCAACAATGATAAAGTATGTTATCCTGTTAACCAACTCCTGATAAAGATGTGATGGATTCAAGATGCACAACGGGGTATGCATTTTTGAGCATAGCCAACATGTAATTTATTTGTTTGACTATGGATATTTACTTAGTTCTCTTTTTCCTTTTATTTTCCCAATGGAAAAGGTGGTAAGAGGGAGATGAAATAAATGTTTGCTAACTGAAAAAAAGGTAAAATTATGAAAAATGTTCATAAAAATCTTACAGTTAAAGGAAACTCACTAGCTCCTAAGAAAACACATGCCACTTCTGTACAGCTAATTATTAAAAAGTTTTCTCCTTACATGAAATATAAATCTGCTTTTCTACTATTTACACCCATTATTCCTATTCCTGTCCCCTAGGGCTAAGCAGAACAAGTCTCATCTCTCTTCCCAAACAGGTCTTTGAGCAACTAAAAATAACAATTAACTTTTATATCACATTTCAAGGTTTGCAAAGCACTTTAAATATCTCATTCAATTCTCACAACAACTCTCAGAGACTGGTGCTATTCTTATCCTCATTTTACAGATTAGGGAAATGAGACAAAGGTTAATTGATTTGCCCAGGTCCACACAGTTAGCAAGCGTCTGAGATTCGATTTTTTACTCAGATTCTCTTGAGTAATGAAGATCAAGTGTTTTCTCCACTATACCTCTTAAAGACAGTGATCATATGTCCCCTAGATCTACTCTTCTCTAAGCTAAATATCCCCAGTTTCTTCAAACAGTACTCTTACGAAGTGGGCTAAAGATCCCCTTGCCATCTTTGTCACCCTTCTCTGGAATATATTCCAGTCTTTCAGTGTCCTTCTTAAGACATGTCACTAAGAAATCAATTTTCTTCTCTAGATGTGCTCTGACCAGGAAGAAGTAAAGAATAATTATCACCTTCTCTCTCTTAGTACATCCTCAGATCACATTAGAATTTTGGCCTTCACAGCTACTAGATGATCCTTCTTTTCTACCCTTTTCAACTCTATTAAGTTGAGAGGTCAAAAAGCAAGATGTGGCGAATAGAGAACTGGCCTCCATTAGGAAGACCTGTTTAGCAAGTCGAGAATTCAAGTTGTATCTGACACATACTGGTTGTCTGGGTAAGTCACAAACTCTGAGTACTCCAATTAACTTTCTCAAGACTATAAATTGAAGAGTAGGTTTCAATCTATGTTGGTAGAAGATATTTTGTCATCAGGATTTCCTCTTACCAATAAAATCACAGATCCAGTTACTCTTTCCCTCCCTATCTAAAAAAATGCCACTAGAATAAAATACATATTCATCAACAACATAGTATGGAAGGTCCCTGACTTCCTTTATAAAATAAATTCATGAAATAAATTTATTTTGTATTACTACCTTTAATACGCTCTGTTCAAATTAAAGTGGTCCATTAGCTATTATCCCATCTCTCTTCTTTCTTATTTAAGCCTCTTGTTAAACTTGTTTATGCCCAAGGAATCCACTTCCTCACTACTTACTCTATCCCCAACCCTTTGCAATCTACCATCTGAACCCTGAACTCTATGGAAAATGTATATGATCCCTTTTAATCACCCAATCACTATATCTATTGATCTTTTCTTCCCCCACTTCTTCTCCAGTCTTAGCTTTTTGTGGACCACCTCCTCCACTTGGCTCAGCTTCAAAGACACTGCACTTTCTTGTTTCTCCCCTACCTCCATCACCTTCACTGGCCCTTCACCTTTTCCATCTCTTAATGTTCATCATGGCTTTTTCTTGATTCTCTCTTTTTTAACTTCTTATTTTCTAATTTGGTAATCTTATTAACTCCTGCAGAGGGAAGATAAAAGCAGCACAAAAATGTCCTATATTTATTTATATTGATGTATCTCTGAAGATATAAACCATTACACATGAGAGACAAAAGTTTCTTTTATATTCCCTCTATCTTGTTTTTCATATTTTTAGTGCCTATACAGTAGAGACCTACTTTATACTACCCCAGGAATCAGGAAAATCCTATCATTCCTCACTTTACCATATCCATTGATCCTTCTGTTCAGTCTTCATTTTTGAAGAGGGCCAGTGACATAGGTTGATATCTTACCCTATGTATGAATTAGATTTGAGTGAGGCAGAATTACATGGGGTCATCAGTCTCTCTCTTTCAGAGTCATCAAAGTCCAATGGCAAGACAAAAGTCAAGATGATTGGTAACAATGGCCTGGGATGCAGTGAATGACCTTGGTGTCTTTGATGTCTGACCAAGCTCTAAGCTCTCCATACTGCATGATTCAGCTGCCTTCATGACCAGTGGAACAAATTGTTCTCATCTGCCCATTCTACCAGGGAAAATCTTCACATGCTTGGGACAGACATTCCCCTAATTCACTGACAGATTTGAGGGCCCTTGATTTATCTTCAACCTGGTTTAGCCTGTCTATTGGAATGGTTTTATCAGATTGAGGTGACAGTATGTGCTACAGCTTTTTGGAGCCACAAGTGAGAGTTGGGAGACAGTTGCACTCCAAAGGTGAATGAGCAGCCCTAAAAAAAGGCTCAGTAAGCTCTCATGCTAGAGATGTTAGTCCTCCTTGAATACCCCATAAGCCCCCATTGATCCTTCTACTAAACAGTGATCTGGTTGTCAACATCACCAAATCCAAGGTGGGCTAGAGCACTTTGAAATAAAATAAAAGTCTGAATTTAAAGAGACTGAGTCAATGAGGCAGATAACCAAAGACAAAAAAACAAAAACACCTTTTTAAAAAAACTAAATAGACTTAGGAAGGATATTCATTGACAGGTATAATTTTCCAGGTCCTTAATAATGAAAACTCACCAGGCTAGTAATAGCAACAAGCTATATTAAAGTATATGGACAGAGATCAGGACTTGGGATAAGGAAGACCTGGATCAAATCCTACTTTGTGACCCCAGGCAATTAATCTCTCTGGACCTCACTTTTCTCTTCACTAAAATAGACATCAGAATAGCACCTACCTCCCGGGGTTATTGTAAGGATCAAATGAGATAATAACTGCAAAATGATGAGTGTAGAACCACCAAAATAGGCTTGTTCCTTCCCCTTCTCAGAGTTTGGTTTTGATGAACTCCAAGTTGTCTTCTGGCTATAAATTTATGTTTCTATGGATTTTAAAGTCTCTATGTGGATAGTTCCTTAGTCTATATCCCCAGCCCTGATTTCTCTTCTGAGCTCCAACTATCAGTTCTAATTGCCTCTGAATGCCTCACTCTCAACTCAAACTCAATGTGTCTAAAGCTGAACTAATAATCTTGTTCCCCCAAACTTCTTCCTTATTCTTTCATTGCCAATTGTGATAGTAATACAATTCTTCCAGTTACCCAGAATCAATGTCATTTTTTAATCTTCTACTCTCCCATTTAATCACTCTTGTGACCTGTTTCTTTGTGGTTTTTCACTGCCCACTAGATGTGCTAAGATGGATAGGGTATTGAGAGTCTGATCAGGAAGTCCATCTGAAATGATAGGAAGATACAGGTGAGAATCACCAAGACAGAAGGAAAGTAAGTCCGAATCTAATCCATGATACCACACTATGTATCAGACAAAAAAAATAACAGGAGAGGAAAGCTGGGTAAAAAGTACCTGAAAGAAAGTGGCAAGTGAAAAATCAAAAAGAGTTGAGCCAAGATTATCGATCAATTATCCACATGAAACATATGAAATATGATGAATTTAATAGGGTAGGGCTGGGATCAAGTGAGCCTACTTGAGAGGACTTCAGGGGGCTAACAAAGCCTCTTTACTCATATAGGGCTTGCTACCATTACTGTCACTAACATGACCAAATGTTGTGTACTTTTATTTGAAAATGAGTCTCAAACCTATTTCTTCTTTTCTAGTCTGCAAACTCCACTTTGGTCAAAGTCTTTATTGCCTCTGACTTGGACTATTCAAATTGCCTCCTAATAGCTTTCTCACTACAGATGGCTTTCCTTCCAATTCCTCCTTCAAATGTATTCCAAAGGAAATACTTTGTTTCACTTTGACACAGACAGGACAATAGTAGTGAGATGTGGTTCTACTCTATTTGGATAAACCAGAAGGTGGCAATCTAGGCTTAAACTGCTTCAATTCACTGAGCATGTGTAAATGAAGAACCATCCAGTTAGGTTGATCTATTCAGTCAAATCCAGTAGATGGCACTGAAGCTTTGAGCCATACTCCCTTAATTTCAATGCATGTGTGAAATGTCAGTTTTGGTCAGCTTCACTTTTTCCCAGTAGTAATAATTTAATAACTCAGATGATGTCATAAATCTCTCATGGCTCAGCACCTATTCTATTGAGGTTGCTTCTATTTTAATTCTTAGCTTCATGTGACCTTAAAAAGATTATTCTCAAACATATAAAGTAGATTGAGTAAAGCAGAATATAAAATAACAAAGCACAGAGCTAGACATCAGGAACAATGGGTTTATTCTTTCATTTTTCAGTCAATAAACATTTATTAAACACCTACTATGTTCCAGGCACTGTGCTAAGCACTGGGGATACAAAAAAAAAGAAGCAAAATACAGTCCCTGCCCTCAAAAAATTTACAATCTGATGGAGAAGACAACAAGCTACATACAGGGTAAACAGGAAAGAACAAAGGGAAGGCACTAGATTTAAGAAACATTGGGGAAGGTTGCTATATAGAAAGAGGGATTTTGGTTACCACTTAAAGGAAGCTAAGGGAGATAGTAATTATAGCAGAAGAGGAAAAAGAGGCATGGAGAACAGCCAGAGAGAAAAGGCAGAGCTGAGAGATAGTGTCTCATTTATGAAACAGTCAGCTGTTTAGTATCAATAGTTCAAAAAGAACATGTCAGGAAATAAGGTATAAGAACAATGGAAAGATAGGAGGGGGCTTAGGTTATAAGGGTTTTGAATAACAAACAAAGCATTTTGTATTTGATTCTAGAGGTTATAGGAAGTCACTGGAGTTTATTGAGTGGGGAGGAGTTGGGGGAGGAGGGTATGAGATGCTCAGACATGCATTTTAGGAAAATCACTTTGGCAGTTGAATGAAGAATGGATTGGATTGGGATAAGACATGAGGCAGGCAGGCCCACCAGAAGGCTAATGTAATAATTCAGACATGAGGTGATGAGGATCTACACCAGAGTAGGTGTTCTCAGAAGAGAGAAGGGGAAATATTGAAGAGCTGTTATAGAGGTGAAATTGTATGCCTTGGCAACAGATTGGATATGGGGGTGAGAGAGAATGTGGAATCTAGGGTGGCTCTTGGGTTGTGAACCTAAAGGACAGGGAGTACCTTCCCTATTAGGAGGAAAGGAAGGATTAGAAGGAAACAAAATGAGTTCTGCTTTGGACATATTGAGTTTAAGCTGTTAACTGGACATGTAGTTTGAGAAAGGCAGTTGGGGACACAAGACTGGAGGTCAGTAGAGAGATTGAGGCAATGAAGGTAAATTTTAGAACCATCAGCACAGCATAATGATCATTATGGGAAATGATGAAATCACAAAGTGAAGTGGGATAAAGAGAGAAGAGAAGAAGCTCCAAGACAGAACCCTCAGGGACATGTAGTTAGAAGATGTGATCTGGAGGAGAATCCAGCAAAGGAAACAGAGAAGGAGTAGTTAGATAGGTGGGAGGAGAACCAGGAAAGAAATCAGAGAGAGAAGAGAGTATGAGAAAGGAAAGATCAACAGTGCCAAAGACTGCAGAAAGGTCAAGCGGAACGAGAACTGAGAAAACATTGTGGTTGGATCAGAGCGTGAGATGGCGGGAAAGGTGTGGAATTATTTTGGACACTACAGCAAATTAAACCAACTACCAAGGCACGAAGTTTTTATGTTGATACTGACAAAAAGTAAGCATTGTAGTAATAACTATTTATATGATACTTTATGGTTTCCAAAGTGTTTTCACATACATTATCACATTTATACTCTCAAACCATCTATAACTGCTACTCTTCCAAGACTAGAAACCATGCTCTAAAGGATTTAACCCCTTTACTTCCAGAATTTCCACCTTCAGCCTCACTGTCCTTACTAGCGGTTGTCTCAGTCTGGTCTTTGACTCCAGAAACATTTCACTTCATTTCTTGGAGATCTCTCACCAGCCACCATGTCATCTGGCTTCCTCTTTGCCAACTTCCACCAGGCTTTCCAGTTCTGGGACTGTAATAAAATCAATTCTACCAACTAATTCCCTTATGGTTCTAATAATCATTCCCATAATTTTCCAAACAAAAAATATTCCTTCATGGTCATCAATCCCTGATAAATGTTGTCTCTATCTATTAGGAGGTAAACTCTCTTAAAGGCAAAGATTATCTTCATTTTTGCATTTATAACCCCTAATGACTAACACAGTACTTGGCACATCATAATCATTTAATCAAACACCTTTTCATTCATATATTAATTCTTTCATTCACTCATTACATCGGAGCCCATAATAATCAGGGCTTTACAGTGGGAAAAATGTTGAACCTGAATTTGAATTCACAAGCCCTGAATTTGAAGCCTGCCTCTGTCACATACTACTTGTAGGATCTTGACCAAATCATTTAATTTCTTTGGTTATTGGTTTCATTATTTGTATATAGTGACCTTTGGCAAGGCCAAAGTAGTTTGGATACTGGTACAAATTCTGCCTCACCCAGCTGGCATCCATTCCTTGTGCCTTCCTTTGGAAGGGCCCATCCCCTTTCCCCATTGGTAAATTCCTCCTGGAGCCTCCATTTTGTGAAGCACCCCAGATCAGCGTACTTTCATTCTCTCCTCAGCCTTGTTCCTGACTTTCTGCACTGTCCCCCTGGGGACTTTTAACATCATTGAACCTTATTTTTCAGGTCCCTTTTCTGTGTTATCTTGCCTCATTAAATATAAGTGATGAGATTTTTTTCTGCCCTGATTTAATTTTCATTTTTTCAATGTCTTTTTCTTTACCTCACTTTCATTCCTGAATATATATCTCCCCCAACCCCTATGCAGTGAGCCATCTCTTATGAGAAATAACAAAAAAATAGAAAAATACTTCAGTAAAATCAACCAACAAATGAATTAACTCTAACAGAATTTGCTCCACACTCCTCTTGCCCAAACTCATCAAGATAGGCAAGCAGGTGAATTTTTTCATCACTTATCATTCTTTTTGCTTGTATTTGTATCCCCAGTGCTTAGCACAGTTCCTGGAATAGAGTTAACACTTACTGAATGCTTCCTTTCTTCCATTTTTCCTCCCATTCTTCCTCCCTCCCTGCCTTGCCATAATTCCATCCCTCATACCCTTTCTTCCTTCCTTTCTTCCTTTTTTCCTTCCTTCCTTTGTTCCTACATTGCAATCTTCTTGGCAGAGTGAGAGAGAACTTGCTATACACATGTAAGAAAGGACTGCATGACCTTTAAAATTCTTTCCAGCTCTGATCCTACCATCAAATGAACCCTGTGAGTTAGGTTAGTTAGATATTATAATCCTTACTTTACAGGTAAGGAAAGTAAAACTTAGAAAAGTTAGGTGAATTTCAAAAGAGGAATTCCAGCTGGCATCTACTGACTCTAAATCTAGCACAGAAAAGGGGAGAAAATGTCAGAGCCAATCACGATGATAGCGGGCCAGGAGTAGTTAGGATGAGGAACTGAGCCAAGTCAATAGAGTATTAATGCTAACAAAATATACTCTATCCATACAATGTTAAGACAAAAGCTTATAATGAAATTTTCAGTGTTGAAAGAGACAGAATGTGAGCATTTAATACAAAAGACATAGCCAAGGTCAGAGTGTGGGGCTTCATTATAAACTGGAGTAAACAACTTGAAGGGGGTAGTTCAAGAGTTGTGATTGTAAGGCGTAGACAGATGCAGTACACAAGGAAACAGTCAAAGAATTGAATCTGCACAGGGATGCTGGAAAGAAGATTGAGTACAGATTACCAGATCCACATCTTACAATTATAAATTTTGAATAAGTATTGATTATAGTAAAAATCACTATCTGTTTTCTGCCCTGGTTTAATTTTTTTTCAATTTTTTTGCTTTTATATCATTTTTATTCCTGAATATATATCTCTCCCAACCCTTATGCAGTGAGCCATCTCTTATAAGAAATAACAAAAAAAGAAAGAAAAAATAATTCAGTAAAGTCAACCAACAAATCAATTAAATCTAACAGAATTTGCAATGCTTCACACCTATCTTGCCCCAATTCTTCAAGAGAGGCAAGTAGGTGAATTTTCTCATCACTTTTCAAAAGCCAAGCTGGATCACAATAATCATAGAGTCTTTAATTTTGTCTTGGTTTTTGCCACTCTTTCCGTTATCCTAGTTATTGTGTATGTGGTTTTCCTGCTACTACTTAATGTTACTCTCCTTTAGTTCATATGAATCTTCCCATGCCTCTTTGAATTCTCCATTTTTATCATTTTTTATGGTGCAATGATATTCCATTACATGTATGTATCACAATTTGATTAGCCATTCCCTGGTGACAATCAGTGTTGCCTTGGTTTTTAAGACCACTTTTGCTATACAAGTTAAGGGATTGAAGGACCAACTTTACACCTCACAGAAGGAGGGGATCTCGAGGTGCTTGAGGCTTGTGATTACAGCATTGGCAAAGAATTAGATGATTAGTAGGAATGACATAGTGTCAACAGAGAGGCTTTTGGTCTGCTGATATGGAGGATGCACTGGAACAAGAGAAGAAAATCAGACCGTCATGACCAGCACTCTTTCCATGAATTGAAGGGAAGAGATAGAAAAAGAGGGTACTAGTCTCTTCTGGGCAAAACCAACTTTCAATTAGGACAAGGAAGTAGGTGTGAGAAGAAAAGAAATTGGTTTAGTGAAATTTGGCTACATTGTGGAATATGAGGAGAAAAGGATATGTGAGAGAAGACTTGGAGTGAGGGTTTTGTAGACTATGGATAAGGATTGAAAAATCATAGCTCCTATCTACCTGAGGCCTCACTCTTACAGGTTCATCTGTACCTACCTGCTATAGCGAGTGGAATTTTCGGGCTTGAGAAAATATTTATGCACCCACAAACATTTAAAGTATCCCTCATGCTTACACAAGTGCTGTACCCTAGAGAGCTACTTGCCTACTAGTACCCCCAACTCTGGGTAAGAGAGAAGAACAGAGGTATGAAAGACAGTAGGGATGAGAGGCTTATGCTCACAATTACGCTGAATGGATTACTTGTGTTGACTTCCCAGAAAGTCATTAGATTTTATAAAAGTAAAAATTCAACTCACATATCTATTTATTGTTATCTGTTTTATTGGTATCATTGTGTTTAAATGTTTCATCTTTGTTTTGTTGCCCTGTCAATATGAGAAAACAGGCAGCCTTTCACAAATGACATTCTACAGCAGACCACACTGTTACCATCACACAATGGACTATAAGATCTCAGTTTATTGTTTTCTAAATGATTTTGAGAATTGGATTCAGCAGAAAAAAGTTCTGCAGAAATTAAGGTGGGGGACCTTGTGAAAAGAGAATTGGGGACTATAAATACATGGATATCTTATTTAGATTACCCAGTCCCTTTATAATTGCTGCCATTGTTATACAGAATCCCACTTCTCCTTTCTGCTTTTTGTATGATGCTACTGAATGAGACCCTCTTCATAGATTATACGGCCATCCTGTAAAAATGAGGAAGGAAGAAAAGAAAAAGTTTGTAGTCTAGGCACACTGTATGAACATCACTGAGCAAGTTCATTGAGAGAAAAAAGCCATCTGCCCTCTGCTGGACATTGGCTTCTTTAGTATTTTGTCATTTTCTGTTGAAGAGCTATAGCTGGAGCAGGTCCACCAAACTAGTTTGCTAGCGCATGTCCCTGCTCTCTTGCCTGATCATTTCCATTTTATGTCATTTATTTCACTTGCCTTGGGTAATTCAAAGCCAGGGAAGCCTGCTGAAGCCATATGTTACATAATAAATGCAAGAATTTAGAACAAAGGTTTGAAGTAGACTATGATGTCTTAAGATGTCTCCACTCTGCCTTGTTTATTCTTGTTATTTCTTTGCTTCTACTTCTCATTGGTATAGGAAATCCAAAGGATCAAAAGAGCTGAAGAAAAACCTGTGTTGTAAAACTCATCTCTCTCTCTGTCTCTCTCAGAGGCCCCTAAAATGCATTTGTATTTGATACCATAGGCTCCCCTTAAAGGTGTCAAATGAGAGTTGCAAGGAATTTCTAACCACAATCATTTACAGACTTGACACAAAACATGGATCCTGCTAAAAGGAAAAAGTGTGTTCAAAGACAGATGAAATACTGGACAGTTCTAACGTCTAACTATTTTGTGTTCAAAAGAATTTGATGTTTAGAAGATGAGACTTTTGGAAACTGACAAACTGACTGACTCCTTTCAGAGAGAAAAAAAGCTACAAATGATTTTTTTATTTTTTTGCTAATCTAATGATCTGGTATGTGAAAAGGTCTGACATTTGTATTCAAAGAGGGAAGGGCATAAGCATTTCTATAGTGCCTTCTATGTGCCAGGCACAGTGTTAAATGCTTTACAAATATCTTATTTGGTCTTCCCAACAACCCATGTGAGGGAAATGCTGTTTTTATCCTTATTCATCCTTTATAGAGGTTAAGCGACTTGCCCACGGCTTCACAGCTGGTAAATGACTGAGGCTAGATTTAAACTCAGGTCTTAATAATTCCACCATACCACTTAGCAGTGAAATCATAGACTCTGGACTCTGAGCTAAAATCAAAATGGTAGAACCCACGTATCTTAAGGTGGAAGATGAGGCCCAGTGGGTGACAGCTTTGATAGAAGCACCATGAAGAGAGAGAGGTAAATAATAGCAGAGCTGTGATCCCCAGAGAGGCAGGTAGAAAGCAGATATGATGTCATATTGCACTTATTGGTAAACAAATATAGCTAGAAAAGGGCACTGATAATTCCAAAAGATTTGAATAATGCTGCAGAGGTATAGACTTCAACTGTCCCTCCACTGATGTGTCCTGGTCAAGTGTTTCCAACACATATGTCTCTTCCATGTGTAGTTTCTGGTTTCATATGTTCCTTCTTTGTATACCCCTTCATCTGGGTTCCTTAGATACATCCACTTCTCCCACTCATGAAGTGTATAGAAAGTGTGTCCCAGATTTTGAGGCAAATGCTCAATGGCTACTTACTTTACCACATTATTTCATTATATGCCTTTATTTTTAGTATTCTCTGGCTGACCAGCAAAAGTGAACACATCAGTGGGCTTTGATTTTGAGAGGATATGGACCCACAAAGGACCTTGAGTGCAGGGTAGTTTTCTGGGAGATGCCCCAGGGGGCCACTTCTATATAGGTTATTTTCAAGACTAAGAGTTCATGATGTGAAGAATTTTGTATCTTACTATATTTGACCCTAACAATCAGTTTTTCTTTACTGTGACACCTCAAAGTTGGAGTATAAGGTAAGGTAGGGTAGAAGAATAATTGAAAATCATATCTGGAAAGATTCTGAGAGTTCATTTATCCAATCAAACATCTAGCCAATGAAAATGATGGAGATGAGGGGGGAGAGTGAGAAATGTGTGATGCCCCTGATGCTCAGTAGAGTACCCTTTTAAAACCTCTCTGAGAAGTGATCCATCCAGCCTCCATAGGTAGACCTCCTCTGAAAGGATACTCATTTCCTGAAAAGATACCCACTTTCTCCCAGTAAACCTCATTCTACTCTTGGACAGCTCTAATTACAATGAAGCTTCTCCGCCCCACCCCCCACTCCCATATATTACTGAAATCAGTTGATTCACTATTCTGCATTCTTTCCTTGGGTGTCAAAAAACACAGCTTTAATCCCTTCAAATACTTGAATGCTATCACAACCCCCACCTAAGTCTTATGTAAGCTTTTCATCCACAACTACTATGGTTAAATGGCCGTCTCTTTCTAGTCTTACTGCGCTGGATGTACACCAGTTTATCAACATCCTTCTGAAAAGGCATTGTCTAAGTCAAACTCAAATTAATTACAATGACCAGTGATTCCTGAAAACAAAACATGAATATATTTCCTTCTCTGTAGAAGGGTAAGAGACTGTAGGCATAGAATACCATTTCCCTGGTCACACACAGTAGCGGGCCAAAGGTAAGAATTTATCAGGAAAAAAACTGTGCTATGAAGAAAAAGAAAGGTAGTGATAACTTAAGAAAAAATTATAAAATGTGTTGCCTCAGACTGAATACAGATGTGGTTTTACCAGGGAGGAATAAATTGAAATAATAACCTGCTTCGTTCAGGCCTCTCATTTGTAATGGTATACTTAAGATGGACAGTTTCACATTTTGGGATCTACTTACAATATGAAAAACTTATTAGCTTTTAATTGGAGACAGAACTGATATCACTAAGCTTTCTCTTTTACTGTCTCATGTGAACATTACCAATTCCTTAGTATGAATGGATTTATAGCTATCATGATAAGCTCTTTAATACCTATATTCCTCCTACAGAAGAACCTCCAGCTATTTGAAAGGCCAATTTAGAGTTTTGAGTTAAAGCTAAGGAGATATGAAAACCTCCTCTTGTGATGCTAGAGGGTGTAGCAGGCTACCTGCACCCCACAATTCCATCATTTTCTCATCCATAGTCTAAAGCCTTGACACATTGATCTCTCTACAGATTTTAAGCTGTCACTATTCCCCTTAAAGTTCTAGAGCTCCCCATAACTAGATCCTCTTCATGTAGGGATAAAACAAGAAGAGTTTCTTATACCCATTCCTCCTCTACTCCCTGACAACAGCATAGCTGTTATTGTTAGAAAGAGATGAATCAATAAATCTCTAAAGTGATTTAAAAGGAATTTACCATGAAAATGTTTCTAAGGAGTGGGGTTGGGGTGGGAGGGATCTGTTACTTACTGCAACACATGAAAATTTGAACAAACAAAAGCTTTCAGTATATTTACTGCATCTCCTTAGCTCCTTCCTGCCTATACTTCTTGGCTCAGATCTTGATTTAATCTCTGTTCTCAATCCATCAACATGGTGGGGATGTGCCCCAATCAACTCCAGGCCTTGCTATCCATCATGAAATTATAACCACCTGTATAATTTCCTACCCTATTAGAATGAAAGCCTTTTGAGGGCAGGAGCTAACATACTTTTAGGCCAGTGCTAGACATATAGTAAGCACTTAACATACGCTTTTTCATTCATTCATTCATTCATTTTTTCCTCAGTATTTGCTGATCAAAGAATTCCTTTTCATGCCCTCTATAATCTGCTTCTCTACTGCTCTATAAGGCATGGAAGTGTCTGGGACCTAGGCAGTGCCTTACTTCCTATAACTCCTACCTTCCCCAGTCTCTGTACTTCCCTAACTCATTCACCTCCAGATTCATCCACCTGACCCCATTGATCGTGGCCTGGGAAAAATCTATATAAATGCCCTCACCATCCAAACTCCTAGAAACTTTTCCCTATTTGGAATCCAAAGCTACCTAAGTTTGTTGTTGTAGGCCTTAATAACACCTTTACCCTCTCTGGGGTTTTCTACATTTTGATTCTGTTGGAAGCTGCTTGTCCTCTCACCTTGTTTTTATTCTGACTAGTCTCTTAGAAACATTTTCTACAAGTAGTATCTTTCTTCTAGCTTAGCTCTTGGTGGAATAATTGATTTTTGCCACCTATGCCTTGTAGATCCTTGACATTATGATGCAGAGTAATAGATCCCTCCTGAGTCTATTGTAAGAGGAATGTTTATATTATTATTATAAATATTATAATATAATCCCACACACACACCCAAAGCCTTCTCTCTAGAGTTCTCTAGTTCTTAATTTGAACATTCAGGTAAATGTACCTCTACCTTTCCACTAAAAAGCAAAATTGATGGGTACAACCTGGAACAAATAGATTGAATACCTTTCTCTTATCCTTAGATAGAGATCTAATCATTTCCCCACCTCAAAGCCACCATTCATTGCTCCTGATTGGATCTATAATAATTTATAAAAAACATTCATAGACCCACTGAAATACCAACATACCTTCCCTCCTCCCAATCCCATTGAACAGGGTTATTTCTACTTCTAGCTTCTGTGGGAAAAGAGAGGCAGCTTTAGACTAGATGTGAGTTGGAGATATCTAAAAATAGAATGAGCTGCCTCAAGAGGTGGTGAGTTTCCCTCCCCCTCTTCAAGCAGAGATTGAATGACTACTTGCCCAGTATGTTGTAGTAGATTTTCCTTTCATGAATGATTTGCAATAGAGAAAAGAGAAGAGAATTATCATTTATATGGCACCTACTATATGCAAGGCCCTGTGTCTCTCAGCTCCCTTTCCAGCTTTCAGTTTCTGTGACTATGATTTTACCATACTCTGATTCATTGGAGGATGGCTCCACTACAATGCCATCATCATTCTCATTTCACACAATTTCATGTAAATGAATTATTTTCAAAATTAAAAGTTTTACTTAATGAAGAAAAGTCTGACATCTAGCTATGTTTTGAGTTGGTTTGCCCTTAATTATTGTACCCAGAATTTGGAGAATAGTGTCCATTAATAAAAAAGAGTGAATAAACTCTTTGAAACCCAGACTCCAAGCTATCCTAGAATGGTCCTTCACTGAGTCCATACTCAAGTTCTTCCCAGCTTAGTAAGACCTTCTAAACCTTGTTCATTGCTAGTAGAGTTTTCAAGAGCCTAAGATACCCTCCACACCAGGAAGAAGAAGGGCTCCAGAAGTGGCACAGCCATGTTTGGTGGGCTAAGACTGGGATGTTTTCTAATGCAAGGTTCTTGCTACCTGATTAACCAACCTCCTTTTCCAGTCAAATATGTACTTGATGTTGCTTTGTACATCAATCCTTGATTTCAAATTATCATTGCTAATAGGTCTTATCATGTCCATCCAAGGTCTCCATCACTCTTTGGGACACATTCACTTGTGATTTCATTGGACATTGCATGATTTATAGCCATATGATACAATTAGGAGAATTTTGCTGTCAAAAAGAAACTGTTAAAAAGAATCATCTTCCAACAAATCATGAAACAAACAAAAATATAAACTATTTAACCATAGATAATTATAATA
This sequence comes from Bettongia penicillata ogilbyi, assembly GCA_023548195.1. Classification (NCBI taxonomy): domain Eukaryota; kingdom Metazoa; phylum Chordata; class Mammalia; order Diprotodontia; family Potoroidae; genus Bettongia; species Bettongia penicillata. The sequence goes on from JAJHZJ010000658.1 coordinate 1,196,548, forward strand.
AACCTGAATACTTACTTTATTGTTACAGATTTATAATGCAAACTTATTCTTATTCCTTTGATTTGGTTGGTTGGTTGTTCCAAGCATACCTGAGTAAATATAACAACTCCTTTAATACTCTGCATCCCCACTTCCATCGGTTCCCTGGATCCTATGGGAACTAATGGATCTGTTGAATTAACACACCTGCATAACTTCGTAATGACTGAATGGTATCAAGCAGTATCAACAGGGAAAAGCAGAAAACTACCTATAGCCAGAGATGTCTAAGGGCAAACTCTTTCACCTGATGGAAGATGTACCTCAATCTAGAGAATTAGTAACTTGACAATGACTTGAAACAGAGGCAAAAGCAGATCCCTACAGTCTACTAGTTCTCAGCATTAGGAGGTTAAGAGAAGTGGTGAAAAGAAATCCAAGTCTACCAGACCAAGGTTAAATTTTGCAGTGAGGAGTATAGTGCTTCAAGATGAGTTTGAATTCCTAGTAAGCTAGACAGTGACTCAAATGGAAGTTATTGGACATGACTCAAATCTTTACAGATATTTCTTCAGAATCATACTCCTCCTTATGACCCTTGGACCTTCATGCCTTTGCTGTCTCCAAAGTATAATGAAATAAGAATATCCCCCTTGGTTATTCTCCCTGAAAGATATACTATCTTTATAGCAAACAGTGAATTTGACCTAGGGTGAAGCCTTAGGTGATTGTGGCACCTTCTCGCATTTAGAAGATCACACAACTCATTTTTACAGAGCAGGAATGAGAACCCCTAATACAGAAATAATTTTTAAAAAACACATATGAGAGAATCACAGATAAGTTTGTCTCTAAATATAGACTTTAGTCCCTGTAATGCCTGAAGAGTAAAATTCTGTACTAAGACCTAAGAAATTAAAATCCAATAGTTGCAATAACAGTGAATGGTAACAGTTTTGTTAAACTTTACATCACCTCTTCCTCCAAGGAAATTAAAGCTCTTTCAGCATTATATATATGTGCATGCATGTGTATATGTATGTGTGTATGTGTATGTATATGTGTATACATATATACATATAATACATATGCATGTATATGTATGTGTGTATGTATATATATTTGTAGATCTGATCAAGGCCATTAATACTGTTAGTTGTGAGGGCTTATGGAAAAATTATGTCAAAATTTGGTTGTCTAGAGAAGTTCATAACATTGTACATCAGTTTCATGATGGCATGTTTCCCCAGGTTCTGGGCAATGCTCTCATGCCTTCCCAGTCACCAATGGAGCGAAACAAGACTGTATGCCTACTCCCATACTTTTTAGTTTGATGTTTTCAGTCTTGTCAAATGCTTCAATGAGGATGAACTTGTGTTATCAAAGCATCAAGGTCAGTTACCACACTGATGGCAAATTCCTCAACTTGAAAGTGCTACAAGTCAAGATGAAAGAGGAGGGAGTGTTGATGCATGATTTTCTGTTTGCAGATGATTGGGCTCTCAATGCACCTCTGAGGCTGGCTGAGATGCAACAAAGTATGAATATATATATATATACACACATATATATGTGTGTGTGTATACATAGGTGTGTATATATATATATATAAGAATGTGTGTATCTATGTATAGAATATATGTATACACATATATACACATTTATGTATATATATATACATATACACATATACACACATACATACCTATATATACACCTATATACATACATACATATGCGTATCTTGCTTATCCTTCATTCTCAAAGAGGACCAAGGACATAAGGAGGGTGATATCTTAACTTAGAAGTGAACTGGATTTAAGTGAGGAAGAGCTGTGCAGAGTCATCAACCTTACTCTTTTCTCTAGAGTCATTGGAGTCCAATGGCAAGACATAAGTCGGGACAACTGGCGATGGCCCCCACGCAGTGCGAGACCTTGGCCTATGTATAATTTCTCTGATCTCTGTTTACCATTAGTTTGGAAAAATGAGTTTATTCATTATTCAATATCTGTGATGAGTTTTGTGTAATTAGCATTTGTTTGTAAGTAAAGTCTTAGGACATAGTTTGGATTATTCCTTACTTTTTAAGGGATAGTGATCACAAGAATGGCAATCATTTTCCCTAAACTAGTAACATTTTGAGGGTGGGAGGGCAGACAAATTAAATTCTTGTCTTGTATCTCCTTTCTGAGAGCAGAGTAGCCAGTTTCATGGCTCCAATACCTTGTTCTCTGCCATGCAAAAGCAAATCTCCATTTGAGAGATGTGTGCTCAGATTGCAGAGAGAGATATATTCATATCTCCTTGTGAATACATTTAAACAAGCATATGTAGATATATACATAAGCTGCATAGGCAGCACACACTGGATGTGGATGAATGAGGGATAGCAGGATTATAATATGTCATATGATTTATCTATAAGAAAGTAATAGTTTATTAAAATAAATTTATTAAAATTTATATTATATTAAAATATATAAAAATATTAAATTTATTAAAATAATTTATTAAACCTATAGCAAGGTGTGGATTAATATATAACTTTTAAAAAGCATATATTCAGATTACCATTTTCATTACATGGAGTATTCAGGGAGAACTAGCACTTCTGGTGTGAGGGCTTGCTGAGTCCTTTTTCAGGGCTGCTCATCTACCTTTGGTATTTACCTTCACCTAACTCTTACCTGTGGTTCCAAGAAGCTATAGCATTCACAGTACCCACATCCTAGTAAAGCCATCTTGGTAGATGGGCTAAACCAGGTTGAAAGTAACTAACAGGCCTTAAACCCATCAGTGAGTTAGGGGGGTGTATACCCCAAGCATGTGAAGACTTTTCCTGCCAGAAAAGGTGGATGAGAACAATTTGTTCCAATGGCCTTCAAGATTACTGAAACAGGCACTGTGGAGTGCTTAGAGCTTGGTCAGGTATGGAAGATGCCGAGGTCATGAGGTCATTCACTATATCCTGGGCCAGTGGTTGTGATTTTTGCCCTGTGTAATGCAAATCAACTCAGCATACTTGAGGACTGCTGTTATAAATATATATGTATATTTATTTAGGATTGAATTGCAAAGTACAATAATCTCTCTATTTACTCAAAACTAAACCTTATTCAAGAAAGTAAAACATTCACAATTTGTAACAACATAGCAACTTATTACCAGGGTGGTCACATAACCTTAGACACAAAAGTATATAACATAATATATCATAACCCCCACCTTATACTTGTCTCTACAATCAGGGGATCCCAGGCCATGGTTTTCCCTTAACACAGGACATTCCCAGGGGTACAGACAATACAGCACACTCCACCCCTAGGTCATAATAGGTTACAATCTCCTCAATCCAAATAGAGTGTCCACGTAAAGTCCTCTTTAGGGTATGTCCTTCTTCCCACGCTGCCATTGCAGGTTCCTACCTGACACTCTCAGGAGTATATATTCTCTAATGAGCCAAAGAGTTCAAGTCTCAACACTGCTTCACCCCTGCTTCCAAGTTCTGAGAGGTGACTGGATGACAAAACCAACAAGGTGAATCCCCAGGGTCATAGCACTTCCCCCCTCCCACTATAGACAACTTGACCCCCTCGTTCCCAACCCATCCCAGGGGAATGAAGCAGGAAAGCATGCCCACTGCTCCTGCCTTGCTACAAAGCCTCCATCTCAACTTGGGGTTGAGTTCCAAGCTCCAGGGTTCTTCCTTCTGCAGGTTCAGGGGCCCACTGCTCCCAGCTCTTGCCTGGTTTCACATGAAGGCAAATCCCTGCTCCTGCTCCATGTCTCACCTCACAGGAGAAAGGATTGTTTCATTTCAAGCTTTCTCTACTCCTGCCTGGGTCCAGGCTCAGGCTCCAGGGGCTCCTTCCCCTGTCTCTAGTCCACACCACACCACCTCTGAGGCAGCTCATTCTCCCCCAGTCTCACATAGGGAGGGAGCACTCTGGTCTGGGCTCTGGACACAGCAAAATAATAGAAAGCAAAAGAAAAACAAATTAAAATAAAGAAAAAACTGGAAAAATACATTATACATTTGAAGCAGACGCATATTGACCTACTCTAAGTATTGATGCTTCCCTTCTCTATGTGAAATGGAACAGAGAAAAGACATTGACCTAATACTATTTCCTAAGAAAGTTTAACATATACAAAACAATCATCAGGAAGTACTTAAAAGAAATGAGGAACCACATTGTCCAAGGAGCATTGTTTTTCATTAAGAAAAGAAACATCAGATATTGGCCAAGGACAAGTTTAGAATTCAAGCTCAAATACAAAAATGTACAGAGAAAGATGGCAAAAGATTGTGAATGCTATCACTTTGTAAAATAATCAGATGCAGTTCAGGTAAAACAGATTTAAAGGAAGTTTGGCAGAAGGCCCACTTTTAGCCATATTATCCTAAGTACATCTGATGGTAAAACTAGAAGGACAATGAATATGTAAAACTAGAAAAGATATGTCAGTATTTTTAGTAGACATTATATCTTCCATCTTTGGCTGTAGAGGCCATGACATTTTACACTAACAACACAACCCCCAATGTATTGCATGAAGAAGTAAATGTGGCACCAAAGATGACAAACATAGTGAGACAAACTAGACTGGGCCAGGTTAGATAGAAGAAGTTCACAATAGAATTGGAATTCTATGCTTAATTATACAATAAACATGTTTAAAAATTAAATTGGCAAAATTTTGAGAATATTGAGGGATTAGTCTCAAAGGTATTGAAAATTAGGAAGGTACCCAATGATTGGAAAGAATCACCACTGGTATGATTATGGGGAGAAAGGAAACTGAGAAAATATCAATAACTACCAACACATGTGCTTATTTTCCCATCTCTATCTGCAGCCTGAAAGGACCCTTCATCAAATTATAAAAAGAAAAAAAGACTCTGGCAAAGAATTTTCTATAACAGACTACATCTAGACAACAGCACCTTTGGATCAATGGACAGCTCTAGTACTACATTGGTATTTGTTTACTGTCGAGAGATTTAGAGGAATCACCCCAGAATGTTAGAGGATGGACAGGCAGAGGTAAGAAGGAGGAAGGCCAGATCAGAAGGAATCCATGGGTTTTCATCTGCACTGTTGGAGGATCGGTGAGATCACAGGTTCACTGAGCTAGTGAAGAAATGTACACAGTACAATAATCGATGCTCAGCATAAGTTAAAACCTACAAAGACCTTAGTGCTTCATCCCACTGAACTTCAACTGATAAATGTTTAATCTTATCTTGGCATATTCTAAACTTTTGGATCAAAGGATAAGTCATAGAAACAATAAATAATTATGCTAAAGATACAATAACTGCAAAAAAGGCATATCCAGTTTCATAGGACACAAAAATAGTCTTTATAAAAGAAATCTGTATCTTTGAAAACATGAAATTAACCAAAGAGAATTACTCTTGGAAGCACAAAAACTAGAATATCAGCAAGATAATAACCTTGATGAATATCAAGAAAAATAAATTAAGTTGGAAAACAAACACCATTTAACTGACAGACAAAATAGAAGTGTCTGTATTACTAACAGTATGGCTAATTTAAAGAATCATAAAATGAATTAGCCCAGAAAATTAAATGGTATATTCATATTTTGAGGAGGAAATAAAAAAAATCATCAGGAAATACCTTAATTATATGTCTATAAAATTTAATACTTAAATGAAACAAACTAGGCACGAAAAATACAGATATTGAGAACAGGAATTTGGCATTCTCAACAACCTAATCTCAGAAAGATAATTGAACAAGCAAAAAGTGGGCTCCTAAAGGAAAAAAAGTTTCTGAGATAGAAGGATTCACAAGTGAATATTATCAAACTTTTAAATGTAAGCTTATCTCTATGCTACTTATACTTCTGTCAAAAAGAAAGAAAGTGCTCTATCAAAACAATTTTATAAGATGAATATAGTCAAACTAAGGAGAGATAAAGCAGAGAAAATTATAGGCTAATAAGAATAATGAATATTAGTGTGAAATGCTTAAATAAAATATTAGTAGAGCTATAGCAATATTTACAAGATAATATTTATAATGATCAAGCTGGTTTTACAACAGAGATGAAAGCATAGCTCAACATTATGAAAATAACATAATCATATTCATAATGAAACTAACAAAAATGCATATTTACAATAAACCTCTTCCAACAGATTAAATGTTCTTAAAATACTAAAAAGAGTAGTATTGAAAATGTCTTTATCTAACATGATTAAGATTATTATCTAAAATGAAGAGCTAGCAATACTTATGATGGAAAAATCTGAAAACTTTCCCAATAAAATAAAAGATGTAGCAAAGATGCTTCCTACATTGACTATTACTTGAAATAAAAGCAGAAATACTAACCAGTACAATAGCACTAGGAGGGGAAAAAAGTAAAGGTTGCTTCTGCTGTTGGCAGAAGTAGCAAAATCATTCTTATTTGCAAGTTATAAGATGATAGGCAAACCTAGAGAGCAACACTCCCAAATTAGCTCCAGGCAGACAATAACTTCAGCAAAGTAGGATAAAAAATAGCCTCAAAAGTTAATAACATTTCTATATGCTACTAACAAAGCCCAGGAAGAAAAGCTAGAAAATTATTTAAGATAACAACATAATATGTAACTATCTGGGAGTTAATCAACCAAGGTTCCCATGGGATTTGCTCAGATACAACGATGATTTGACAGCTATGATAATATTCATTAAAATAATAGCTAGACCTCCTCAATGTAATAGAATTTTTGGTAGGACCTAAATTAATCCACAGGTATAGAATTATAGCTATCAAATTATCAGGAGGCTTCTTGATTGACATAGATAACATAATAAAAATTTATAGAGAAGAACAAAATTGAAGAGTTATCGTGGAAAACAGTGGGGAGAAGGAAAAATGAAAGTGATTTAACATTACCAAATCTGGAATTATGTCTTAAAGCAGTAATTATATAAAGCAATATATTCCTAATTATAAAACAGAAAAACGGATGCTGGTGATACCTTATCAATTAGTACTTTTTTCTCCTAGAAGTGAGATACATTGAGCATAAAGCTATCCAGAAGAAAGCTGAGGATAAATTCAATTTTTTTTTTTAAATTTTTGCTGGCATCCTGAAATCAAAGCTTAAAATATAAAAAATCACAACTCCATGAGATTGCTGTTGCTGATGTTCAAACACTTCAGTTGTATTCAATTCTTCATGACCCCATTGGGGGGTTTTTCTTGGCAGAGATACTGGAGTGGTTTGCCATTTCCTTCTTCAGTTCATTTTTTTTTATAGATGAAGAAACTGAAGCAAATAGGGTTAAGTGACTTTCCCAGGATCTAAGTACTTTTATTATCTCTATTTTATAATTAGAGAAACTGAGGCAAACAGGAGTTTAGTGACTTGCCTATGGTTGGATAGTTAGTAAATATCTAAGGCTGTATTTGAAATCAAGTTTTTCTCACTCTAGGCTCAGTTCTCTATCCATTTTGCCATCTAGCTGCCTCTTAGCAATGAACACACCTCTACTATCAATCTTAACGTATACTTTTGGCACTGTAAAATAAATGGCAACAAATTTGGAAAAGAAAATCTTTACATGTTTAACAAAAACACAGAGCCTATAACCCTAAGGCAGCTATATGAAGATGAGTATTTCCATACTAAAGGAGAACAAATTGATAGAAAGTGTGATAAATGTATCAAACACTTATATAAATACTTCTAAAACAAGCAGACATCACTTCACTGAGTAATAGTAAAGACTAACAGGTATTAACCACTGGGTTTGAAAAATACAAGCAAAAGTAGTTTACCTTTGGATGGAACTTATGAAATGACTAAAATGAGTAGGATCAAAAGGCTATCCACAAAGTCTAGTCAAGAAAGTAGCATAGAAGAAAGCAGTACATACTGGTTCCCCTCACACCTGTACCTCAAAGATCTAGAAAACATACCAGATCAAATCCTGACCAGAAAATCTAAGAAAAAAGATCATAGTGAGTTATTTTCCCCAGTCCAGGCCAACATGAAAAGATAGATGGAAAGGTACATGAACAGTAGTGATTTGCTGTATCTAAGAGCACACGGCATGGAGCCTTGCAGCACAATTTCTAAATAAGGACCTGAGACTATGCACACACGAGTGTAACAAAGATGTCTCAGATCCAGGACAGAGGACTCTGACGACTGTCAAGAGAGGAAGCATCAGTGATAATTGGCAATTCTGTCTTATACACAAGAGCTCGATTAGATTCAGTGAAGACTGAGGAAAGTACCTTCCCCTACATTTAGTAAGCTAAAGCAGAAATGTTTGTGAACCTGGAGCTGTGTAGTAGGCAAGGAGCAGGGAAAGAAGCATGCAGCATATGTTTGGTTCTGAGCCCAGGTACAGGGTGAGGTTTAGATCCAGCACCCAGCCCAGTCTGAAGCCTTCAGCACAATAATCAGGTCAGGGGGCCCCTGCCAATGGGGAACATACAGTTTAGTCACTCTGACCCTTCCAGCTAGCTGACTGTGGGTGGATCAGGTAGCAGTATACTGGAGTTCCAATCAGGGGAGAGCCCAACATTATTATGTTTTTCAGATCCAAACTTATACTAGGTGCTTTCAGAGTCACTGAATGGAAAGAAATAACTTTCAGAAAAGAACATGCAAATTATTAACTATATGAAAATATTCAGAAGAATTTATCCTAATATTAATAAAATATGAAAATTCCTCTGAATTATCAAATGACAGTCATCAACTGGTAAAAATGATTTTTTAAAAATGGGAAAAGTCAATGTTAAAGTAGAATTCTGCTATTGTAGTTGCAAATTGATTCACATATACTGAGAAAATTGAAATTATATGAGAAGTTTTTTATATTTTTAATAATATTTTATTCAGCGAGTAAATCCCAAGCAAATCAATGAGAGGAAGTTAGCATATATACACAAATAAGAAAACCCAAATTGGAAGGGACTAGTTCGGAGAGCAATCTTCCTACCCACACACAAACATGATCCTTTCTACATTTGTAGACTTGGCCATCCAACTTTCATATGACAGTCCCAAAAGAGGGAATCCCTACTACCTCTTAAATCAGCCAATTCCATTTTTGAGTATCTCTAATTATTGGGAAAATTTCCTTATATCCACTACAAATTAATCTCATTGCAATTTCTATTTATTTTGCCTAGCTCAATCCTATGGGTCCATGAAGGTCAGTTAAATTTTCTCTTTCATCTGGCAGCCATTTAAATTTTTGAAGACAAGTGTCATGCCTCTCATAGCTATGACATCCACCAATGTAAATATATCTATTTTCTTCAGCCATTACTAGAAGGCTTAAACATGAAGCCCTTCACTTTCCTAACTGCTCTTCTTTGGACACTTTTTACTTATCAATGTCTTTCTTAATGGATGGTGTCCAGGACTGAACACATTACCCCATATGTAGACTGATCAAAGCTAGGTACTGTAAGATGACAACCATCCTTGTACTCAGCACCATTCCTCTCAATCTAGTTTAAGTTTGTAGTGACTTCCTTGGCAGCAATATACCCTATTAATTAATTTTGTGTTTGCATTTCACCAAAATACTTATATCTTTTTTGAATTAGTGTCTACTTAACATTTTCCATTCATCATCTTGAACATGGAAAGCTGATTTCTTGGACCCAAATGTAAGACTTTATATTTTACCCTATTTCATTTCATATTTTTATATTTGGTCCAATACTCTAGCATGTCAAAATACTTTTGAATCTGGACTCTGTTATCCAGTGGGTCAAATATTCCTTCTGGTTTTGTGATATGCATCCATTGCAGTACTGTTCATCAAAGGGAATTTGGGAGAGGGAAAGGGGAGCTATGACAACATTGCTCCCTAAAAGAAAAAAACTTAGTAAAGGGTCATTAAAGATTTTTTTTTAAAGACAAAGAAAGGAATAGAAGGAAGTTAAGAAGTATACATAGCAAGAAAAGCATATTTGAAAATATTATTTTGAATTTAAGATATCCTTTTATTAAAAGAAAGCTATATGTAGTAGAGATTTTTAATTTCATTTATAACCTCATTTTCCATTCTGTTCTATATATAGAGATGTTCTCTTTTTTGACTGTTATATTCAGAATAAAAAAGGAAAATTTTTCAAAGAAAGAAACTAATGAGAAAAAACCCACACAGCAGAAGAAATGTTTTTTTTTTTTTAAAGCAGGATAAGTCAGCCTAAATAGTAAGCAGTATTTTACAATTAACAAGAAATTTTAAATGGTGTAGAAATTGTCTTAATTGGAAGGATATTTTTAAACATTACTTCATGAAAGGACACTTTTGTGTATAAAATTAAGTAGGAACTAAAAAACATCTTTATGGAAAGAAATATCCCTAAATAGGCCTCATTGCAGTCTTTTTATTTTTATATTTTAGTCACCTAGGATTCTGATAAAAGAAAAGCATGAACCACTGAGCTGATTTAAAAAAAAAAATTCCCCACTCCATCTTTCACCACTCCTGAAACCAACAATACACACTATATCATAATGTCCAATTCTCTAAGGACCAGCATATTGGTACCGTATCATAGTAATAGCTACTATTTAGGTAATGCTTCAAATATTTTCAAAAGTTATTGAATTATATAAATATATTCAAATATATATTATATATGATATATGAATATATATTCAAATATGCATTTGTGTGTGTGTATGTATGCGTGGATAATCTCATCTGAGTCTTACAACAACCTTGTAGAGTAAGTACTATAGCTATTATAATCCCCCTAAAGGAACTGGGGCTCAGAGAAATTAAATGATTGACCCATGATTATACAATTAGTAACTGTCTAAGGTGGGTAGCTAGGTGGTGCAGTTGATAGACAGTTCGGTCTGGAATCAGGAAGACATCTTCTTGAGTTCAAATTTGACCTCAGACATTTTGTAACTCTTCAGTCCTTGGAAAGTCACCTGTTTGCCTCAGTTTCCTCATCTGTGAAATAAGCTGTAGACGGGAATGGGAAACCACTCTAGTATCTCTGCCAAGAAAACCCCAAATGGGGTCTCAAAGAATTGGACATAACTGGAAAATGATCAAAAACCAGTAACAAAGTATCTAAGGCAGGATTTCAACTGAGGTCTTCCTAACTTCTCTGTGTCAAATTGTATCATCATATAGCAGCCCCAACCAATTGGTGAATTAATCAACAAGTGATTATTAAACTTCTACCATGTTCCAGGAAATATGCTAATCTAAGTGGGGATATAAATACAATGAATGAAACCACTACTACTTCTAAGAAACCCACATACCTACTTATCAATGAGGGAGGAAACAACACACATATAAATATATACATGATAAGTATAAAGAAAATAGATACAAAGTTGTCAAGTACATGATTGAGAGGGAAAGCGCTAAGCCTTGAAGGAATAAGGAAAAGCCTTATGTGGAAGATTGTGTTTCAATTGTATCACACAAAAAGTTGTGCTAAAACTGAATCTTTGGAGGATTTTCAGGTCAAAGTAAGAAAAGAGTACATTCCAAGCATGAAGGATAGTAAGTGCAAAGGCATGGAGATAGGAGATAGAATGTTGCGTGTGAGGAACAGAATTCAGGAAAGGGAGCAATATCCAACGAGACTTGAAAGATAAGTTGGGGCCAAGTAACAAAGTATTCTAAAAACTAAATAGAGGAGTTTATGTTTTATCCTACAGGTACTAGGGAGTCGCTGTAGTTTATTGAGGAGGCAGATAGGTGGTTCAATGGATAGAGCACTGGGTCTGGAGCCAGGAAGACTTTAGTTTAAATCTGGCCTCAGTTAAGTCACTTAACTCTGCTTGCCTCAAGTTCCTTATCTGTAAAACTGAGCTGGAGAAGGAAATGGTAAACCACTCTAGTCTCTTAGCCAAGAACCAAAATATTTATTCAGATACAGAAAGCCACTTCCACCATAGTAACAACAAAGTTACCAGTAGAGGGAGGACCACCATTCCCAAGCTTTTCCTCCCTCAGGCCTCCCACTAACAAGTTCCCTTAGGCAAAATCACTCCGTCTCTCAGTCAGGCTAGCTGCTCTGCTCTGCTCTGCCTGCTGTCTCTCTCTCCCTTCCTGCTCCATCCATTTGGCAAACTTCTCCCACCTTGGGCTTCATGTGACTCAAGCTGTAGGCTGGGCCAAAGCTCAAAGTAGGTTACATGGATCTATTAAGGGGCAGGGAAGATCTTCAAATTCCCTTAATATGACAATTACTTGATCAACTCTAGAGTTAAAGAAAATCATTTTGGCAGCAGTGTGTTTATAGACTACAGTGAGGAAAACCTTGATTCCTGTACACCAATTAAGAAGTAGTTATAACAATCTAGGCAAGAGGTCATGAGGGACTGAATGAAACTGATAACTGAATAAATAGAAGGAGTTATACATTATAAGTGTTATAGAGGTAGAAACAGGAAGATTTGGTGGCTATGTGGGATGAGGGAATGTGAAATGTTGAGGATAAAGTCAGTTACAAATTTGTGAGGCTTCAAGAATAGGGTTGACTTTGAAAAAATAGGCAAGTTTGGAAGAGGCATGAATTTTAGGGGAAAGATAATGAACTTAGTTTTGAGCACAGTGGGTTTGAACTATCTCTAAGACATCCAGTTTGAAATGCCCAACAGACAATTGATGATTAATGACTGAAGCTCAGGCAGCTAAGTGGTACAGTGGACAGAGTACTGGGCCTGAAATCAAGATTTGAGTTCAAATCTAGCCTAACATATTTCCTAGCTGTGTGACCCTGGGCAAGTCACTTAACCTTGTTTGTTTCAATTTCCTCAACTATAAAACAGGGATCATACCTTCCAGGGTTGCTGTGAAGATGTGATATTTGTAAAGTAGTTATCACAGTACCTGGTACATAGTAGGTACTATATTATTGTTATGATGACTGGAGTTGATTTTATAGATCTCATTGGCATAACTGATGATATCACCAAGAGAAAAGGCATAGAAAAAGAAGAGTGTTTTGTTGAACACTCACAGTTAGGGATGTGCTATGGATGATGAATCAGGAAAGAAGAGTAAGACAGAGTGATTAGAAAGATAAGAGAACCAGAAGAAAGCAATGTCATGAAAGGTCAAAAAAGAAAGAGTATCCTAGAAGGGAAGAGAGCATTCCAAGTATGGAAAATCTGCTTCATCATCAGACTTCTGGAGTCACAATTGGTCATTGCTTTGATGAGAGTTCTAAGATCTTTCAGAGTTGTTTTCTTTTGCATTGTTGTAATTATATAATTTGTTTCTCCTGGTTTCACTCATTTTAGGTGACCTCTGTTTATATAAGTCCTTTCAGGTTCTCTGCATCTACCTATTTTTATTATTTATTTAACAGAATAATATTCAATTATGTTCATTTCTTGAGTCATTCCATACTTTGTGGGGATAGGCACCCACTTTGTTTCTAGTTCTTTGCTATATCAAAAAGTGAACAGGGTCAAAAATATGCAGAGTTTTGTGATTTTGTTTCATATCGCTTTCCAAAATGGTTAGACCAGTTTGCAGCTCCACTTACAATGTAGTAGTCTCCCTGATCTGCCTCAGGCTTCCCAACCAATATGTGGCTCTTTTCCCTTAAGTTTTGTATATTTTGTTCTCCCCATCCAATCTCCAATCCAATTCAACAAAAACAAGAATAATGTCTGCTATGTGTTAGTGGGATACAGTACCATCTATTATGAAACATAAAAGTTATACATTTCTCTCTTACATTGTATAAATCTTTTTACTAAATCCAAGTTATTCCTGAGTATGATTCATTCATAGACTATTGCCCACTTTTTGCAGTGCAATGTCTGTGTATTTTTTCCTAGCTTTCTGAAGAAACTAAATAGAAATTTCAGCCCCCACAAAAAGTCTCTGAGCTCCCATGGTGTCATTTCAGATGTTTTAAGAAATGCCTCAAGGTGGTAAAATGGCTTCCTCCAAAGTGAAATTTGGCATTCAAACATATTCTCCCCTCTCCTTCCCTGTTCCTCTTTTGCAAATCAGTACTAGATTGGAGTGGTGATCACAAGGCATGTCAAAAGGGGTGAGGAGAGGGCAAGAAAGTGATTATCAAAGTACTTGAAAGAGATGAAGAAATCTGGGTGGGCAAAACCAGGCAGCCTGGCAGTTCTTATCTTCTTATCTTATCTTATCCCAGTTCTTTTTTTTTTTCCAGTTTCCAACATCATTCATAGGAAGGACAAGGTGAGTCACTTTTTTATTTTCTTAAAAGTAAGTAGGGGTGACTGGAGGGAGTGGCAGAGGAGCTCATACATTTAAGTATGGATCTACCAATGTTATAATTATCAGTTTCCAAACATCAGACAGAACTGGACTACAAGGAAATATGAGGGAAAGGATAGAGATAGAGGCAAAGAACCAGAAAGGAAGAAAGAGATTTATAGGATAAGGGGGATGGAATCATAAGGCATGTTTAGAATTTGTCTGCAGGATACCCTGATACTTGTGCATGTCTCCCTCCACAATCTTAGTCAGTATGGGTCAGGATCTACTGCTGGGTCTAAAGGAATTTCACAGAAAAATTAGATGATTCCATCAATGCTGAAAATAATAAACCTTTACAATTTGATGTGTTTAAGGAAAGGTCTCAAAGGGAAGGACATGTGACTTAACTAGAGACAGATACTGAAGAAAGAAGGAAGCAGGGACAACAAGGGAGGTAGTGCAGCCCACCAAACATTTCACATTAGGCCTAAGACTGACATCTTCAGTCACAAGTTTGAAGGGTTAATCACCAGATTGATAAATTACCGTGGTAATTTCAGGCAATGGCAGGAACAGGGATTTTGGAATAGTATTGCAAGAAGCTGCTCACAGAATTGAATATACTATTAAATCTCTCTCTCTCGCTCTCTCTCTGTCCCCTAGGTTTTTCTTTAGGAAGCTCAGGTAGCTCTCAGCTCAAGGCAAGTCCTCAGCTCAAGAGTTGCATGGCCGTACTGAAAAGAGAGCAACTTAGTGATTTTCCTTTTCTTTTTGTGGGGGGTGAAGGAAAAGGTACAACTGCAGTTCCCAGTCCTAAGTTCATGGGTAGGGATACACTAATAAGATAGGAAAATAGAAGTTTCTAGACTGAAACAAAGGATTCCAAATTTTAAGGAAAAGAGATTTCCAGAAAGGGAACAGGGCAGAAGACAAGGAGTACCAGACAGGAGGAGTGGAGCATGGCCATGGAATAGAAAGTCTTTTGGGGAAAGACTAAACCAGAAAAAAATTAAGGTTTCTCAAGTCTGCCCCTAAAAATACACCTCCCTTGCCACCTTAGTAAAGATTACCTGCTCTAATGTCAAATAAAGGAATAATAAGATATTTTGGTCCCATTCTCAGTGTAAAATCTTGGATGCTGCCCACAATGAGATGCATAAAAAACAACAGTCCTGGAGCCAGAGAGATATAGTATCCACAGTCAAACTGTCAAATTGCTGGAACAAAAACAAACAAACAAAATATTATCTGCTACAGAGTAAAGCGAGAGAGTAAGGGCAGTCATTTCTGTTCTTTTCACGCCATCTGTACAGGCAAGATATTGAGAATATTAACCTTTCTTTGGTAAACCTCACTCAGAAAAGTTGCTTCATGTTTATCCTTGCTCTCCAGGGCTATTTCCTAGAGATGTGTTCCTCTTAGATGTCTGTGGGCTCAAAAAGTAGTTCAGGCAGTCCCCAGTATACAGCTGGGCTATGTTTCAAAAGTTTGGAAATTGGTTGTTTGTAACCTAGATCACATTTTCCCCATAAAAACAATGTTACAATTGTTATGTTCCCAGACTAGCTCACAAAAGCTTGTTAGATCTATAATGTAATAGTGATAACAGCTGAAGCACTGAACACTTGCAATGAAAAATAGGAAAGAGATGGAATCAAAGACAGAGGCAACTAGATTAAATAAGAAAAAGCCTTAAATGCTAGGGAAAATAGTTTTAATGAGAAAGGGAGACGAAATCTTTTTCGAAATTCTGAAGGGGGCTTTCAAATATGTCCAAGCACTGGATCTTTATTACATCTGATTACACTACAAAATTCCTTCCTTCCTTTCCTTCCTTCCTTCCTTCCTTCCTTCCTTCCTTCCTTCCTTCCTTCCTTCCTTCCTTCCTTCCTTCCTTCCTTCCTTCCTTCCCTCCTTCCCTCCTTCCTTCCTTCCTTCCTTCCTTCCTTCCTTCCTTCCTTCCTTCCTTCCTTCCTTCCTTCCTTCCTTCCTACTTAACATGGTAAATGCATTGTGGAGTTGAAAATAGCCTACTAATTGATTTCTGAGGAAGGAGATCATTCTTGAAGTTGTAATCATTTCCTTGATACAGATGTGTCACTGACCCTCTCCTACATGATTAGAGTTACTTTTTGGAATGCAAATAAATAAAGGAAAAGAAATAAGGAAACAAAAATATGAGAGTGAATAGAAAGGCAAGCGTGGTTTTCTTCAGGTATCTTGGGACAAAGAAAAGATGGGGGGGGATGCCAAGAGAAGTGAGAAGGATGAACTAAGGAGGAATTAGTTTCATTGTGAATGATAAAAGACTGAGTAAAAGGAGGGTGAGGTAGTTGATGGGTTTATGCTCCAATGAAATGGAAAACAATAGCAAACACTGTAGTAGTATCTTCACCAAGGAAACCTCAGATGGGGTCACGAAGATTCAGATATAACTGGAAAATGACTGAACAAACACCTCCCCCTAGAGCAAGGCTAGGTGGAGCAATGGATAGAGCACTGGGCTTGGAATCAGGAAGATTCTTCATGAGTTCAAATCCAGCCTCAGACATTTACTAGCTATGTGACCCTGGGCAAGTCACTTAACATTGTTGGCCTCATTTCCTTCCTGGTGAAGGAAATGCCAAACTGTTTCAGTATCTTTGCCAAGATAACTCCACAATGGCTTCATAGAGACGTCTGAAATGCTGACCAACAGCAATAACAGCACATCTGCCCACTGAGGAGGTAGGGAAGAACGAGTAGCTCATAAATTTCCCTTACTCACCACCAGATGGCAACATTTTTCTTGGAAATCTTGGTGGACATCTTCCAGACATTAAGGAAACTCCTCCAAGTGGAGGAGGAGTTAGGAGATGTGGGTGTAGCCTTCCATGTGGAGAGTGGAGGCAAGGAATGGAACGAACCATTATGCACTTATAAGGAAAACCTAGACATTCCCAAATTCAGTAATGCTTGAATTAATCTCTTTTTTTCTTAACAAGTTTTCTTCCAACTGTTTCTAGACCTGGGTAAAGTATTTTACAGTGGGAGGGAACTTAAGAATTCACCTGGGCAAAGTATTTTATGAAAGTTACATTGATCAATCATCTGCTTTTCTCCCCTAATAAGTAAAGTTTTACAGAAAAGTGGATGATTTTTGACTATCTCTTCAATGTTTAAAGTAACATTCCTATTGGACCACCTCTAGGGTGATGGCTCAATTCAATGCAATAAATATTTATTAAGCATTTGCTATGTGCAACACATTTTGCTAGACAAATAGAGTGAAGAAAACAGAAGATTAAATGATAGAGGTTCCCTGCCCTCAGTGAGCTTACCAATGAATAAGAGAAATATATGCTTATATAAATAACTGCAATACACTGTTCTTTCATTAACTTATCTTTGCCTTTTGGAAATTCAGAAGGTCCCATGAGAGTCCACTTATACACTCATACCCACACACCCAGACATATATACACACTATATTTGTATGTATGTATATGTATATATGTGTGTACATATATGCTGTATAGTACAGAGATTGTAACCATATGTCCTGCACTTTCCAAGACAATCTTGATTTTTCAAAAAATATTTTTAAATAAGGTTTTGCAAAGGAAATATTCCTTTGTTAAACCACATATCTCAATTTTTAATTTGGAAAATTTGGTCATTATGAGTACAAAGGGAATATTGGGAAGAACTTAATGTTGTTTCTCAGGCCCTTTGGTATGTGAATTTGGAAAGTCAGGAAGTAGCAATGTAACCTTGTGAGAAGACATTCTTGGGTAATCTGAACACTCTTCCTCAGCTAAGGATATGTAGGAACTATGTTCTGGCTCTATGCCCAGGATAAAGAGCCTAGAAGTAGGAGGAGGAGCCAAGATGGCAGAGTAGAAAGACTCACGTATGCTAGCTCTGAATTCACAGCCCATAAATTTCCTGTAAGAAGAACTCCCCACAAATTCTGGATCACTGCAAGGTGCACAGAAACACAGTGGAAGAGATTTCCATTCCAGAGAGCCCTGGAGAGCCGTCCCCAGGGTCTGTCGTGCCCGGAAAGCGGAGCCCACCCCTGCCCTGCCCTGGCCGCAGCCCCAGAGGAGCAGATCCAAGCAGGCTTCAGAGATGGACTCTCCAGCGGCCACAAAGGTCCATCCTCCCACAGGCGCTACAAGTCAGTGAGAGAGCCATCTGGGCTGGCCGAGAGGGGAGCGGGGTGTCTCCGTGACTCAGGCCCCCTCAGGAAGCAGCAGCGGCAGCCCTCGGGACTCCCGGACTAGCAGGCTGAAGTTCAGGGCCATTACCGAAGGTCTCTGCATAAACCCCTTGAGGGAACTGAGCCTGAGAGATGGCCCTGCCCCCACCCGCTCCATTACTGAAAGTCTCTGCATAATGCCCCTGAGGGAACTGAGCCTGGGAGGCGGCCCTGCCCCCACCTGAGCACCAGAACTTAAGCTCACATTGAATAGCAGCTACTCCCGCCACGTATAACCCTGAGACTGGGAAGCAGCATTTGAATCTAAGACCCCAAGCACTAGCTGGGCAGATCTAGGCAGGGGTAGAGAGGAATCTCAGAAGTCAAGTAATTGCCTGGAAAAATGCCCAGAAAAAGGAAGAAAAATAAGACCATAGAGAGCTACTTTATTGGGGAAGAGATGTTCCTTCCCCCCTTCATTTCTAATGATGAAGTACAATGCCTGCCATTGGAGAAAGACATGGAGGTTGGGGCCTCTCTATCCCAGACATCCCAGGTGGATGTCCGATGGGCTCAGGCCATGGAAGAGATCAAAAAGGATTTTGAAAATCAAGTTAGACAGGTGGAGGAAAAACTGGGAAGAGAAATGAGAGAGATGCAAGAAAAGCATGAAAAACGGGTCAATATCTTGCTAAAGGAGACCCAAAAAAATGCTGAAAAAAATAACACCTTGAAAAATAGGCTCACTCAATTGCAAAAGAGGTTCAAAAAGCCAATGAGGAGAAGAATGCTTTCAAAAGCAAAATTAGCCAAATGGAAAAAGAGGTTCAAAAGCTCAATGAAGAAAATAGTTCTCTCAAGATTAGAATGGAACAGATGGAGTCTAATGACTTTCTGAGAAACCAAGAAATCATAAAACAAAACCAAAAGAATGAAAAAATGGAAGAGAATGTGAAATATCTCATGGGAAAAATAACTGACCTGGAAAATAGATCCAGGAGAGACAATTTAAAAATTATGGGACTACCTGAAAGCCATGATCAAAAAAAGAGCCTAGACATCATCTTTCATGAAATTATCGAGGAAAACTGCCCTGAGATTCTAGGACCAGAGGGCAAAATAAGTATTGAAGGAATCCATCGATCACCACCTGAAAGAGATCCAAAAAGAGAAACTCCTAGGAACATTGTGGCCAAATTCCAGAGTTCCCAGGTCAAGGAGAAAATATTGCAAGCAGCTAGAAAGAAACAATTCCAGTATTGTGGAAATACAGTCAGGATAACACAAGATCTAGCAGCTTCTACATTAAGGGATCGAAGGGTGTGGAATAGGATATTCCAGAAGTCAAAGGAACTAGGACTCAAACCAAGAATCACCTACCCAGCAAAACTGAGTATAATACTTCAGGGGAAAATATGGTCTTTCAATGAAACAGAAGACTTTCAAGCATTCTTGATGAAAAGACCAGAGCTGAAAAGAAAATTTGACTTTCAAACACAAGAATGAGAAGAAGCATGAAAAAGTAAACAGCAAAGAGAAGCCATAAGGGACTTACCAAAAGTGAACTGTTTACATTCCTACATGTAACTCTTAAAACAGTATCTGGGTAGTTGGTGGGACCACACACACACACACATGTACATGCATGCATGCACACACACATACACACAAGCATACACACACAGAGACAGAGAGCACAGAGTGAATTGAATAGGATGGGACCATATCTTAAAAAGAAATTAAGGTAAATGGTGAGAGAGAAATGTAGTGGGAGGAAAGAGGGTGAAATGGAATGGGGTTAATTGTATCTCATTCAAGAGGCAAGCAGGAGACTTTTTAGTGGAGGGAAAAAGAGGAGAGCTGAGAAAAAAACATGAAGTTTACCCTCATCACATTCGACTAAAGGAAGGAGTAAAATGCACACTCATTTTGGTATGAAAACCTGTCTTACAGTACAGAAAAATGGGGAAGAAGGAGATAAGCAGGGAGGGAGGGATGATGGAAGGAAGGGCAGTAGAAGAAGGGAGCAATTTGAGGTCAACACTCTTGGGGAGGGACAGGATCAAAAGAGAGAATAGAAACAATGGGGGGCAGAATATGATGGAGGGAAATATGGTTAGTCTTTACAGCACGACTGTTATCGAAGTCATTTGCAAAACTACACAGATTTGGCCTATATTGAATTGCCTGCCTTCCCAAAGGGAATGGGTGGGGAGGGAGGGATGGGGAGAATTTGGAACTCAAAGTTTTAGGAACAACTGTTGAGTATTATTCTTGCTATTAGGAAATAAGAAACACAGTCAACGGGGAATAGAAAGTCATCTGGCCCTACAGGACAAAAGAGAAGATGGGGACAAGAGAAGGGAGGGATGATAGAAGAGAGGGCAGATTGGTGATAGGGAAAATTAGAATGCTTGGTGTATTGGGGTGGGGGGAGGGGACAAATGGGGAGAAAATTTGGAACCCAAAATTTTGTGAAAATGAATGTAAAAAGTTAAATAAATAAATAAATTTTTAAAAAAAAGAGCCTAGAAGTAGCTGAGAATGTGACACTGTGTGATGGTGTGTATTGTTTCCCCCAGTCAATCTAGAGATCTCTGAGCAAAGTCTCTAAAGAGTTGTTTTCTTAAAGAGTTGATGTATGTAATTCAATATTTGCTACCAAAGCAGTCAGCTGGATCAATTCTAAGGTGCTACCAAATGTATCAATAGTCTAGATTTGGAACAGAGGGTGTTCCCAATAAATGGCTATGGGAATATCCCATACCACCAATATTGAGAACCAGATTTCACACAAACCCCTGAGAGTCAGGAATATCTTTGTTGCATTTAGACAGGTCTTCTCAGGCCTTTCTAGCTGGAAGAACTTTGTCCCTGTCCCAACCATCATTTTTCAGAAGGAATTGGTGTCAGTAGTCTTTGTTTATACATGTTGGTGGAGGTTATTTGTTTTGTTATAAGCTCTCCTGAGGAGAAGAAAGGACAGCAGCCTGCTTAGTAAGGCTGGAGTCCAGAAAACATTAAGAGATAACTTAAGCTACAGAAAGCCACTGAACTATCTAAATAACAACACGGAGAAGTTGGGACTTTCCCAGGGTCATATCGCTAGCAAGTATCTGAAATAAGATTTGAACTCAGTTCTTTCTGACTCCAAGACCCATGTTCTATCCACTTTGCTAAGGGCGGAGTCCCTTGGGTGAAAAGTGGAACTCATTGGAGAAAAGGAGTATTTTGATTATTGGGGAATTCTCTGAGTCCTTGTGAATTTCTCTACATTCCCTTCCTATCCCATTTAGGCTGTAAGTACAGAGGATTCTCACAGGTTCAACTTTTATGCTGGAGCTTTGTCCTCTCTGTTCCTGTTTTGGATTGATTCACCTCTCTTTAGGCAGCCTTGTGGCCATCTCTCCATACCCTCATCCTGAGGTTCACCATATTGGTGCAGGGCTTAGTAAGCACATCCAATCAGCTTTAGCCCTACTGTAACTCATCTCCTGGACTCAAGTAAGAGCCATGAGCTTCAGTCTCCTCAATAGCAGTAACCACTCCTGGCCATCACTCACTTTAACACTTCATTACCAAATGGCATTCCATGCCCCACCTCCATATATTGTTTCAGACTGTCACCCATGCCTGAAGTGTCCTCTTTCTTCATCTCTCTTATGGAATCCCTAATTTATTTCAAGGCTTAGTTCATATGCTACCCTTAATGGTAACATATTTCCTCAGTCCTCCTAGTTGTTATAACTCATCCCCCCCCTGAAAATATCACATATATGCTTAGGTTTACATATTGTATCCCCTTAAGCAGAATTGCCGTGCATATATTTTTGATCTAACTCTGTGATTTAATTGGTGTAGTGAGAAAGCTTCCTCTATCTTGTATTAGTATTTAATAGATTTTTATTGGAAACTGCTAGATAATGGAATGCTTGGTCTTCTTGTTGCTTTTGGCAGTGTCCCAGAATGTCTACCATTCCCATCCTTCAAACTAAGCTGTTCTTACTCCTTACCCTGTTTGAGGCAGCAATGTGGTACAGTGGATAGAGCACTGAGTTTAGAATCAGAAGGACTCATCTTCATGAGTTCAAATCTGGCCTGAGATGCTTACTATTTGACCCTGGGCAAGACATTTAACCCTATTTGCTTCAATTAGCTCATCTATAAAATAAGCTGGAGAAAGAAATGGCAAACACTTCCAGTATCTTTGCTAAGACAACCCCAAATGAGGTCATGGAAGAAAGTTGGACATGATTGGACATTATCATCATGAATCCCATGTGCAGAAATGTCTAGGTATGGTTCTATATGCTTATTCTGACTAGCCTGACTTTTCCAATCCTGTTCAACCTTGTCTCTTCAGACTTGACTTAGTCTTTTTTCTGTTTAGCAGTTCCATTGTATCACCTGAATCTCATTCTCCACCCTTTGTTATGACTCCTCTCTCTCTCTCTCTCTCTCTCTCTCTCTCTCTCTCTCTCTCTCTCTCTCTCTCTCTCTCTCTCTCTCTCTCTCTCTCTCCCAATTTCACAGCACCTTCATACTTAAGTCCATGTTCTCTGCTGTTTTCCTGGTTCTGGTGTCCAAATCCAAACATAGTATTGCAAAAAATCCAATAACTGATCCCAATTGTCCAGTGGTCCTCCATACATATATCCCTTCTCATTACTACTAACAGGACTTGGCAAAGGGAACCTATATCACCATGGCAGGTGCCACATTTAAAGTGGTAGCATTTGGGGGGAGTGAGAGGGTGGATAGAATGGGCATGACCTATACACACACACAACACACACACACACACACGTATATAGTAATGTAGTATTCTGGGCATCTCTCCAAGGAAATCGCTTTCATGTTTAATTCAACTTGTTATCATGACAGAAAGTTTGGTATTGTGGGAAAGACTTTCTTTAGAGTCATAAAAGACCTGTGCTTGAATCCTACCCCACCTTTGATACTTAACTTTGGGATCATTGGCAGATTATATAACTTGCCCACACATGCAAAATGGGGATCATAATACAAGTAGTGCCTTCTTGTGATGAGGCGAAAATTTATACTTGTTATACAAACTTTAATCTATAATATAAATGTCAGATCTTATTGTTATCACAACAACCCTTTACAAACACAGACATCATAATCACTATAATGACTATAACCTTGTCCCATGTAAGGATACCTAGTTCCTAGTGAAAGCCCTCAATAAAACCTGTTTACTTGCTTAACACACTGCAAATACTCAATAAATATTTCTTGAATGAATAAGGGAGGGAGAGAATGAATGAATGGAGGAGGATTCCAGGAGCTTTAGACCACAAATCCCACATCGTGGCCCCTAATACTCATCCACAGCTAGACTTCAAATAAAGTCTTTGGCAGTGGCCAGGTTATTAGAATGAATTTTGGCTAATGGCCAGGCAGAAAAAAGCAATTAGAAAATCCACAAATTACCCTCTGTTTATACTTCAAACAAACCAATTGTTTGGTTTCTTTACCTAAAAGATTGTGGCTTATTTACAGATCATTAGTGACTATTAATAAATTAAACTGTGCTTGAATTTCACAGGCTTCATAAGCCTTAACTAGGTCCAGGAATCACTTTTACATGGAAACACATCTGATTAAGTTATAAAGCCTAGTTTAGAATGGCATGAAGCCTGCACAATAGAAATACAAACAGTAGCGTAATTAGTTCATCTACTGATTGTTCCTCACAGGAGACTTTAGGAAGTATTTGGTCTTTAGTCATGAGTCTGATTCTTAAGAAGCCTCAGTAGGCTTCTCAAGAAGCCTTTCCCTTCACGTTCCTTTCAGGGTGGATTGGAGATGACAGAGACGGGAGACAGGATAACAAAATAATGAGACAGAAATAAGTAAGGGATAATAGGGACCTAGATTAGGCTGGTAGAAGTTAGAATAGAAAGAGGTCATAAAAACATAGATCAAGTGTAGAAAGAAGCTGGAGGGAGTCCAACTCCCTCATTTTACAGAATAAGAAATTGAGGCACAGATAGGTACCCAGGTTGCACAGGTAATCAATCAACATACCTTTTATGGTACTATGTTAATGGGTGGTGGCAGAAGCAAGATACTGACCAAGAATTGTTTATTCTAAATCTAATGCTTTCTACATGGCACTATGCTGTGAAGTAAGAGAGACTGTGATGGAGAATTTGGCCAAATAATCAGATGTGAGGAATTAAAGGTAAAGATGGAATAAAATGAGCGTGGGTGACTGGAAAAATTGCACAGTGATTTACAATAATTAAGAAGTCAGCAAAAAGAGTTGATTTAGGGGGTAGGACATAACAAATTTCATACTGCTTTTTCTCCATGTGGCACCTAAGTTATCTTGTCCATAGTCAGGCAGCTAGCACTTATTAATTACCAACTACGTGCTAGGCACTATGCTAAACACTGGGCATCCAAAAAAATGTAAAAACAGTCCTTTTTCTCAAAGAGTAGTCCCTGCCCTTCTCACGATAAAATAAGGAAGACCATATGTTAAAAAAAAAAAAGTATAAATAAGATATATACAGGATGAATTGAAAATAATAAATAGAGGCATAGCACTAAGCATAAAGGAGAATCAGAAAAGGATTCTTATAGAAGGTGGTATTTTATCTGGAACTTGAAGGGAACCAGGGAGACCAAGAGACAGAGATAAGGAGGGAGATAATTTTAGGCATAGGGGACAGCCAGTGAAAATTCACAATTAGGAAAAAGAGTATCTTGTTCAAGAAACAGCAGAGAAGTCAGTGTCAGAGGGGAGTAAAGTTCAAAAAGACTAGAAAAGTAGGAGAGCTGAAGAGAAGGTTCTAGATTTGATCCAGGAGGAAATAGGTAGCCAAATGAGTTTGTTTTGTTGTTTTAATATGGGGATGGATAACATGGTCAAACCTGTGCTTTAGGAAGATTACTTAGATATCCAGGAGGAAGATGAACTGTAGCAGGAGAGACTGGAGAGAGACTAACTAGAAGCCTTCTGCAATAGTCATAGCATAAAGGCCTATATATACCAGGGTGCTGACAATGTCAGAGGAAAGATTTAGGGCATATATGAGGGATGCTGTAAGAGCAGAATCAACAGAACTTGTCAAAGGTTGGATATAGGGAGAGGCAATGAGAAAGAGTCAAGAATGACACCTAGATTGTGAACCTGGGTGGCTTGGAGTATGGTGGTGCTCTCACCAATTCCCAAAAAGTTAGGAAGAAGAGAAAGCTTGGAGGGGAAAGATGAGTTCAGTTTTTGATGTGTTGAGTTTAAGGTGTTTATGGGATATCCAGTTCATGATGTCTAAATAGGCTGGTAGATTCAAAACTTGAGAGAGTTTCATTGTTGTTCAGTTATTTTAGTCATGCCTGACTCTGTGATCCCATCTGGAATTTTCTTGGCAAAAGTACTACAATGGTTTGCCATTCCTTCTCCAGCTCATTTACAGATGAGGAAACTGAAGAAAAGTTAAGTGATTTGTCCAGGATCATACAGCTAGTAAATATCTGGGTCCAGATTTGAACTCATCTTCCTAACTCTAGGCCTAGTGCTCTATCCACTGTGCCACCTAGTTGCCCTGAGAAAGGTTAAGGACAGGCAAGTAGATATGGGAATCATGGAGGTGGTAATTGAATCCATGGTAGCTGAGATTGCTAAGTGAAATAGTACAGAGAAGGTAAAAGAGAAGAGGGACCAGGACAGAGCCTTGGGGGGACACTCACAGTTATATATAACTTAGAGAAAGATCCAGCAAAGAAGACTCAGAAAAAAAACATGAAATGAGAAGGAGGGGGACCAAGAGAGAGTATGGTCAAGGAAACCTAAAGAAAAGAAAGTATCAAAGAGAAGAGGGTTGTTGACTATGACAGTGGCTTTAGAGAAGGGGATAAAGACGAGGAATGAGAAGAGACCATTAGGTTTGCCAATTAAGAGATCATTGGATGAGTGCCTAGAACACAGTAGGCAGTTAATAAGTGTTTATTTATTGACGGATTGATGTGCTTCCAATTGCATTATTCTGTGAAAGACAGCTTAGCTCATCATATGAAAAGTCCCCATGTTTACAAATTTTATTCAAGTCTCTCAGTTTGAAAACCCCAACAGGAAAATGAATCTGTAACTTCATCAGTATAAGTGGTCCTTCCAACAATTCAAATCATTCAAACAAATCAGATTCATGACTATCTATGACCCTTAGCTGCCTCCTCCTATGAGTACACCGTCCTCACTTTCTACTGGCAACAGAATACTAGTATAGAATATAGCAACTCATCAGTTATCCCTCACTCTGGTCAGATGACACTTTTGTCATCTATTTCACTCATACATGTCTTTGATATCGTCTTTTATTCCCTTTCTTCATAATTCCTTGTTTGTAATGTGCTGCTCCTATCCATGCCCACCCTGAACCTCTGCATTGCATTTAAAGGATCTTCCATTTAATTCTTCAGAAGTCGTAGTGTTCTGTACAGCAACATCAGAAGAATATTACAATGAAAAAAAGATGGACTTCTAAATAGATGGGAGAAGCTTGGGGCTGTTAAAAAGAACTTTGGAATTTCCCAAAGGCAATTCAACCCACTCTCTTCTTTCGGTTTTATATGAACACTGTTTCTACCACTCAGAGGGAGATACAATTTGTTTCAAAGGAGTTGGTTTTAATTCTTCCTTTCCTTTTTAAAAAATAGCCTCATAGCTTGTAGAAAAGATTTTTAAAACTCTGCACTGCATACAGGCAGAGTATTTATATCTCTGTGAGAAATTTGAACCAGAGAGCCCACCTTCAGATGATGTCACTCAAGTATACAAAGGCACTCATTTCTTCCTTGCTCAGAGTTGAAAGCTGTATTAATCACTCCCTCCATTAGTTCCCCTACTGCTTCAGCCCTAAGTAATTGAAGACCTCTACACATCTTGAGCCGAAGCTGCCCATTACCTGGGATAGTTAATAAGAAATTCACCTTCACTCCCGACACAAATGAAATCTAGTCAGTTCATTCTCACAGGAAATAAATATAAAAATGGAAATTAAAGAAAACAATTGTTGGAAAGGTAATATCATGTCACCTCTGAATTCTGGTTCAGAGAGGAATATATTACCTAACCCAGAAGTGGTACACTTTTTCAGATATCTTTCTGATGCCAGTACTTTGCAATATCCCACAATGCCTAGCCATTATGGGTGCTGCATAGATAATGTTGACATCTGCCTGCTTTGTCAATATCTTCTATATCACTGGGCTACCTTTCTACTCCAGCTCTGGAACCCTCTGCTACTTTTCCTAGATAAAAAGTGGAGGTGTTTTAGGTAATCAGTTATTCAGCTCACAGCCTAAACCCCTATCCAATACATTATTGCCAGGGTATAGAAGAAACAAATCCAGTAGTAAGAACATTTAATTAAGACACAAAGCAACATAAATAACAAGGAAATAAATCAAGTAGTGAAAACATTCTTTGCACTCATATACAAAAATGTGTTCAATCTTTTATCCCTCTAGGGGAATTATAATCTATCCTTTAATTCCTACTGCAGAGCTCTTTCCTCTATTCACCTCCAATTCTCTACCTGCCTCCCAATAATTCCCACCCTGAGTTTTTTGGGGATAAACTCTGAAAAACAGTTGAAGCTTTTTGTCTCGGTTTAACATTATTAGAATCCAGCTTTAGCTCCTGAATTTAGTGAAATCATGGCCATAACACTCCAGGGGGCTTCCCTTCTGTTTTCCCCACAACTCTAGCTTTTCTGCTTGCCTTACTTATTTATACCATCCCTGTGGTTCTTATAGCCACAACTTTCTTAATTTTACCTTCATGTTTGCCTCTCTACTCACTACCCTGGCTTCCTTAGGACTTCTAAGACACTGATTTCCATGGCTTCTCTATCCCTCACCTCCATGCCGCTTTCCTCAGGTTCCCTTTTTTACTGTTGATGCCACCAGGGCCCTAGAGTCCCAGTTTTTTACACCCCCCCACTTGGTAGTGTACAATTCAACCACCAGAGCCCTTGCTTGATACTACCATTTCACTGTGACTAAATATACAGTGCTCTAGGATAGATAAACCAGAGAATTTTGCCCAATGTGTGATGACATCTGAGCACTGTTACCTTTTGTCCTTCATTCTGAAAGACCAATAACATCAGGAGGGTCTTGCAAGTGAGGCAGGGCTGTGAGAAGTCATCAGCCTCATTCTCTTCCAGAGTCATCAGAGTTCAGGGGCAAGGCATAGATCAATATAATTGGACCCAAATGTAGGGAGAGACCTTAACTTTTCTAAGTTAATGTCTTATAACTTCTAATTTCTAAGTTAATGTCTCAGTTTGTCTGAGTAAGCAGTAAACATTTAAGGAAATGAAGTCCTAGGTATTTTTCTCCTTGGTCAAGTCCACTACATTTGCAAAGATAACACTATTCTTTCTGAAACATGAACTATTGCTACCCAAGAACTATCCTTACACACACACACACACACACACACACACACACACACACACACATATTTCAGTAGCTTATTCAATCACAGATCACTAGTTAACTGGGAGAAAGCTTAATTTAGCATCATACCACGAAGGTAGTTAACAAGCATGTATTAAGCATTTACTATTTGGCAGGAACTATGCTAAGTACTGAAGATACAAAGAAAGTCAAAAACATGGTCCAGCCCTCAAGGAAATTACATTCTAGTGGGGAAGAAAACATACAAAAAATTATGTATACAATATATACCAAGTGTGAATGGAAGGTGATCTGAAAGGGAGAATATTTGCAATCAGGACTAGGCGCAGGAGACAAACCTGTAAAGACTTCATGCAAAAGGTGGGATTTGAACTGTCTTGAAGAAATCAAAAGGCAGAAGAGAAGAAGGAGTGTATTTCAGGTATGAGACAGTGAATAGAGGGAAAAAATCATGTGATAGAATATTTTATGAAAGAAAGACTAAGAAAGCCAAGGTCTCTGGATCAAGATGCTCTGCAAGAGGAGTAAAGCGTTGTCACAGTAGAAAGATAAGAAGGGGCCAGGCCATGAATGACTTTAGAAGGCAGGCAGAGGAATTTATATGTAATCCTGAAGGTCACAGGAAACCTCTGGAGTTTATTGAGTAAGAGGATGACATAGTTAGACCTCAGCCTCAGGAAGAATATTTCAGCAACTGAGTGGACTGGCTTAGGGAGTGACATGAGGCAAGGAGACCAACTGGAAAGCTATGGTAATAGTCCAGGTATGAGGTGATGAGGTCCTGAACCAAGATGTTGGCTGTGTGCCTAGAGAGAAGGGGATATACATGAGACATGCTGTGAAGGTAGAAACAAGAAGGCTTGGCAAGAGACCAGATATGAGAAAGAAAAATCAAAGAAGAAAGAGAGGTCGTAAGTCTGAGTGACTGATCTTAACAGTAATAAAAATGTTGAAAGAGGAGATCTGGGTGGAATTGTTTTGAGTTCTATACATGTTGAGTTGGAGATTTCTTACAGAGAGTTGGTGATTCACAAGAGATCAAGAGAAATGTTAGTTCCACATTAAAAAACAAAACCTTGAAAAGTATTTACCTGGAGATAATGGAATCCTTGGGGACTAATGAGATCACCAAGTAAGATATAGTAGTATAGATGGAAGAGTGAAATAAGTCCTGAGGGAAACCTGTGAGTAATGGGCATGACCTGGTTGATAAATCAGTAAGAGACACTGAGAAAGAACAGTAAGATACAGCTATTGGGTAAACCAGGAGAGAGCAGTGTCACAAAAACTTAGACAGGAGAAAATACCCAAGAGAAGATAGTAGAAGACATCTTAGTGATATAAAATAAGAGAGAAGAGGAAGCTCTCAGACAATGGCCTCAGTGTTTTCTCATAAGCATGGACTAGGATCCAAAGCTGAGAGGCTGAGAGGAGGGAAGACATGAAAATTGGGCAAGGGATAAAAATACTTGTAATAGTTGTTGGGATGAGTGAGTAGTAAATTGATTAGGGAGGTGTAAAAGTACTGCCTCCCATCAGAAGGTCCCATTGACATCATGTAATAAATTTGTAGTGGACCTAGACAACATGATCTCACTACTTTTTTCCAGTTCCATTTAGCAGCATAAAAAATAAGTGAAAGCAGCAGATAGTGGGAACGATCCAAAGTTGAGGTCTGGCAAGACATAATTGTCAATAGAATAGGGAACAAATGGAGTTGGTTGCAAAGGAGAGTGTTGTGTTGAATTAATTTACTTGGGGGTTAGGATAGGGAAAGAAGGACAGTACAACTGCTACAACGGTGATGGTCTTGGAAAGAACTGAGATATGGAGAACTGAGAAGTGGAACGAAGGTCACAGTAAGGACAAAGAACAGAGTTATGGGTCTTGAGGCAGAGGAAAGATGGAATCAGAAAAGCTTAGGATTGCCTAAGGGAATTCCAGAGTTCATGAAGATGAAAGTGGAACATTTATGAAAGAAAGACCATCTCTGCATGTAGCAGAGGTTCAATGGAGCAGGTCATACAAACTGGGAAGACTGAGTATATGATAAGTTAAGCAATTTGAAGGAGTTCTAATATTTATGTTGAAGTCCTTTAGTATGATGGTGTGAGTTGAAGTAGAGAGTCTGTGAGTCAGGCACTAAATTAATTAAGGAAAGAAGGAGAATGTTCCAGAGGTCTGATAAATAAATACCAGAATCTTGATTGGACAGCTGGGTGGAATAACCTGTAGAACATCATGTCTGTAGTCAGGAAGGCCTGAGTTCAAATCCACCCTCAGATACTCACTAGCTGTGTGACCCTGGGCAAGTCTCTTAATCCTTATTGCCTCTGTTCCTCATCTGTAAAATGAACCAGAGAAGGAAATGGCACACCACTCTAGTGTCTGCCAAGAAGATCCAAATGGAGTCATGAAAAGTCAGACAGAGCTGAAAAACAACTGAAGAATCTTGATTAGACAATAATTTGGATTGAATGAACCTCATAGGAAGAGAGGTTACTGGTTAATGGTAGAAGATGGAGGGCCCGGAAGTCACGATGGGAAGTAAAGAATATTTTGACTTCCTTATCACTACTAGAGACTTAGGTGTTATGAGGTATGAGCGAAAGTACAACCAGTAATGGTAAGAGTTGACAGGGATGTAGTGTCAGCAGTATAGACTCAGGCAACACAGAGAATCAGAAATGGTGGGAGTGAAAAGGGAAAGGTTGAAGATGAAAGCAAGTCTGTCAGTTATAGTATCAGAATTCCAGAGGACACGGAGAAGGATCTGAAGTAGGACATTTGGGTGGGGATAGGTTTTAGGGAAACAGGATTAAAGGAGAAGGCAGTAGGAGATGAAAATGGGATTTGTATATCAGAAGTGAGTTAGGGGGATCAAAATCGTTGTTGTTCAGTTATTTCAGTAGTTCAACTCTTTGTGAACCCATTTAAGTGTTGAAGGGAAGGGAAGGAAAAAGCAGATTTGAAAGGATTTGTATGCTAATTCAATTCTCATTGATGTCTGGACCTTGTACTCAAGGCCTAGGTATTTCTCTTAGTTGATTAATGTTATCCAAACTGACAGTATAAAGAGACCGTAGAGGACAAAATATCTTAATATGTGCTAGCTTTGCAAACATCTCATAAGATAGTATTATTCATATCGAATCTATTCTCTTCCATTATAATTCCAACCCATTTCAATGGGGAGAAACAATAGTTGGTCAATGTTTTCCTTTATTATATCCCTTCAAAAACTTGAAAGCACTTTTGAATCATCTATCAGTCTTATAAACTTCAGACTATATTTTGCTTACTTTCACAACCACACCAATGCTATACCATCACTGGAATGGTTCTCTATACACACTCCCATATGTAATCTGATAATTCCTTTGTATTTTATAACTAGTAGTAACAAGAACCACTACTACCTTGAGTTTGTTGATAAAAGTTTGATAGAAAATTCTTAGAAAGGAATGCCAAAGGGCAGCTTCTCAAGAATAGTTTAGATATTAGGATTATTCATCACATGGTGGGTTATTAAGTAACTTTAAAAGATACAGTGGACACAAACATTTCTGAAGAAAGCAAAAGCCAGTGATGGCAAGTGTCCATCTCTTTGTAATTCTTACTAGGGAAGGTAATGAGTTAGAAAAAATGAAAGGTAGAATGAATCCATGGAGGAAAAACAAAATAAAATAAGTACATTAAAGATTAAGAGAAGGGGAAATTCAGAACTATACAAAATTAATTGTTAGAAAATGTTGATGAAACATTAATAAGTAGAACCAATATGCCAAAAAACTTTAAGAAAAGGAATCTAAGAAAAAGGAAATATTGCAGCAAAGTTCAAGAAGAAATTATATCATTGCATAGACACACAGAAAGCAAACATGAGGCTATGTGAAACCAGTCTAGGGCTTTTCACAGAAAA
This sequence comes from Bettongia penicillata ogilbyi, assembly GCA_023548195.1. Lineage (NCBI taxonomy): Eukaryota > Metazoa > Chordata > Mammalia > Diprotodontia > Potoroidae > Bettongia > Bettongia penicillata. The sequence goes on from JAJHZJ010000658.1 coordinate 1,229,321, forward strand.
GCCTTCTTTTCTTTTCTCTTCTTTTCTTCAAAACCATACATTTTCCCAATTTCCTTATTACCATCATTATCACCCCATTTTCCCACTCAGGTCACAAACAAGTGTTGAGTTTTGTTTCTTTACCACTATTTTTAAACAACTATGGTGTTATCTTATTTTGCAATTGAGCTTCTCAACCTGTCTCCCAAGTTCCAGATTCTTTCCCTTCCATTCCATCCTGCCCAAAGTGGCCAAAAAGTGGGACTTTTCTGTTTTGGGGTTTTTTATCCATTTTGGGAAGGACAAATTTGTCCAAATGTTTGTGATTTCACTGGTATAGGGAACTTCTGGTGATAAAATTCTTTCTACCAATACAAATATGCAATTGTTCAGAAATTTACAATCTCAAAAAGTTGCCTTTGTGGAAATTAAGTGATTTTCTCCAGTTTACAAAGCTACTATGCATTAGAAGCAAGACCAGAGCCTGGGTCTTCCTGAGTCTTAAACTACTTCTCTCTTCATTATGCCATACTCAGTGATAGGACAGTCTCCTAAAGTGAGTTTATTCACTTACCTTAAGAATCTCTGGTGCTCTGCTATGGTCTTATCCTCTCAAATTTAAGCATCTATACACTACACTTACCATCTTCCAAAGGAATATTGATCTAAAGTTGGAAGGGGCTTCAGAGTCCAGCTGGTACAATTTCCTCCTCCTAAAAATGAGGAAACGAATGCCTGGGAAGGTAAGATTGATTTATTCAGTCACAAACGTAATTATTCTCAGAAGCAGTATCTGAAACCAGCTCCTCCTACTTTTCAGCCAAAGCTCCTTTTCTCTATGCTACAATATCCATTTCTCTAATCTTACCTTTCGTCACTTTCTAATGTCTTTCATCGATTCCAGACAAGCTGATCCACTTGTTGTTTCACAAATACAACTTCCTATGTGAGGCAGCTAGATGATTCAGTGGATAGAGCACTGGTCCTGGGGTCAGGAAGACTTAAGTTCAAATATAGCCTCACATACGTGCTAGTGTGTGATCCTGAGGAAGTCACTTAACTTCTATTTGCCTCTGGGGAAAGAAATGGCAGACCAGTATCCTTGCCAAGAAAATCCCATAGCCAGTATTGTCATGTTATAGTTCATAGAGTCATGAAGAGTTGAGCACAACTGAATGATAACATGCAAAGACAGTCAGAAAACCTGGGCTTGAAGACTGACTCTGCCACTTGCTATCTGTGTAATCACTGCTAAGTCTTTTCAGCTCCAGTAGGCCTCAGTTGTCTCATTTGTAAAAATACAGGGGAAAAAGAGCTCGTCTCTAAAGGTATTTCCAAGTCTATATCCAATATACTTGGGTCTTTCTGCTTTCAGATGACCATTCCTTTCTTTTATAATATTATACACATACACACACATGCACACTCATACACACACTCCTTTTCACCAATCTATGTTAATCCAAATACTTTAAGATTCACTGTCATCAAGAAGTTTTCCCAGAAAAACTTTGCCCTATTTCACACATTACCTATAGAAAACATCCTTTACCCTGTATTTCTTCACACTTGTTTGATAAGTGGTGCCTTGTTTTACACTTGAAATGTTATTTTGACATTCTACAGTCATTTTCTATGTGTATATTTCACATATGTATTTTATCTCATGAAGTAATCTTAAGTAAATATCATGTCTCTTCCCAGTTATATCTATCAGGGGTCTCTGCACACAGTGGGCCCTCAATAAGTATTTTTAAAAATAAAATACCATGTTGATGAGAGCTAGGCCTATTGGCACTGGCCCTCTTGGGACAGTTTGCTTTAAGAGGTTTGAGAGCTCTGTGAATGCTGGGACTTCTGCCTTGGGTTAATATCCCTCAGTATATTCTTCATTGGTGCACAATATTCAAAATAACCTCTAGTCTATGTGCCTGAGGCCTAAAAGAATCAGACGTGGAGACCTAATGAGAATCAGGCAAGGAGTCAAAAAGAAATGGAAAATACTTGGTGTCTCATTTCAGGTGCTTTTTTGTTAGATTTTCATGAGAAAATCTGTGTCTGTGGGGAAAACTTGGAGTGTATTTTGCAGGGAATTGCTTTGCTTAATGTTAGGTGGGGTGCATGAGACAGAGGGGGCTGGGCCTTAAGGGAACCAATGAAAATATTGCTAGCCAAAGAGGATGTTTGTGGGCAAACAGTTTTCTGGAAAATGTTCCCAGGGTTGCCGGGTAAGACCTGGCTGCAAAGAACAGGAGGCTCTTTCACCCTGTAGGACTGGTTCTAAACTGCAGAATTCCTGAGCTGTCCCCTGTCAGCAAAGTGCTGAGACAACAAACTTAACCTCTCTGTCCACCGTGAGCCTATCAGCCATGGTTATTAAATCCCACAAAAGGGAGAAGAGGAGAAGTGAATAGGGTTGAAAGAGAAAGCACTTTCCCCATTTGGATTGCCTCCTACAGAACAGGACCTGCCGGTGAAAGGCAGGGAGTGTAATTGCTGGCCTGAAAGAAAAAGAAAAACTATAAAAGGAAAGAAAGAAAGAGGGGGAAAATTGATAATGAACAATTTATCCTCAGAGCTAACAGTTAATTAATTCTGAAAATATCTGTCAGGCTAATAGAAGTGGGGGGGTGGGAGTGGAGGGCTATGCCACATACACAATTCATAAAATAATAATGACAAAAAAAGGAAAGAAAAAAGATTTTTTTAAGGTGTTACTATCTTCTTACAGGCTGGGCCCTTGGCTTCCCAATGTCATTTTCAACACAATTTTTTTTCCCTTCGTCTCTTTTCAGAAATTGTTCTCATGAATGATTTATATATGTCTAGTTATCTGGAGTGATTTCTATGGACCCGGGCGCATTGCTGAATAATTGTTCATTTTAACGCCATAATAGCTTCAGATGGAGGAAGAGATTAGGCATTTATTGCACAATTAAATGAAACATACTTGAGAAACACAAAGGGTTCCCGTAATTATTTCAGACCATTAATAAAATGGGCATTAAATTATATGGGACACAAAAGGGAAAGGAAATAGATTTTCATTACAGCAATAGAAGCTGCGAGTAGTAATAGATCCTTGTTGAATTATCTTTCTCTCTCTCTGAAATTAATTGTTGCCCAGCTTATTTCAAAGCAAAATAAAGGAGAAAAAAAAGTGTTTTAAAGACCCTCTGATGAAAGGGCTTTGTTTGATAGGGACAATAGCCAGTGATACACTCCAAAAAACAAGGTAATCTTGGATTTGGGCTCCCTGCCTTTCAGACCTGAGGACTTTAAAGGAGTTCCATTCAGCAGAAAAGTGTTTCTCCCACCCCCCACCCAACCCCAACTCACAACTGATGGTTCAAGCAGAAGAGAGGGAGAGCGATGAGACCCAGAATGGATTGGTCACCAGACCCTCCTTCCCAGGGTCCAAAATTGGAAAAATGGGTAAATACTCAGAAATTGGAAACAGTAGTATCACAGGACTCAAATGTCATGAGCAGAGATAAAAATACCACTATCAAAGCTTCTCCACTTTTAAGGGAAAGCCATCCATTATGCCAATCTCCCTTGTGGTTTCTAAGATGCCTTTGCATATCTGTAGTCATGATGACATCGGCAGGCTGCCATTTTGTAACTCATACAGTTAGTTGGCATTGCCCCCTTAATTATGCTTTCTTTCCCCTCCTCTTTCTACCCTGCATCAGGCTGACCAGTCAATATTTCCTGCAGAAATATTTATCAGAAGCATAAAAGCACCATATAAAAAGAAGAAAGTGCCTTATAAAGGACTAAGGGATGTCTGGCCAAATGGATTAAGTAGCCAGCTAAATAAGGTCAAATCTCTGGCTGACCAAAGGGTACCCCATTCCATAGTGGAGAGATTTCTTAACAACAGACTGTTTTATTGCCATTATGTTTCATGGAACAATCTCTGTATGTGTATACACATACACACATATACATATATACATGTATGCGTATATATACATATGTGTGCGTCTGTAAGTACATATACATATATGTATATACACATATGCAGATGGGGAGAAGGTTTCTAACTGAAACCAATATTTTTCTCTTGACTACAGAAGGAATTATGGGTTATTGTAGACTTTCAAAACATTTTTACATAGCACAAAGCACTTTCAGTTGCAACAGTGGTACCTATGTTAGTTGCCAGAAACATTCAGAAAACTCTAGTCAAGTTTCATGCTTCTCCTTTTCATCTTCTCCACCAATGTATCTTCAGAACTTTACACAACAGTCACTTCCATGATATCTACATGCATCCATATCAGGGTCCCTGTACCCAGACTTCAGAGACCAATAGCAATGAGAAGGGGAAGAGGTTGGAGATCTGGATCTAAGCACATAAGGCATCTAGATATTTCTGTAAGCAATCCCATCTATGTGGAGGTGTCATCTTGAGGAGATGCAAATAGTACAAAAGTCTGCTCAGAATCCATCAATTTGTATTTCCAAACCCAGGGCTGGCCAAGGAGTAAAACTGAATAATCAGGCCTCAATGGCTTGTATTAAAGGAAAGCAAAAGTCCTTGATCAATTTCAAAGTCTTTATAGGCAGGAGCCTCTCCTGGCTGCTATAATGATAGACTCCAGAAGTATCTACTAAATGAGTCCATTTATCAGGGTCCCATGACCTTAACTGCAAGGGTCTTGTGACTTTTGAAAGGTACAGGTACATCCAAGAGAAAAGGAAAAGATTCAGAGAGTGTTGTCAAAGGCAGCACTGATCTTACTGATAAACTCGTAACATAGTCATTATCATTCCAATTCTCCAGCATTTTCAGGTATTGCACAGTACATAAAACTTAACCAGGGATATGCATAGCACAGGGAGCATAGGCACACATGGAAAGCTACCCAAGAATGCTAACATACCACCCTACCTCTCCTCTCCACCTACCCCAATCAAAACAGGCAGTCAAGTACATGGGCCAGCTTAGAAAACAGCACGTCAAAACTTTTTAGGTTTCCCTGATTTTGTCCATTGCCTAAAGACAACCATGGAGTCAGAAAGAGGCTACATTGCAACTATTGAGAGTAGCTGCTCCCTTCGTCCTCCTACAGACCATCTGTCCTGCCTCTCTGATACTGCCCTGCACAGACTACCACAAACCTTCAGACAAAGGAGGATGCCCATTCAGCTACAAACTACTATTTTCACAGTGGCTGACTCAGGTAGCTTTGACCACACTTTTACTTTTCCCTAGAATTTTTAATTTGTGACTCAAGAAAGTATAACTCTCTCAGTGAGAGGAAGGAGGCCGTTATTAACAATAATAATACCATTACTTAGAGCTGACATTGTCACGTTTGTGATCTATAAGCTATGCTACATACTTTACTCATTTTACTCTAACTACTACTCTATGAGGAAACTAGTGCAAGTACTGTTAGTTTCATTTTATAGATGAGCAAACTGAAACTCAGAGATCCTTATTCAACATTACACAGCTATTAAATGACAGAACCAGGGCTCAAAATCAGGTTTCCTGACTCTAAGTTAAGTTCTTTCCTCTACACCACAGAAAGTTCAGCAGATGTACCAGAAACCCCTTCAATGGGATATATTGATACGTTCCAGGTTTTGATATGTCTTCTGTTGGAAAGAGGTCACCCTTATGGATCAAAGAGAAGCAAAGAGAAGAAACTAAATAAATAGACAGATAGATGAATGATTAAATAAATGTATATATATATATGTGTGTGTGTGTGTGTGATACTTACTATGTGCCAGCCACTATGCTAAGTACTCTTTACAAATATCTGATTTGATCTTTATAACAAGAAGCCTGTGAGACAGGTACAATTTTTATCCACTTTTTACAGTTGAGGAAACTGAGGCAGACAGAGGTTAAGGGACTTGCCCAGGGACACATAGCTAGTAAGTATCTGAAGCTAGATTTGAAGTCACATCTTCCTGACTCCAGGTCCAGCTCTCTAGCCACTGCAACACCAGCTCCTTTGAGGAGCTTAGTAATGTCATGCTGGATGAACTAGCCCAAAGAGAAGTACTCTCCTCCTTGCCAGAACTAAATAACTTCTGCTTAAAAACTAAAAGGATGTCAAATTAAAGATACAACATGTGCTTGATACCCTTGTCTACCTCTAACCCTGGTGTCAAGGACTAAAAGACCATCTTCCACTGTCATACCTCGAATAACAACCAAGCTCATACCAACAAGGGCTCAGAGACCTCTGTTGACCTCAGTGAAGGAACACACATACACACACACAGACACTACATATACATATATATGTGTGTACATACATACATATACCCATAGGTATATAAGTATGTGTCCCAGACAGGTAATCAGTAGTGCCTATCATCTCTTGTCCACAGTACAGCTATGTTGAAAGTGCTATTTATGTCTCTGACCTTTAAAAAAAAAGGAGGTTATAAATTCCCAGACCTCCCTAAAGAAAGGTTCTCTGACTCCAGAGAGAGCTCTGATATTGCACTTGAAATGCTGGATATCACATATTTTACCTTCTGTGAAGGCAAATGCTATTTGTATTAGCCTTGCTTTATTTGAATCCTTATGTCACTCTCCCCAATCAAATCTCAGTGTCATGTATTGGCTCATCTGTGAATTAAAGAATTATTTGGTATTAACTGAAGCCACTGATGGAAGCTTTCTCATCTCCAGCCCATTTGCCTATGAAACTGATGAAATAACCATTGATAAGTGATACTGGTCCTTGACTCATCTGGTCTCCCATATATTTCATGGGATTTTTAGTAAGGCACAAAATAAGGCTCTCCAAAGGTTGCCCCCAACTCCAGGTTCTACCAATGAAGTGCTGTTTGCTGAGAAGCATGACCACGTCCTCGTTGTAGAGTCTGAATCACATTTTCACAAGAAGGATAACCAAGTCTAGGTCAATCAATCAATAAACCAACCAGCCAGTATTTGTTGATCATCTCAATTGATATCAAACATTGGGATAAGCACTGGGAATACAAGGGAAAGCAAAAACCATTCCCTCCCTACAAGGAGCTTACATTCTAATGGGGAAAACAACATATAACATGAATGATACATACAGAACAGATGGAAAGTAACTTTTCTATTGTGGAAGGTGACATTTGAGGTGAGTCTTGAAGGATGCCTGCCAAGGATTCTAAGAGGCTAAGCCAAGAAGAGAGAGCATTCCAGGAATAGGATAGGCAACACAAAGGCATAGAAATGAGAGCTAGAGGACCATATATGAAAAACAGCAAATAGTGTAGTGTTACTGGATGATTTGCTGCCCTATAAGTACTTCAGACTCTACAAACACATTATACCTAATGACCTAGAAAGCTGTGGTGACTCATTGTATGAGGACACTATACCATGCTTGGGATCTTGTATACAGACCTAGGATAGTCAGAAAGCCAGAATAATTATTGTAGCTTCCACCTCTCCAAACAAGGTCATAGCCTATCATAAGTTTTAATTTCACCACACACTCATCTCCATCCCAGAAATACATAAAAATGTTTGTAGGTATGGATATTCCCCAAGATGACAAATTTTCTCTTAAAGAATAATGCAATGCTGTTGGTCTGATTTTTTTCACCAAGGGACAGTTTGTCTTGATTCTCTGGCTGTATCATTGCTAATGAGAAGCAATACTTCTTTTGCTACTTTTGACTCTCTTCCAGAACCTCTAGATAAAAGCAAAACTCTTTTTCAAATAATGGTCCCCATAGGCATTCTAATATAAGGGATATATAATCCAACAATATTGAGATCATAGGACCTTAGAGCTAAGTAGGACGCCAGAGCTCATTTAATGCCTTTTAATGCCTTTATTTTGCAGATATTTTGCAGACACTAAGAACAAGGAAGGTTAACTGACCTGCCCACGCTTACCTAGTTAAGGACAGATGCAGGACCAGACATCAGGTCTCTCAGCTCCAAGTTCAGAAGTCACATTCTACTTGACATGGGATAAAAAAATTATGCCTATGATTACACTGGTAGAGATAGAGAAGTATCATAGCAGGAAATTTTCTCTACTGGTACAGGTCAGTACTTTCTCTGCACTTGTGACTGAATAGAGGTATCTTAGAAAATTGCCTAAAACACTGTGAAGTTAAATGATTTATTCAGGGTCACATAACCAATATATGTATGAGGCAGAACTTCAACCTACATTTTGATGGCTTTGGGGGAAGTTCTCTATCTTCAATTTTATGCTGCCTTTCCTAACTATTAAGAATATAAGTAAATGACTTTCTTGAGTAGAGGAGAATTTGTCTCCAATTATCCATATCATAAAACTCTGTGCATTATTCACAGGAACACAGGATCATAAATTTTGAGTTGGAAGGGACTTTAGAGGTCATCTGGTACCACTTTTATTTTCCACATATGAGGAAATTGAATTCAAGAGAAATTAAAGGATTTGCCCAATATCACAAAGAGAGTAAAGGAGATTTAACCCAAGTCATGTGATTTCAAATCCACTGAATAAACTCACCCAAGATCACAAAAGAAGTAGTAGTAGAAGGGATTTGAGCCAGGTGCCATGGCTTCAAATCCAGGGTTCTTTCTATTACACGCATGCACACGCGCACACACACGCATGCACACACGCACACATCATATGCTTTATAAAGCATGGATACAATCCTTAGTACTTACCTGCTTACAATTCATTGATTTCCACAAGAGTTTGTCACTCATCTTGATCTCCAAACCACATACAACCAAATGAAAGATGCCTATGGGGCACAGGTAGGACAAATGAAACTTCCACAAGTGAGAGGCTAGGTGTGATTATTAGTGGTTATTTCTACTTAGGGCATCCTACAAAAAATTAGCAAGATGTTTTATTATTACTCATTTTATCTATCACTATAGGACTCTGAAAACTCCAACCTCCAATCTACAAAGTCTAACAAACAGACGTACTCACAATCATGTCAGTGTCCCTGTTTCACCTGGACAGCTTAGAACAAATTCAAGAAATCCTGAACTCCCCAATTGGATTATAAATGCCATGAACTTAGAAACCATGCAATATTTTTCATAAACCTTGATAACTAGCACTGTGCCACTCATAAGTAGGGAAAGGGGGGGAAGAAGAGAGGGAGAGGGAGAGAAAGAGGGAAAAGGAGAGAGAGAGAGACAGAGACAGAGACAGAGACAGAGACAGAGAGACAGAGAGAAAGACAGAGAGAGAAAGAGAGAGAGAGAGAATTAATTAAATATAATTACTATGTTACATGCAATGTGCTAAGTGCTAGCAATATAAGCAAAAATAAAGACAGGTCCTGCCCTCAAGAAGCTTACTTTCTAATGGAGAAAGATAATACATAAAAAGAAGCTGAAAAATCAAGAGTAAGTAAAAAAATAGTCTACAGAGGCAGAATCTAAATGAGCTCTGTTGAATATTTTTGGCAAATGAACTTCCTCAAATGAAAGTTTGGAGGATGAATGCACCAATCAGAGGAAGAGATCCCAAGGATTGAAGTAACCTCAGACTGAGAAAGTCTCTGGAGAAGGGGTGGAAAAGAAAGAGTGTGAGCTGGGTTAGAAGTTAATTTTGAAAGTTACTATGAGAAAATTAAAGGACTAATGCTCAATAATAACAAGAATGATTAACTAATATCTAACACCATGTAGAGCAGCTCTTTAAGGCATTGCATATGCATAGAGATAGAGGGGAACCATTGAGTATGATCTGTTTAGACTTTTTAAAAGCCTTTGACAAATTTAAATACTAGAGATTACTTTTTTAAAAATTGGACTGAGAAGCATATTATTGGAAATGTTTTGTCATGGTTAGGGACCCGATTCTGAGACAGGAAACAATGGGTAGGGCTAAAATATATTCCTGAATCCAGATATGCAAATAATGAGAACTTCAGCATTTTATGCTAGGACTTTATTTAAGAATATTTTATATTCCTTACAAGTCATTCCCCAATTGATAAATGATCAAATAATATGAATAGGAAGTTTTTAGAGGAAGAAATTAAAACTGTCTATAATCATATGAAAAAATGCTCTAAATCATTATTGATTAGAGAGATGAAAATCAAAACAGCTCTGAAGTTCTACATCGCACCGATCAGACTGGCTAACGTGACAAAACAGGATGATGATAAATGTTGGAGATGTGGGAGAGTTGGAACACTAATTCCTTGTTGGTGGAGCTGTGAGCTGAACCAACCATTCTGGAGAGCAATTTGGAACTATGCCCAAAAGCTACAAAAATGTGCTTGCCCTTTGACCCAGCACTATTGCTTCTAGGACTGTATCCCCAAGAGATCATAAAAATGGGAAAGGGTCCCACATGTACAAAAATATTTATAGCAGCTCTCTTTGTGGTTCTCAAGAACTGCAAATAGTGGGGCTCAGTTGGGGAATGTCTGAACAAGTTGTGGTATATGAATGTAATGTAATACTATTGTGCTGTAAGAAATGGTGAACAGGAAGACTTCAGAGAGGCCTGGAAGGATTTGTGTGAACTGATGCTGAGTGAAAGGAGCAGAACTAGGGAACTTTGTACACAGTAACAATCACAGTATGAAAGAAACTTTTCTGATAGACTTAGCCCTTCACAGCAGTGCAAGGACTTAAAAAATTCCCAATGTACTCTTGAGGCAAAATGTCTTCCACATCCAGAGAAGGAACTATGGAATTGGATCGCAGAATGAAGCACACTAATTTCTCTTGTGTTATGTTTTGTTTTGTTTTGGGGGGTTTTTTCATGGTTTCCCCCATTCATTTTAATTCTTCTATACAACATGACTAAGGTGAAAATGTATTTAATAAGAATGTATGTGTAGAATCTATATAAGATTGAATGCCATTTCAGGGAGAGAGGGGAGAGGAAGGGAAGAATTACAAGGGAGGGAGGGGGAGAAAATCTAAGATATATGGAAGCAATTGTACAAAACTGAAAACAAATTAATTTTAAAAAAAAGAATATTTTATATTCTTAAAAATGATCAGAAGAAAGGAATGTATACTTAGGCCTCTAGATTTGTAGACAATTCTATTTGTGCTCAATGAAAAACCAAGTCAATTAAAAAAACTGAAAAGAAACCCTGAAAGGCTGTGTAGCCATACATGAACCTGGTAGATGACCTTTGAAGTAAGCAAGGACAAAGTAATACATTTAGGAAAAAAATAATCAAAGACATTAGTGTGTACTTTCTCTAGAGACAACTGTTCAATATGTTTCTATACCTTACATCCCACTCCACCAAAAATCACCAAGTTGGAAAGCAACGAGATGGACAATGGATTTGAAACAAGGAGACCTCACCCCATCCTTGTACCAAAACATGGTATGTCCACAACACTGGTAATAATAACTACTTTCACTGTACCTTCAATATCACTTCCTGCACAAGGCCTATCCTGATCCTTCTGCCACCCCAGTTCCCATTCTTCCTCCCAAATTACTTTGAAGTAGGCATATTTGTGTATATGTGTAGTATTTATATATCTCTATCCATATTGTCTCTACTCCACCCTATCCCCTCAATAGAAGATACAGTCTTCGAATGGACTGTTGCTTTTTTCTTTTTACTTTGTATCCCAAGTAACTAGCAGAGTGCCTGGCTCTTGGTAGGCGTGCAATAACTCCTTGTTAAGTAAACAAATGTACAGTTCTGTTGACCACACTTCACCTACTCCACTCAAAAAGTGGATCTAAAAAACGTCCAAAGGGTAAACAAAATGAAGAAAAAAATATGTGAGAGGGTGGAGAATGAGGAAATTACCAGATCAAGACAGGCTAAAGAGATTAGGAATCCTTATTCTGGGAAAATGAAGGATGAGAGAAGATATAATTGAAGTTATTAATCTATCATCTTATAGTAACAATAAAAACAACTCCTTCTGAGCCCAAGGTTGCTACAACACTAACTCTCTCCATCTCGGCTCTTGACCCATTAGGGGAGCTTATCCTCTAATAAAGGGATCAGGCTTCTTTTTTTCCTCTATCTTCTTATACCCTCTCCTCTGGAGAATTGGGGGGAAATGCTTAAAGCTTAGATTTAGCTCATGCCTAGGAACTTCCCAAAAGAGAGGAGTAGAAAAGCATTCAATTTATAAAACATATCAGTTATGGGACAGGTATTTATTTCCTCCACCCAAAATAAATTCTCAACACACAAAAGACAAATACACATCACCAAAGAATCTTAAAAAGCAGTTTTAGCTATTATTATAGTTTTCTGAGATTGATACCCAAAACACTACATGAAATAGTTTGCAGTATGATTTAATTGGTATCTCACATAACACCTTGGTTCTTCATTTCCAAACATTCATCTATAGGTTCAAGGTCCATGTTTTCTAGCAAGTCTGACTAAAGGTTGGATTCATCCTTGTGCCAGTGGTCAGCATCTCTAAGAAGCACAGGATAGTGGAGAGAGGCCTCTCCTGAAGTGTAGCTGGCTCCACCTAAGGACCCAGGAGGTCACAACTTCCCAAATTGAAATGATTGACTCCATTGAATGAAAAAGCACTAAATAAGCACTTATTATATAGAAAGCACTGGGCTAAGTGCTTAGAATACAAATACAAAAAGAAAACAGTACTTCCTCTCAAGGAGCTCATATTCTAATAGGGAAGACAACGCATACAGATGTTTTCATTTGCAAGTCATCTGGGAGACCTAGGGAGCCTTAAGATGCAATGGAAAAGTAGATAGTAATATATCTTCCTTGCTGTCATTTCCATTGGCAAAACCTTATTACCTATCTCTAATGCTACACCACTGGACAGTGTCAAAGATTTTGATGATGAAAATTTAGCTTTCTAGGTCTTCAGTGGTTGTGGCTACCTACTAAAGAAGCACTCCAAAGTGCCCAAGATTTTCACTGCTGAGGCACATGTGGTTTTCCAAAGCAGCACATCCTTTGATGAAGTGATGTCTGAAGGTCTAATCCGTACTAGACTATTATCATCTTCCTCACAGGATTTCATTAATTGCCAGATCCTAATAAAATACCACCTAACGATCAACCTACAGTTGTTCTTTCATTTCCTACCTAAAGTAAGTTAGGAAATAGGAACTACAAGGCTCAGAATTAGGAGACAATACTAGATCAGAATCATATCTGTCTGCCCTTCCTACTAAATAATGCTAGTCCAGGGGAAATGGTTTTAAGTCACTTTTCCTGGTTGCTACTTTTTAATAGTAAAGGACTGTCTCAAGCTCTGTCTGGAAGCTTGACTTTCCTCCCACCAAATAACAGTTACATCAGTGCAGAACAAATAAACCCATCTATCCAAGCTGATAGAAACAGAAATGAAGGAAGCTATACAGATTAGAATGTACCAGTCAGTACTCAGAGTGAATGAACTCTCCCACTGGGAGCAAGCTATCTGAACTCAGCTAAAAGTCCTCCTTCTCACCTAACGGGAAATTCCCCAGTCTTCAGTACAATGAGTTCCAAATAGAGTTGTATTTGAGAAACTGGCTCCTCTTCATCTTTGCTTTTTCTTGAAATGTTGCTTTTCAGAACCTGGAACTGTACTTTTCCTCTCTCAAATCTGGAAGCCAACCCAAGAATTCTCCTCTCCCAAACTCTCACCAACTTATCTAAACATGGAACAACAGTAGTTACTCTCAACACCAATGCAGAGTCTTCTGCAAATGCTCAGGCTTGAACTCTGATTTACATATTGTTAAAATATTTTTAAGAGATTAGAAATGCCAATGATTGAAAAAATGCCAATGATATTAACTACTAAACAAAGGTAAACTAGAACAGTTGTCTCCAAAATGTGGGTTCTGTACACTCAGGCCTAATGCAAGTTCCTACGGGAACCTAGAGGGGTATATGCATAACCAATTAGAGGGTAGGAATTTGGGTTCCTTTTTCCACCCTCCAAATTATAGCCAAACATAGGTTCCTTTACATCCCAATTACACTCTTCTTTTCTCCCATTATTGTTTCACATTTCCCTATTATATTCCCCTGAAATAGCTGTACTAAGCATGGACCTTTCAAGATGGTTGCTACCTAACAGTCACCAAGATATCCACAGCAGTCGTTCAGGAAAACCTTTCTCTTCCTGAACTCATACCCCTACATTACTCCCATGACCTCTCAGTGGGTGGGCTCTGTATTTCTGGGTTAAAGGACTGTTAAAGATTAAGAACCCATCACATTGTCAGTGGAATAATTTGAGTCACAGAGAATTAATAGGTATGAATGAGTTTTAGTCTGCATCATAGATTTCATTATGTTTATACTGCAAAGTAATACAGTGTTTTATTTCCCCTATGTCCATACTTCCTGTTACTATTGAAGGAATCACCATCCTACCAATAACTTAAATTTATCTGTGTCATCCTCAACTCTTCACTCTTCCTCATGTCACATATCCAATCAATTGCCAAATCTTTTCATTCCTACCACATATCCCTTCTCTCTTCTCACAGTCACAACTCTGGTTCATACTCATCATTTCTCATCCAGGCTATTATAATATATCTACATAATTTATTTTCCCTGCCTCAAGTCTCTCCCCTTGCCAATTCATTCTCCCAACAATTCCCAAAGTGAAATTTTCTTCAGTGGCAGTTCCTATCATGTCACTCCTCTACTTGATAAGTTCCAGAGACTCCTTATCCGTTCTAGGAGCAAATAAAACATTATATTTATTTCATCATTTTTTAAATTTATATGTTATGATGAATATAACTATTAGTCCAGAAATTAATGCTCCCAATTTTTTTTTTACCAATACAAGTTTGTGATCAAGAAAGATTAAAGATCACTACTCTAGAGGACACTGATAATTACTGACCTATATGCCTACTTTTTCATTTCTTTAATATGTTTATGGAGGGGGCAGAGTCAAGATGGCAGAGTAGAAGGAGGGGCCTGATCTTAGCTCTACCCCCAAAGTCCGTAAAATACCTGTAAAAATGACTCTAAACAAATTTTATTATGAAAGTCTTTTGCATAACTACACATACATACCCTATATTGAATTGCTTGCCTTCACAGTAGGGATGTGTGAGGAGGGAGGAAGGGAGAGAAGTTGGAACTCAAAGTTTTAGGAACAAATATTGAGAATTGTTTTTGCATACAACAAGGAAATAAAAAAATACAGGTAATGGAGTATAGAAATATATCTTGCCCTACAAGAAAAAAGAGAAGATGGGGATAAGGGAAGGGAGTGGTGTGATAGGAGGGAGGGCAGATTGGGGAAAGAGGTATTCAGAATGCATGGTGTCTTGGGGTGGAGGGAGGGAAGAGATGGGAAGAAAATTTGGAACTCAAAATCTTATGGAAAAGAATGTTGAAAACTAAAACAAATAATTAAACAATGTTTATGAAGATGAACTCTACAGAGAATCAGCTTTCACACCTGACTTTTTAGCAGACCATATCTTCACAGTCACTATTCACAGAAAGAAAGTCAAGTTGTTCACTGTTTTGGTTGTTTGCTGATTTTATTTTTAAAATATTATTCAGCAGATCAAAATGGAATGTTAAAAGCTCTTCTCTACCAAGATGTCTCCCATACACATGTTATGATCCTACAGTATGCCCTGATAGAACAACAGAAGTGATTTTGTTCAATGATCTCTGGTTATTGATAACAGAATACAAAAATTTTGTCTATCAAAGATATTTGCTTAGTCATTAGTGTCTAGCCCAGAATTCATACGGAAGAAAGATTCTTTCCAGAAGGTAGTCAGAGATAATGTTTGAAGACAACATTATCTTTAACACAATGCCTCTCAAATACTGTGAACCTGTTAGAAGAAATGCCTACACACTCAAATGTGTATAATCCATTAATGTACATAGGAAAAACCAAGTATATAATGACGGATATCTGGTGTCCAGGGTCACATAGCTAGTCAGTGCTGAGTATAGATTTGAATCTTCCTGACTCTAGGCCTGGCACTTTAGCTAGCTGCCCTCAAATCTCTTCACCATGCTGCTAATCCAGTCTTGAATATCCAATTCCTTCCCCTCAGCCTCCTTTCCCTTCTGACTGGAGGGCCAGACAGTAAGCCCTAAACTCCTTCTAAAGTTTTCCTTTATAAAGAGCAGAATTTGGACTTTCTGCTAACTCTCCTTTCTTTCCCTCTACTGCTTTTCTTGGTTTCAATTCCAGGGAACAAGATGCCCCTATGCCAGCTATCCCCTGGGTTCCCCCCACCTTTGTGTGTGCTACACTCTCCCATGATTGCAAATTCTCTGAGAGCAAGGACTATCTTTTCCTTACTTTTGTATTTTCAGTATTTATCACAGTGCCTGGAATATTTTAGGTAGTTAATAAATGTTAGCAATATTGAATTGAATTATATGTTTTTTGAACAGATTTTTGTGTTATATATTATGTACATTAATATCAACTGCATTTAGTTCTGGCTTCCTGCCTGGTAATTTGCTTATATAATTGAAATGATGGCCTGTGACTATTATATGCTGATTTATATTGCTTATGAAGTATGTTCACAGATATTCAAGTGTACCCTACTTAATTTAAGATGATTATCAATCCTTTACTTGGGGTTAGGGGCAAGAGAATATAAAGGGACAGCTGAGGTTTTTTTATTAGCCAGAACATAATATCAAAATCAGAGAAACTGAATGTTGACAGATACAATGATATGCATGGTTGACCTGAACTCTTTCTCTTCCATCACCCTTTTTGTCTAATTTTCAGTTCTAATGCTAATGATCCCAAGATAGTTTACATGTAAGTTACTTGAAGTACATTAATGTTAATGAGTGTATTCCTCACCCCAGTTATTACTTTGCCAACAGAACTTCTATTGCTTCAAGTCCCAAATCCATGTTGCCACCTGGAATTTCAGCAATCTATTTCATTCCTCCCCTCACCCTTGTACATCAAATGCCATATGTAAAGAATGAGGACATCTGTTAAGAAATCTCACAGTACTTAACAGATCTTTGAATAACACTCTTGACCAGTACTCTAACACTATATGCTTAAATGGAATGTCAAAATCTCAAAAAGAACAATGCTTGAAAATTTCTTTCATCCCCAGTTGCTCTAAAATGTCATGTTTGCTAACTCATCATTTGTTCCTTCCTACCTTCCATTCTTCTTTCCAATCGAAAATAGCTGAACCGAAAGAATGCTAGGGATTAGTCCCAGAACCACAAAATCTTTTAAGTTGGAAGGGATGCTTGAGTTTGTCTTATCCATCTCATTCTTGGATAATAATACTTTGTACATGATACTACACAAGTAGTATCAAGTCTTTGCTTAAAGATATTCACTGTAAAAGAGTCCACCACTTCCTAAATCATCCCATTATAATTTTGGATAGTTTTGTTAGGAAGCTTTTTTCTTATATGAATCCTAAATTTATCTCTTGGCCACTTCTACTTGTTGCTCCTGATTTTGCCTCCTAGGCCCGACAGGAACAGAGGAGAAGAATATTATAGAACATTGCTGATTCGAATGCTAGCGTATATGAGAATAGTGTTAAGAGTCTTGTAGGAGAGAATTTGGTCTCTTTGCTAATTATTTATATCCTGAAGCAGGTTAGCAGATTAGCATTAGGGGGAGTATGGGGGCCAATCAGGCTTAATGAAGAACTTTATTAAAGAGCAGAATTTTGGATTTAGAGAGGAATATAAACATTATATATTCCATCCCATCCCACCAGAAAGTGTGCCCCCTTCTATAAGCACCTGTGATGAGGCATATGAGAAATAGGCACAAAAAGAAGCCATTTCTATGGTAAGTTAATTGAAGAATTTCCAAAGTTTTAGAGCCAAAAGCTCATGAAATAACCCCGGAAAATTTTTTTAAGGACTGTAGGCAATTTTATTGACTAATCTGAATGAAACTGAACTTAGTTCTTCTGATCCTTCAATTCCTCCTTTACCGTAAGGTGTTTTTTAAAAAAGTTTTTATTTATTTTGTTAAATATTTCTCATGTACATTTTAAAAAACTTTAGCATTCACTTTAAAAATTGTTTTAAAAATTCTCTCCCTTTCTCCTCCCCCTTCCCCACCTTTGAAGAAGACCCAGGAAATATTGACGCTGGCAGGAGCCTTTAGGGTATGTGATATGTTTTTATGCTTGCTCAAGATATCCACTAATTATAGCTGTTACAAGTGTGAGCTTCAAATCTAGTGAAGAATTTCTCACATTAAATGGTCACCATATTTCTTGAATCCCTTCTAATTTGTTAATACCTCTATTAAAATCATTGATTCTTGGAGTTAGAAAGCAGTTTGAACACCATCAAATACAACTTTCCATCAAATCAAGAAATCCCTTCTATACCATTTCATACAGATGAAACTGGGCATTTGCCCTAATCTCTCCATTAAAAGGCTTTTATTTAATTGTGTTACTCATTCCATACTGGATAACTCTCTTCTATATGACAGCTATTGTGTGTCACTTAAGTCTTCTAAGAGGAGGCTAATTACACCCAAGTTCTTCAACTTTTCTTGTGTGTCTTGGTTTCCAGATTGCTTAGTATCCTCATTACTATTCAGCCATTGTCATTATTAACATGTAGCACTCATAACTGAACATAATATTCAAGATGTGGTCTTATTAGTATAGAATATAATGAGCTGGATACTCTACTTATAACAATGCAACTAAAATTCCATTGTCTTCTTAAAGAACCACATATAATAGCCATTGTTACAGAGCTACTTTAAAGTCTACCATCTCTGCTTCAAATTCTGACATTCCCATAGCTTACCTCTTGTTATTCAACCTATCCCACCCCTTCTGAACTTCTACCATCTTGTTGTAACTGTTGTTGCTGCTGTTCAGTCATTTTAGTTGTGTCTGACTCTTCAGGACCCCATTCATGTTCTTGGTTTTTTGTTTTGCTTTGTTTTGTTTTGTTTTTTGCAAAGATATTAGAGTGGCTTGCTATTTCCTTCTTGAATACATAGAGAATTGAGTCAAATTGACAATAATAAAAGGCATTCCCCAGTTGATAAACAGTAAAAGGATAAGAACAGGCAATTTTCAGAAGAAATCAAAGCTATCTATAGTCATTTGAAACAAGAGTTCAAAATTATTGTTGATTAAAGAAATGCAAATTAAATAAGCAGTATCTACCTAAAACTTTCAGCAAGCATTATATGTAATGGAGATAAGCCAGATGCATTTCCAGTAGCATCAGGGTGAAACAAGGATGTCTGTTATCACCACTATTATTCAATGTGGTACTAGAAATGTTAGCTGTAGCAATAAGAGAAGAAAAAGAAATTGAAGGAATTAGAATAGGCAAAGAAGAAACTAAGTTATCACTCTTTGCAGAAGATATGATAATATACTTAGAGAATCCCAGAGATTCAAGTAAAAAACTATTTGAAATAATAAACAACTTTGGCAAAGTTGCAGCTTGCAAAATAAACCTACACAAATCTTCTGCATTTCTATATATTACTAACAAAACCCAATAGCAAGAGATAGAAAGAGAAATCCCATTTAAAGCTAGGGTAGACACTATAAAATATTTAGGTGTCTACCTGCCAAAACAAATCCAGGGACTATATGAACACAATTACAAAATATTTTTGCACAAATAAAGTCAGATCCAAGTAAGTGGAAAAACATTGGTTGCTCATGGGTAGGCCCAAGACAATAATAAAAATGACAATTCTACCTAAATTAACTTACTTGTTTAGTGCCATACCAATCAAACTATCAGATAATTATTTTCTAGAGCTGGAAAAAATAATATCAAAATTCATCTGGAAGAACAAAAGGTCCAGAATATCAAGGGAACTATTGAAAGGAAATGCTAGGGAAGGTGACCTAGCTCTACCAGATCTCAAATTATAAAGCAGTAATTTTCAAAACCACTTGGTACTGGCTAAGAAACAGAAGGGTCAACAAGTGGAATAGGCTAGGTACTCAAGACACAGTAGTCAATGAATATGGAAATCTATTGTTTGATAAACCCAAAGACCCCAGCTTCTGGGATAAGAACTCACTGTTTGACAGAAAGTACTGGGAAAACTGGATAATAGTGTGGTGGAAAGTAGGCATAGATCAATGTCTGGCACTGTACACAAGAAGAAAGTCCAAATGAGTACACGACTAAAGATTGATACTATAAACAAATTAGTGAAGCAAGGAATAGTGTATTTATCAGATTTATGGAGAAGGGAAGAATTTTTGACTATCCAAGAGATAGAAAGCATTATGAAGTGCAAAATGGGTAATTTTGATTACATTAAACTGAAAAGTTTTTGCACAACCAAACCCAATGAACCAAGATTAGGAGGGAAACAGAAAACTGGGAAATGATTTTTGCAACTAGTGTCTCTAATAAAGGCCTCATCTCTAAAATATTTAGAGAACTGAGTCAAATGTACAAGAATACAAGTCATTCCCCAATTGATAAATGGTCGAAGGATATGAGCAGGCAGTTTTCAGAGGAAGAAATTAAAGATATCTACAGTCATATGAAAAAATGCTCTAAATCACTATTGATTAGAGAGATGCAAATCAAAACAACTCTGAGATACCACATCACACCTATCAGATTGGCCAATATGAGAAAACAGGGAGATGATAAATGTTGGAGAAGGTGTGGGAGAGCTGGAACACTAATTCATTTTTGGTGGAGCTGTGAGCTGAACTCTCATTCTGGAGAGCAATTTGGAACTATGCCCAAAGGACTACAAAAATTTGCATGCCCTTTGATCCAGCAATATCACTTCTAGGACTGTATCCCCAAGAGATCATAAAAATGGGAAAGGGTCCCACATGTACAGAAATATTTATAGCAGCACTCTTTGTGGTGGTCAAAACCTGGAAATCAAAGGGATGCCCATCAATTGAGTAATGGTTGAATAAATTGTGGTATATGAATGTAAGGGAATAGTATTGTGCCGTAAGAAATGATGAATGGTAAGACTTCAGAGAGGCCTTGAAAGACTTATATGATCTGAAACTGAGTGAAGGGAGTAGAACCAGGAAAACTTTGTATACAGCAATAACCACAGTGGGCAAGAATTTTTTCTGATAGACTTAGAACTTCACTGTAATGCAAGGACTTAAAAAATTCCGAATGGTCTTTTAAAGCAAAATGCCTTCCACATCCAGAGAAAGAACTATGGAATTCAATCACAGAATATAGAAGATCATTTTCTTTTGGATTATGTTTTGGTTTGTTACATGATTTCTCCCATTCATCTTAATTTTTCTATACAACATGACTATGGTGAAAATGTATTTAATAGGAATATATGTGTAGAATCTATATAAAATTGTATCCCAGCTCAGGGAGAGAGGAGGAAAAAGCTAAGTTATATGGTAGCCATTGTAGAACATTGAAAAGAAATTTTTAAAAAGGTAAAAATAAAAAAAATGCAAATTAAAACAACTCTGAGGTATTACCTCATTCCTATCAGATTGGCTAATGTGACAGAAAAAGAAAATCGCAAATGTTGGAAGAGTTTTGGAAAAATTAGGGCATCAATGCACTGTTAGAGTTGTGAGCTGATCCAACTGTAATGGAGAACAATTTGGAACTATGCCCAAAGTGTTATAAAGCTGTGCATATCCTTTGACCCAAGAATAGCACTACTGGGTCTAGAGTGAAAAAAGAAAAAGTCTATATGTACAAAAATATTTCTAACAGCTCTTTTATTTTTTGAGATGGCAAAGAATTGGAAATTAAAGGTATGCCCATCAATGGGGGAATGACTGAGTAAGTTGCAGTATATGATTGCTATGGAATATGATTGTATTATAAGGAAAGATGAGCAGGATGGCTTCAGAAGAATCTGGGAAGTCTTATATGAACTGATGCAAAGTAAAATGAACATAACCAGAAGAACACTGTACGCAGTAACAGCAATATTGTACAGTGATCAACTGTGTGTGACTTAGTTGTTTTGATCAATGTAATGATCCAAGATAACTCCAAAGGACTTATGATGGGAAATGCTATCCACCTCCAGAGAAAGAACTGATGAAGTCTGAATATAGATTGAAGCATAATTTTTTTCATTTATTAATTTTTTTCTTTCTTTCCAACATAGTTAACCGGAAATGCTTTGCATGATTTCACATGTACAATTGATATAACATTTCTTGCCTTCACAATGGGTAGGGGAGGATTTGGAGGGAAGGAGAGAATTTGGAACTCAAAATTTGTATAAAGTTAATGTTAAAAATAAAATTTAAGAATCCTGTTGCTCCCCCCCCCACACACACACACACTATGCTTTCAGGGTAAAGACTATTTATATTTACTTACATATATACACATGTGTATATGTGTATATATGCATATGTACATATATGTGCATAATACATACATTGTTGATGTTCAGTCATGTCCAATTCTTTGTGATGCCGTGGGCTATAGAACATCAATACTATCTATGAGATTTTCTTGGCAAAGATACTGGAGTGATTTACCATTTCCTTCTCCAGTGGATTAAGGCAAACAGAGACTGAGTGACTTGTGAGTGTCTGAGGACAAATTTGAACTCAAGTCTTCCTGACTCCAAGCCCAGTGTCCTATTCACTAAGCTGTCTAGCTACTGCCACATACATACATAAATACATACATTTATCTTACTTAGTGGTTTGTATGTGGTGTTCCTGCACACTCCTTGAAAGTAAAGAATATTTTTTTCCCATTCTTTATATCCCCAAAGCTGAGCACAGAAGTTTACATGTAGTAACATTGTCAGATACGGCCAATGTGCCCATTTGTTTTGATTAACTGCATTTTTTAAGCAAAAGTTAGGTTCTATTACAGGGTAATAGAAGAGTGATAGTCATAAGCAAGTAACAGAAAATAAAAAAAGAATATCGATAAAACTTTGAAAGAAGAGAAAAAAGAAGTCATATAATGATGCTAACTTTCCACATATGCATTAAAAAATTCATGTTGTCAAACTTTACAAGGAATGTTATCTGGAAATAATTTTATTCATCTTTTATTGATTATAGATTTTAGAGTTTGAATGGGATCTTAGATATATCTAGTTCAGGAATTCTTAAGCTAGGATATATGAAATGTTTTTATAAATATTTCGATAACTATCAATATAATTGATTTTCTTTGTAATATTGTGCATTTTGTTTTATACATTTAAAAACATTTTCCAAGAAGTCCATAGGCTTCATCAGACTCTCAAAGGAGTCTATTATGCATAGAAACAGGTTAGGAATCCATGATTTAGTGAAACCCTTTAATTTTAGATATGAGGAAGCAGAAGTCAGATAATGCAAATGACTTCTTTTAAGTCAAATAATTAGTAAATGGTTCAATCATCTGACTGTGAGCCAGATGTGAGCCTTTTTCTACAACATTGTTTTAGTACATCATCTGTAGTGAATGTTCCTGACTCTTTCCTTAAGTTTCCAAATTCACAGCACCCATTATTTTCTGAAGATAACTTTCCATCCTATTTCATTAAAATTGAGACCATCCAAATCAAGCTCCCTCAATCACTCAATCTTCTATCTTCCCAAGCTATCATCCTATATCCCCTTCTCTTTTTCTCAGCTAAACTTTTTCAAAAAGTTATCTATACTTATCTTCCCAATTCACAAAGATGATGCCTGGACATACCCATCTCAGAATATTCCTTGGCCTAATATAAGAAGA
Source organism: Bettongia penicillata ogilbyi (assembly GCA_023548195.1). NCBI lineage: Eukaryota > Metazoa > Chordata > Mammalia > Diprotodontia > Potoroidae > Bettongia > Bettongia penicillata. Next base: position 1,252,895 of record JAJHZJ010000658.1, read on the forward strand.
AGCACAAGAAACAAAGGGGTCCAAATATTTATAATCATGTTGGAAATAGGGAAGCCACCATTTCCCCCACCCAGTTCCCAGGGATAGCTCAGAATAGGCCTGCTATCTTGTAAAGAATAGGTAGGAAAAAGTAATGATGGGTGGATCATTCCTTTCATATACACACTCAGTTCCATTTCATCAAGTCTTGGCTCATTGGTTATTCTAGCTCCACAGCCAATTAAAAAAATTTTTGTCATCACACGAGCTGCTGAATCATTTACATAGTCACTGGAACTGAAACCAGGCAGAAAATACCTGCACATATTTTCAAGAACTATCAAGGACCATCTCTCTCAGAGGACAGTATACCTATCTATATCAAATTCCTTTTGAACATGGATGTTTGTGTGTGCATGTGTGTACACACATGCATGTGAGTTCAGGTGAGTGGGTGTTGTTGGAAGAGATGTGTTAGTTTCTCAACTTGTGTTGGAATTTCATAATGTGGAAACTCTATCCAATGATATAGGTCATTGATTCATCTCTAACTTATAATCTTAGACAGAACCCTGGAATACTGCAAGGTTAAGTGACCTGTTCATGACCGCATAGCTAATTCCTGAAGAGAGACTTGAGCCTAGTAGATGTTCTTGCCTGTGATAGCTATTTATTCATTCTATCATGCAAATTCTCATTCTTTTGGTCCTCTTACCATTACATCCTACTCTTATGACAAAGAATATCCTCAGTGAGATGTCTGACTAGAAAGTTTAAACTGATCATGTGGTGAAAGTGAGGGATAACTGGTGAACTTCCTACGTTTGCTGTTGTCATCCATGAAATGTCAAGAGATCTAAAGGACAATGTCCAGCATTTGGGGCAGATCCTCTATGAAGGATATGCAAGAGGTCATAGATAAAAGTCACACAGGAAGCATGGATGGATTGTGCAGCACCCACAGCAATGACTTCTGGGTCTTTCCATTTGCCTTGCAACTAAATGTTATTTTATATATTATCTTTCCTTATTAGAGCGTAAGCTCCTTGAGATCAGAGTCTATCTCACTTCTTTCTATTTGCATCCCCAATGCTTAGAACATTGCTTCACACAGTCCTTTTGTTTTCATTTTTCATCAGGAGAATATTACTAAACTCTGGTGCACCTAGCTTATTGTCCCTCTATGACACCTATTTGGGATGTTGATAGAATAACACACTGGGCTTCCTGTCCAACCACATGTTATAACTGGGGGAAAACATGTTCTAAAAAAAACCACTCCACTTTGCATTTCCTTGATATATGATTTCATGACCTATTTCTGAAGGAATGAATAAATGAAAAGCATTGATTAAACATCTGCCATATGACAAATACTTTTCTGTACCCTGGGGATACAAATACAAGAGCAGGACTGTGCCTGACCTGTGGAGCATTTATCTCTAGTAAAGGAAGACAGTATGTTTAAGAGAGGGGTGACCAATCAAGGGTGTTTAGGTTCGAACAAGCTCAGAGATGGTGATTGGAGTCATATAAGCATTAACTGGCACAACCATTGTTGAAGCAATGATAACATTAATATGATTACTGTACCCAGAGTTAGAAAGTTATAAAGAGGTAAAGGAAAAATATATACAGGATACCACAATGAATGGCAAGAAGATGAAGAGGGTTATAGCACACAACACATGGTCTGGGATCTGGTACAACTAGATATAGGGGGTCATATGTGTCCCCTTGACTGTCTCACCAATCAGGACAGTGTAGCCCCAGGCCAATGTTTCCAGTGCTGAGAGGATTAAGTCATATTATTACAGACTGTACTGAAGAGGGTTTGTAATATTTTGGAATTCAATTTAATTAATACAAAATCATCAACAAAAAAGAAATAATTAGAGAAACTTGACATCAAAGAAGCTATTCATTTTCCCTTGAACTCTTTCCATGATGTTGGAAACCCCCTCAGATGAGTATGTTAGACTACTTTATGCCTTTCTTGACATCATTACTCAGTAGGTCATTGAACAAAATTGTATCTGTGATCTCAGCTGTAGAATCCTGTATAATTTAAAAATACATTCAGGTAAAACATTTCGTTAGGGAACAGCCTTTATAACTGCACTTTGTTTTATCAAATCAAAACCTTTTTTAGAAAATGTGAACTGTATCAGAAAGACAAATTATGTCAACTAGTAAGCATTTCTGTAGGCAGGTAAATATCTTTAAATGTTTGACAAGAATAGAATTTCCATAGCTTACTTAATTCAAGAGGTTTCAGTAATTTTATACTTGGTTTTACTGGATTGGAGAATACATTACAAGGAAATTTGGTGATAAACCAGAGGATTTAAGTCCCAAGTCCTATCTCATTCAGCTTGTTAGACAATTTTTTTTTTAAAACTTGGGAAAAGGACATGTATAACTATTACCCGCAGAGTCCCATCCTAATATCTAATCCCCCCTCTAAAAATCTGTGTGGAATAAGGTCTAGATTTGGAATCAGAACTAGTCTTTTCAAAACTTATCAGTGATATCTTAGTTGTCAAATCCAGTGGTCTTTCCTCTATCCTCATTTTCCTGAACGTCTCTGTAGCCTTTGATATTATGGTTCACTCTCTCCTCTGATACTCTTTCTGTCTAGGTTTTAGGGATAACACCACTCTCTCCTAGTTCTACTCCTACCTCTCTGACTGTTCTTTCTTAGTCTTCTTTACTAGATCTTCATCCAGATCACTCCCTCTAACATAGGTATCTCCCAGGATTTTGTCCTGAGCCCTCTTCTCCTTCTTTACCACTTGATAATCTCATAAACTCCCATGGATTTTATTACCATCTTTCTGATAATGATTCTCCAAATCTACTTATCCTGCCCTAAACTTTCCGTTGACCTCCAATCTCAAATCCAACTGCCTTTCAGACATTTGGAACTGGGTGTCCAGTAGACTTCTTAAACACATGTCCAAAGAAGAATTCATTGTTTTCCCCCAAAGTCCTCCTCACCATGTCTACAACCCCTTTCCTCCCATCCATTCAATCTGTTACCAAGTACTGTCAATTTCACCTCTACAACATACCTAAAATGTGTCTCTTTTTCTATTCTGATATTGTCTGAGTGGGTTTACCTGCCTTAAGTCTCTCCCCATTCCATTTCATCCTCTATTCAGCTACCAAAGTGATGTTCTAAAGCACAGGTCTAACCATGTCACACACACACACACACACACACACACTCTCTCTCTCTCTCTCTCTCTCTCTCTCTCTCTCCTCTCTCTCTCTCTCTCTCTCTCTCTCTCTCTCTCTCTCTCTTAATAAGCTGCAATGATTCCCTATCACCTCCAGGATTAAATATAAAATCTTTGTGTACAAAGCCCTTCATGACTTACCTCCCACCTACCTTTCCAGTCTTCTTACACTTTGCTTCCCTCCATATACTCTGATTCAATGATGCTGGACTCCTTGCTATTTCACAAATAAGACACTCTGTCTCTTGGTTCTGAACATTTTCCCTAACTACTTCCCATGCCTGGAAAGTTCTCCCTCCTCATCTTCACCTACTAGCTTCCATGGCTTTCTTTGGGTCCCAACTAAAATCCAATCTTACATAAGAAGTCTTCCCAATCCCTCTTGTTTTCCTTTTCTTAATTATTTCATTTTGTTCAGTCACTTTCAGTTGTTTCCTGCTTTTCATGACTCTATTTGGGGTTTTCTTGGCAAAGATAATGGCGTGGTTTGCCATTTCCTTCTTCAGCTCATTTTACAAGTGAAGAAACTGAGGCAGAGTTAAGTGACTTGTCCAGGGTCCCACGCCAGCAAGTTTTTGAGGCTGGATTTGAACTCAGGAAGATTAGCCTTCCTAACTCCAGTCCCAGCATTCTACCTTGACCCTTAGCTTCCCAATTATTTCTTATTTATCTTTTGTATATCACTTGGGCTGTACATATTTGTTCTCCCCCAAGATTGTGAGCTCCTTGTAAGCACGAACTATCTTTTGCCTCTTTCTGTATCCCCAACATTTAACACAGAGCCTGGCGCATAATAGACATTTAATAAAGGTTTGCTGACTGACTAAGTGGTTTCAAGTCCCACTTGCATCACTTGATGTCTATGTGGCTATGGACAAGTGATTTTCACTAATCTCTCTGAGTTTCAATTTCCTCCACTGTAAATTGAAGATAGTAATACTTGACCTTCCTACTTTAAGGGATTGTTTTGAAAAAAAATGCTTTGCTGATTCTAAAGGGCTATACAAATGTGAGTCATTATTGTTCTTCCATGCCAAGGTAACAAGTAACAGCATGCCTTAAAGTAGGAATCAAGAAAGAAGAGGAGGAAGTTAAAGAAGGAAAAGGCTATTTACACACAAGGTCATTAGCTCTTAAACAACAACTCAATGCTGAGGAGACCATAAAAGTTCTCTTAGTAAAGGTTTGCTTCGCTTTTCTTTTCATCTCATTTAAAAGTGTACATGTGCACACACTTGCACACAAGCACATGTACACACACACACAACACGCACACACACTAAATGTTTTGGGGTTTTTGTGTGTGACTAATGGTCTGTGATCACAGAATGCCTAGTTCTTCTAGACTACAATGTCTTAGAATCATAGTTTCTGAGGCTCTACTAGAAAACCTCTTAGGGATCAGAAAGGGAAAGCTTTTTTTCACTTGAGACTCTCAAGATTGCCAGAAAAAGTTTTTAGATTTCCCTTCGCACAAAGGATGCACTAAAAAAAGATGTATATCATCTATTAGTCTCATGGTCAGAACTAATCTTACACATAGGTGGAGAAGTCATTAACCAAATGATGACTGAGGCACTAAAAATGATCCCCAAGCTTTAAAAAAACCACTCCCACCAACTTAGTGGAATTCAATAATTAGAAATCATTCCTTTCTATAAATAAATGCCTTCTAAAGACACTTCCCTCTCAACTTTGCTGAGGTATCAGAGAACAGGTGAGGAATATAGCCACAAATGTTTCCTATGTGCTGACTGGGTTTGCTGATTCTTTTTAACTCCTCCCTCTTTTTTGTTTGTTATAAATAATGGATCTCTGAAGGAAGGGGAGAGAAGTAGTGTTATAGTGACATAAAAATAGAAGTTGTCGATAAAAACAAAATAAAAAATAAAGGTATCCATAAAAATCAAAAAAATAAAAAGTCATATAAAAATAAAAGGTATCAATAAAAATGTTTTTTTTTAAAAAGTCTTCTTAAAATTCAAATACTTCAGGGAAAGTTAATATATTAATCCCATGTATTATTAACATCTTATTTGGAATTGATTTAGACACTTTCTTCTTAATGTCTGACCTTACCTTACCTTTACAATTTGACGAAGCTCTACTCTCCTTTATATTTCTTTCCACTGAAACTGGATTACTTAGGATTCCCCAACACAGCTCACTTTATGCCCCTCAGAGTAACTGTATCCAATGTTTCCTCTTTCCCTCTCTGGCTGTGGAAATCCTACCTGCCCTTTGAGACTAACTCAAATGCTGCCTTTTCCACAAAACCTCCACTGATCCCCATGGTGGGAAGTGGTATCTTGTTCCTTTGACCTCCCATAGAATCTTGTGCTTCATATACTTTTCATTCTATTTTGTTTTAAGTTATTCATATTCATATGCATTCTCCTCTACTAGGTTTTTGAAGACAGATAGTATCATTTATCTTCATAGTCTCAGTATCTAACCAATGTTTTTACATAAAAAGTACTTATTACATTTTGCTGGAACATGCTAATTATTCAGTGGTGTAAAAAATTTTAAATGTTAAAAAAAAGTGAGTAGGTATGTGAGTTGATGTTCAGAAATTAAATCTGACATTTATTAAATGATTACTATGATAGATGCTAGAGGAGATTAAAAATAGATAATACAGACTTTCTGTTTAATGAGGTAGTAGAATGATCATGAGGTAAGTGATTAATTAATCAGAGGTAGGGAAGATAGTCAGTATCCTCTTCTCCCTCCTTCATTATAGTCACTCTTGAGCTTGTTTCCAACACAGGTTCACTACCCCACTTCAAAACTCCTTCACTCTACTCCTTCCCATCACTGCCTACCCCCCTGCCTTTGACTCCTCCTGGCCTGGGTCCCTCAGGGAAGTTATAACTTAACCTGATCATCATGCCAAATTTCTTCTGGTGAAATTCTGCCAACATCTTAAAGTTTCTGCAAGTTCCACACAGCAGGCCAGCTTGTAACAGTAAGTATCCCAACATACATGGGCATCCTGCTATCACAGGTTCTTAGATCTGCATTCATAAAAAGAAAATAACTTTCAAGGGATTAACAATCACTTTAATCAAGCACATATATAATTCCTTTAACCAAATACATATATCATTCAGTTAGTTCAGGAAGTTAGAACCCTGAATTTCAAAGAGAATACAGAGAAATCAAAAGATCAACAGACATGACTTCCTCTGCCTGAATTCCACAATTGGACGCCAACTGTCTGATCATTGTGACCAGAGAGAGAAGCATGACATTTGGATTCTCAAAGCCAGGAAACTCCTTAGTGGCTTCCCAGAGTCCTCATCTGGCACTCAAACCTTACAAAACCTAAGCCCCAAAATAAAACCTCAAGTCAGAGTATTTATACCTTCTTTAGAGCAGAGAGCATCACAACCCTTTGACTCAGTGCCTCAACAAAAAGAACAAAAGATGCTTGGGACCTTCCAACAAAACAACTCCTCTAATCAAGTTTCCCATTGGGCAGGTCCATCAATGGGTGGGAAAGATCTTTAATCACATTAAAATAATTAACAATACCAATACATACACTGTTTCTAGTTAAAGAACTCTTGTTTCTGTACTTTACTCCTTATAAAGACTCTTGATTGATAAAAAGCAAGATTCAATCAGAGGCACCTGATTATACTAAAGCAAAAACAGCAAAAGATCCTATTTTGATTGCTATCACATAGCTCTATACTACAAGACAGTGACTAATAAGGCCTCTCAGCACCACCATATACTCCACCCCCCATCCTACCCCTCTTTTCTTTCTCCCTAAACCCACACATCTTTTCAAATTTCTCTTTTTCCCTCAAGGGTACCACCATTCTTCCAGTATCCCAGTTTCTCAATCACCTTATACTTGACTCCTCATTCAACTGAAACTGTATATTTCAAAATCGTCAGTAATTGTTTTGCTGTTTAGAATGGTCTTTTCTCAATCCTCACCCTTTACTCCTCTGTACCATTTTTTTACTGTAGAGTACTTTCTCTTCTGGAAATCTCTTTCCTCTTTGTGTTGCCATGACATCTCTTCTTGGTTTTCTTTCTACCTGTTTTACAGTTCCCTTTCAGTCTCCTTTGCTGACTCATCATCCATATGGCCATTAGCTAAGGATCTGTCCTGAGCACTCCTCTCACTTGGTAACTTCATTAGATCCCATAAGTTTAATTATCAATATCGCTAATCTTTTTCCTGAACTTCAATTCTAAATCACCAATTGCCTATTGGACATTTCAAATTTGATAAATCAAACTCCATATGTCTAAAACAAAACTTAGTACATTACCCCTAAATTCACCCCACTTCTTTATTTCTTGTTTCTATTGAGGATACCAATCTACTTTACGTTACCCAGGTTTGCAAGCTTGGTGTTACCCTTGACTTTTCACTTAAACTCTCCCCACATATCCAATCAGTTTTCAAGTGTTGTTATTTCTATCTTGACGATATCTCTCATGCTTGTCTCATGGCTTATCCCTACTCACATGGCCACCAGCCTAATTTGGGCCCTTCCCACCTCTCATTTAGACTATTGTGATCACCTCCTAATTGATCTCCCTGCCTCATTCTCAGCCCTATACAACTCATCCTTCATAAATTGACCAAAGTGATCTTTCTACAGAAAATGTCTGGCCATGCTGTTTTCCTACTCATTAAAATTCAGTGGCTCTCTATTGTTGGCTCTCTCATTTCTCCTGGCTCTCTATTGACTTTAGCATCAAATATTATTTCATTTTTACCTCATCTTTTTAAAATTTTTGTTTTGTAAAAGTTTTATAATGTATAGTAATACCTCTATACAATTTATAAATAACTAAGTAAATTTTGTTGCTGTTATTCAGTCATTGATATTTTCGTTTGACTCTTCATGACCTCATTTGGAGTTTTCTTGGCAAAGATACTAGAGTAGTTTGCCACTTCCTTCTCTAGTTCAATTTAGAGATGAAGAAACTGAGAAAATAAGGTTAAATGATTTGCCACAACTACTAAGTGTGTGAGGTCAGATTTGAACTCAGAAATATGAGTCTTCTTGACTTCAGACCTAGCATTCTACCCACTATGCCACCTGGTTGGTCAAAAATATATTTGCATAGATAAATTAGATAGACACACAGACAGATAGATAGATGACAGACAGACAGATAGATAAATAGATAGATACATAGATAGAGACATAGAGAGACATAGATAGAAGGAAATATATTCAAAGAATTCACACTCAAAAATATTTTGCTGACCAAAAATGTTTGGAGATCATTGAGCTAGTAAATCGATATAACATATACAAAAATAATATTTTGTTCTGTACCTCTCTAATGCCATTAGACAGGAGAAGGAAATGGGAAACCACTCCAGAATCTTTGCCAAGAAAACCTCAAGTGGGGTTATGAAGAATACAACATTGATTGCTTAGAATGGTAAGTGAATGCTCATTGAAAAAATGTCTAAATATGAGATTTGGATTTCTGAACCACAAATTAGTATATGGGAATAAGAATAGAATATAGATACTTGTCTGGGGATGGAGTACATATAACAAAGGCCAGTAAAAATGTTTTCCTAGAAACAGAAAAAAATTTTGTTTTCACATTTCTATTTATTTATTTTAGTGTTCAACATTCACTTGGACAAGATTTTGAGTTCCAAATTTTCTCTCCATCTCTCCTTCTCCCCCTAGCCACAACAGCATGGATTCTAATTACCCCTCCCCCATCTACCTTCCTTGCTATCACCCCCCCCTTATATTATCCCCTTCCCCTTCTATTTTTCTATAAGGTATGCTAGATTTCTGTACCCCATTGCCTTCTATTTTTCTATAAGGTATGCTAGATTTCTGTACCCCATTGCCTGTGTATCTTATTTCCCAGCTGCATGTAAAAACAATTTTTAACATTCTTTTTTTTTTAATTTTGCATTCCACACTCTCCCTCCCCATCTACCCTCACTAACAGGACAAGCAAAACGCTTCCATAATAGACATGTTGTGAGAGACTAACTATATTTCCCTCCATCATATACAGTCTCCCCCATTTATTTTATTCTCTCCTTCGACCATCCTTCTTCAAAAGTGTTTGCTTCTCATTACTTCCTCCCCCAACCTGCCCTCCCTTCTATAATCCCCCCCTCTTATCCCCTTCCTCCCTACTTTCCTATGAGGTAAGAGATTTCCATATCCCATTAAGTGTGTATATTATTCCCCCCTTAAGCCAAATCTGATGAGAGCAAGGTTCACTCACTCCCTTTCACCTCCCCCTCTTCTCCTCCAATGTAAAATCTTTCTTCTTGCCTCTTTTATGTGAGATAATTTACCCCATTCTAATTCCCCCTCTCTCCTTCTCCTAGTACATTCCTCTCCCTCACCCTTAGTTTTATTTTTTAGATATCATCTCTTCCTATTCAACTCATCCTGCACCCTCTGTCTTTATATATTTCCTTCAACTACCCTAATAATGAGAAAGGTCTCATGAATTAAAAAAAATCATCTTTCCATGTAGGAATGTAAACAGTTCAACTTCAATAAGTCCCTTATTATTTCTCTTTCCTGTTTACCTTTTCATGATTCTCTTGAGTCTTGTAGTTGAAAGTCAGTTTTTCTATTTAGCTCTGACTTCTCAAGAATGCATTAAATTCCTCTATGTCATTGAATATCAACATTTCCCCCTCATTGATTGTACTCAGTTTTGCTGAGTAGGTGATTCTTGGTTTTAATTCTAGCTTTTTTGACCTCTGGAATATCATATTCCAAGCCCTCTGATCCCTTAATGTAGAAGCTTCACTCATCATCCATTCCTCACTCTCTAACTGATGATTAGCTAAGGCTAATGTGCTATCCTGATTTTTCTCCTTGACCTGGGAACTCTGGAATTTGGCTTTAATATTCCTGAAAGTTTTCACTTGGGGATCTCTTTCAGGAAGTAATTGGTGGATTCTTTCAATTTCTATTTTACCCTCTGGTTCTAGAATATGAGGATAGTTTTCCTTGATAATTTTTTGAAAGGTAATGTCTAGACTCTTTTTTTGATCATAACTTTCAAGTGCTCCAGTAACTTTTAAATTGCCTCTCTTGGACCTATTTTCCAGGTCAATTGTTTTTCCAGTGGGATATTTCACATTGTCTTCTATTTTTTCATCCTTTTGCTTTTGTTTTATAATTTTTTGATTACTGATAGAGTTATTAGCTTCTATTTGCTCCATTTTAATTTTTAAGAAATTATTTTCTTCAGTGAGCTTTTGGACCTCCTTTTCCATTTGGCAGATTCTGCCTTTTAAGACATTCTTCTCCTCACTGGATTTTTGGACCTCTTTTGCCATTTGGATTAGTCTATTTTTAAAGGTGTTATTTGGGGGGGCGGTGTTCTTTCGCAAATTGTTGACTCATTTTGCTTTCCAATTTTTCCTCTACTTCTCTTACTTGATTTTCAAAATCCTTTCTGAGCTCTTCCATGACCTGAGACCAATTCATATTTTTCTTGGAGGCTTTGGATGTAGGAGATTTGATTTTGTTGTCTTCTTCTGAGTGTATATTTTGATCTCCTTTGTCACCAAAGTAAGATTCTATAGTCTGAGTTTTTTCTCCACTGTTTGCTCATTTTTCCAGCCAATTATTTGATTTTTTTTAACTCTTTGTTAAGCTAAGGCTCTGTTTCCAGTGTGGAGGGCATGCTATCCCTAGCTTCGGGAGTTTTATGCAGCTATTTTCAGAGATACTTCTAGGAACCTATAAATTTTCAGTTCTTCTAAGGTAGTATGATCTAAGGAGAGATGTTTGTTCCTCTCCTGGCTTATGTTGTGGTCATGAGTGACCACAAGCATTCTCTTCTGCCCTACAACTGTGAGTAAGATTACCTCTCCACTGCTGCCACAGGCTCTGCTATGCCATTACCCCACCTTGCAGAACTCCCACCTAGGACTGCAACCAACATCCAAGTATGGGCAAAACAACAGAATCCTGCCCCTGAATCAGCAAAGAGATCCCCATGATCTCATTCTGATGAATTATTCATTCCCTTTACCATCTGTGGACTGAAAGCTCTAGAAACGGTCACTGTCACTACCATTGCTGCCACCACTGTCACCACCACTCAGGGCTATGCTGGGGTCAGGGCTTGTCTGCATTCCTCTGTCATCCAGGTCAGACAGACCTTTCCCATTGACATTCTAAGTTGTTTTGGGGGTTTGTGGGTTGAAAAGTCTAGAAACTGCCTCAGCCTCCAGTACTTCAGTCCCCACAGTTTAGTGGGAAAGAACAAAATTAATTTGGGAGGGTCACAGTCCAGGGTTTAAGTCCCAGCTCTGCCATCACTTTCTAGTGTGTGACTTTGAGGAAGGGGAGGAGAGGAGAGTTCCTGTGTCTGGGCCAAGGTTCATCCTTATTGAGAAAAGAGTGACTCAGGTAAGAAAAAAAGGTGAGCAAGAAGGCCTCTTGCAGTGTCATGGGAGGTTTGGAAGGTAAAGTGTTGGAGCAAGGAATGAAGTGAAGTTGGCCTGGGCAACTCATAAAATGATGACTTTGGTGCAGTAATGAATGAAGAAGCACTCTATAAACTGAAAAGTATTGTGAAACAGTGGGTTTCCTTATTGTTGTTACTCTGGAATGTTTTTAGAAAGCAGAGAGTATTTTGCTTCAAATCAAAGCTGAAAAATTTCAGCAAAGAGAAGTTACTCTTACTACCCTTTGCTATTGACAAATCTCACAGCTACTGTTTTGAGTCAAGAATGATTTTGCAAATATTTATCCAGAGGTAAGTTTTATCACACATGCCAATGCAAAAAGATGTTAACTTTTGAACAATTCCCCTCTCACTCTGAAGGTCTCTTATTTTTGGATGCCCCAGCAGATTGTTTTCCTTTCTACTTACGGGCAGTCTTTAGTGACTTGAAATGCATGAGGTAATACATTAGATAAAGGAAAGACTTTGTATTCTCATTGGGGCCTGCACTTCTCTCATATCTTCTATTGAAATATAAGTTTCTGTAGGGAGAATTGGGAAAAGGAGTACCGTAGAGTAAAGGATACTCTTTAGCATGTGGAGAATGTTGTGATTTTGACTCAAGAGGCATTCATAGATAACAAGACAATATGACAGATGGATTCATTCTCAGCAAAGATCAAATTATTGAAGATTGAGTGCCAAGGGAAACATAAATATATCTTGGCTTCTTGCAGTTGAGAGGGATTAACCATGAGACAATTAAAGAAAAACAGGAAGTGCTCTGTCTGTATGTGAAGAAAATATCAAAATGACTTAATACAGTCAAGTTTAAGGTAATGAATGAATATGAAATCAAAATCTTAATGTTCATTTGTATTATTGAGTAATCACTCAATATTTTTTGAATATCTGCTATGTGCAAAGCTGGGGAACACAAAGATTAATCAGACATGGTCCCTGATCTCAATAAGTTGACATTTTAATTGGGAAGACAGTCTAAATAACAAATAAAGATGGTTAACAATTCAAGACTGTAAATGTTGTTTTTAAGGAGTGAATCATAGAACAATTAATAATAATAGATAACATTTACATAGCACTTTAATGGTTACAAAGTGCATAACCTATTTATCTCATTTGATCCTCATACCAATCCTGGGAACTAGGTACTGGTGCCCACTTTACAGGCAATGTTACTGAAGGTCAGAGAAGGGAGAAGATCTTATCAATTAGAATAACCAAGGCAGGTGGCAAACAACAAAAGGTGAGAATTAAGTTCTGACTTAAAGAATAGGTAAGATTCAAATAGATGGAAAGTATCAGGACAGGGCATTCTATAAAGTACAAATGGCAAGAATAAAGGTGCACTTCAGAAAATCTAAAGAATGTTCCAGGAATGAAAAATAGACTAATATTGGTAGAGTAGAAGATTTGTACAGACCAGCAGAGGGAGATTAAGGTGGAACGGCTTAGAACCAGCCCATGTTTGGATCTTAAGGACCAGCCTGTTGTTCAGATTTTATCCTCCAGGTAGTGGGAAAACATTGAAACTTTTTCTATGAGTCTCTACCATGACTCTATGACCTGGAAATAGTCAAATCAGAGAACCAACAATGGAAGTAATATCAGAGTGCCAGTACAAACCTAGAAGTCAACACATGTAATCCAGTTTCATCGTTCCATAGCTCTCATTGGAAATACCATCCTGACCTGGAAAGACTGAGCCTTGTATAAAGATTTATAAGGGGTCAGACCTATTTCAGGCCAGTTCCCCAATAGTTTCAATCCAAAATGGGTTGAAATGAAAGACTTGTAATCTATCTAACAGGTGATCACCCAGGTAGTCATAGCAGGGAAAGGACATTCTGATGAAGGATGGATTGGTTCGTCCAGGAAAAGCATTAGTTCAGCTGAGGATCTCTTCTCTGTGCTGTTCATAGTGATGGTCTCTGGAATAAATTCTAAGAGATTCACCCCAGGTACTCAAGTTCAGACTTTCTGTACTAAGTCTCATGAGCCTCATGGCCTGAGCTTTAATTCTATGAACCCATCACAATTTCTAAGACAGTTTCAAAAACCTTTTAGTTCTGTACTGGCCAATTTCACTATATAAACTGGCCTCTGAAGGTGATCATAATTTAATAGAATGTAAGTTCTTTAAGGAGAGAAACAGTTACATTTTTTTTGTCTTTATATCCCATTTTTTAGCACAGCTTCTGGAACATAGTAAATACTCAAAAATGTTTGTTGCTTGGCTGATAATATTTGGAATATGAAGTAAAATTCATCAAACATATATGATCTGATAATATGTTGAGAACAATGATTACACAATTATTAGAGGTTAAAGGTAAAAGAATTATTTTACTACAATATGTAATAATCAAATAATTATTTGAGGAAGGAACCTCAAAGACCATTTAGTCCCATCATCACCTCAACAGTCATCATCCCACCTCTACCCCAAGTATTCTCAACATATGGTCATTTAATCTCTGCTTGACTTTCAGTAATGGGCAAACTATACTCTTGGAAGAGTCTGTGGTACTTTGGGGAATCTCTCTGGGAAGTTTTTCCTCATTTGAGATAGAAATATGCTTCTTTACAACATCCATGGATTGTTTTACCCTAGGGCCAAGCACAAGTCTTTTCTCTTTTCTACATGGCAGCCCTTCTGATACTTGAAAGTAACCATCACATCTTCACCTATCTTCTCTTTTTCAGGCTGAATATCAATCAAGTCAAGTATAGCATGATCTATGATCCTCTCATCATTCAGATTACTCGTATATGAGCATGTGCTACCTGTCATTGTCATTCCTGGAATTCTGCAGCCAAAAATCAACTTAGCCAAAGTCATAGAAATTAAACTAGTTTCATGTTTTTGGACAGAAAAAGGCACATTGTCTGGTAAAGCCCGAAGAAATAATTATGATAAATTAGGGAAGTCAGGATAGTCTATTAAGATCTATTTAAAAGGATCATAAATATAAAAGACCATGCCTACTGACAGGTATATATGGACAGACAGTAACTATTATAACCATTGAAATTACAACCAGAGTCATTGGATTTATACCATACATTTTTTACTTACCAAGAGAATACACATCCCTGTAAAGTTTATATATATAAATTTAGGTTTCAAATTTGAACTGACAGAATAAGAAATAACATATATCAGTACTTTATGAACAAACCTAAAAATATATTGGAAAGGAAATGCTATAAGATGTATTAGGTTAATGTTATAATAACAGACCAAAAATAGATATTTTTCTAGTTGGAAAAATTATTAGGATGGCAGAATTTGGTGATATATAGATATAGATATACATGTTTTCACTCAGTAGAGTCACAGAAAATACTTAAACAGAAAAAAAAATTGTGAAAGAGCAGTTTGCCTAAGTATAATGGATTGCCTCCAGTCCCTTCCCATTTCTGTTCTATCATGTAATGTCTAGTTTCCCTAAAACATGACTTTCATCACTTCATTAATCTGACGTAACATGAAAAAGTTCTGTTTTACCTTTCATATGAATTACAGGTGCTTCATGTTAGAATTCAAGGCCTTTTCTATTTTGGCCTTATTTTACTTTTTCAATGTTATATCACCAAATTCTCCAATAATAACCAAAAAGCTTCTATAAACTTGAATTCAAAGACCTGGATTCAGATCCAGGCACCATCATTCAGTGCTGTGATACCTCAGGGCAGACATTCCATTTCTCTGAATCTCAGTGTCCCATTCTTCAAGTGAGGAAATTAATACTTAAGCTATATCTTATAAAGGGTTTTCAAGAAGCTCAAATGAAAGAATTTATGCTAAATGCTTTTTAAACCCTATATCTTAATGTAAATGATAGATGATTATTTTTACTGCTATTGTCTTCTTATTTTTTTAGACACAAAGCAGTGAAGTGAAGTGCCTTGGAGGCAGGAAGACCTGAGTTCAAGTCCCACATCTGACTCAGAGTTGGCTATGAATGGTGTGACCAAGTCATTTACTGTCTCAATGACCCCAGACAACTCTCTAAGAATATAAATTGCAGAGCATGTGCCAATTATTACAAAAATGAAATCACAGATCTAGTTCAGATTATCCACCTGGCATACAGTAGGTGCTTAATAAGAGCTCAATGCTGATAGATGACACAGTAGATAGAGTGCCAGACCTGGAGTCAGGATGACCTGAGTTCAAATGCATCCCCAGGCACTTACTATCTGTGTGACCCTGGGTAAGTCTTTTAAACATGTTTGCCTCAGTTTCTTCATCTATAAAATGATCTAGAAAAAGAAATGGCAAACTATTCCAGTGTCTTTTCCAAGAAAATTCCAAATGATGTCATGATGAGTAAGACACAACTGAGCAACAATGGGTGTTCTTTGACTGATTGACTTATACCATACTCATCCCTACTTCTATACTATTAAATAAAATATTCATTTTACTTGAGATTCCTTCCTGTACCCCCTCTGCTTATCTAAATTCTACTCATACTTCATCCCCTTTTCCTCTTCCATGCAACCTTCCTTAATGATACCACAATGATTTCCACAGTGATGCAGCCTTCTTTGACCACTACCATATCTTTGTCTAGACAGACCATACATGGTGTGTAGGCTTGTACTTTGTTTTATACTGCAATGCTCTCTATATATTTCATGTATATACATCTTATTTCCTTACTTCAAGAATCCACAGCTCCTTCCACTAATGACATTTACAATTCCCGTGTGCCCTAATAGACAGTCTAGGAGAGTTGTTGTGATGAAAAAAATTCTATTGCCTTACAACCAACTTGATGATGATCCTCCCTGAACCTAGCTAGGGTAGCCTGCTGACAACCAACAAACAGTCTACAAAAAGAGTGATATTTTTTTCCAGACCTTTGAAGCCTGGAAGGATTAGTCAGAGTTTGCACTCCTCTGGCATAGCCCAGATACATGTCCATGCCATGATGATAATCATAAGTCTTTATGATGTGTCTGTGCTCTGTAGATATATAGGTATATATTATGTATGTATACATGCACATATACATATATGTATCAGAGAGAGAGAAAAATGTAATTTGAGTAAGATGATCTAGAATCAAATTTTAGTTCTACTATTTACTAACTCTGCCACTTTAGACAACTTACAATTTCCCTGAGCCTTACTTTTCTCATCTGCAAAATAAGGATTAAAAATACTTACCAATTCTTCTTCAATAGGGGGCTGTAAGGATCAAATGAGATCCAAAGTTCAAAATATTTTGTAATCATAAAGCAATATATAAGTGTTGCAAGTAGTATAATTACTATGAGTTACACACCATTGCCTCATACTTCAACGAGATCCAAAACTATTAAAAAGACTTCTATAGATTCCAAATTATTCATAATGTAACTCTTGGTGATAGCAAAAAAAAAGCTAGAAATAAAATGGGTGCTCATCAATTGGGTCAAACAAATTGTGGAACACAAAGAAAATGGAATGCTAGCATATCATAAAAAGTTATAAATGTGAAGAATTTAAAAAATAACATTCATAAGTCAACCTAAAATATATGCAAAAGAAATGCAAAGTAATTAGGGGGAAGTAAAAAAGGGAAGGAAAAGGACTTTCCAAAGAAAGTGACACTTGAGCTGGAACTTACATGGTTCTAGGGAATGAAAACAAATGACCCCTTGTAGGGACAAAGTCAATGTAATTGATGCAAGAAGGAAGAATATCAATTGGGGAAAAGCATTCTGTACTTCAAATAAGTCTGATAAAAATTAAATGTCCAAACAGTATATGAAATTAAACATTAAATATTTAAAACCAAGTGTCATTTCTCAGTAGTTAAGTGACAGAGGACTTGAACAATTTTCAACAAAAAAAAAAGAAACTAAAATGACCATTTTTGCATGTTCCAAATCAGTAATAAGACAATTATAGTAAAAACTTTGACCCTAGTAAATGAGTAAAGATGGCAAAAATGAAAAGTAATCAATATAGGTAGGCAAAGTAGAAAGATAGGACACTAAAATACTGCTCGTGGAACTGCTAGTTGATGTGACTGTCCTGGAAAACAATTTGGAATTATGTGAGAAAGACTACATAACTTTGACCCAAAGATCCCACTATAAAACATGAACTCAAAGAAAGTCAAAGGTAGACAAAAAGTCCTATATACCTTTGTGGTAACAAAAGAATTTTTTTAAATATCCATTAATTCAGGAATAACAATAATTTGTTGGACTTGAAAGTAAGAGAAAGGTAATTGCATCATCAGAAATTATTAATAAGAAAAATTCATAAAACAATGGAAAAGTTTTATGAATTTATACATAAAAGTGTAAAAACCAGGAAAGCAGTAGACATAATCACTGTTTATAAGAGGTCTGTTTCTACACTTGCCCAACCAGGATTAATATAATTAGCAAAATGCTCTCTACACCCTGATAGCTCTATTGCCTCTTTGAGTCACAGAATCAACAAAATGTATAGAGTGTAAACTATTCCTAAACCCTAATATTCCTAAACACTGAATCAAGTAACCAATCAAAGGCATAAATTAGGAGTAATAACAAGTTGGAAAGGAGTGAAGTGCTTCATGCCATTGAATGAAGTCAGGTGAAATGTTTTGGGATTAGTTGAAGGAACACACCTGTGGGTCTATTTATCAGAGAAGCAAGTGCCTCAAGAGTTCATCTTTGAGCTTAGATCCAATCTGTTCTGCTTGTCAATACAAATGTCACAAATGGTGAGGCTTCTTAAGAGTTAACCCAATATTGTGGATCTTTTGAAAACTTTGTTTTTGAAGATGGAAGAGTAGAAAGAGGAACCTGCTCTACCTCTCCCCCCATAACTGATAAAATACCTGTAAAAAATGACTCTAAATAAATTCTAGAGCAGCAGAAGCCAGAAAACAACAGAGTGAAAGAGATTTCCAGACCAAGACAGCCTGGAAGACCGACAGGAAAGGTCTATCACACTGGGCTTAGAGCAGAACACAGTCCAGCCTTGGTGCACTTCACAACATGGACAGGACTGGAGCAGGCTTCAGGGTGAAGAAGCATAGGCCTGATGTGGTTCCCATATTTCTCAACCCACAAATGCCAAAGAGAGCTTCAAAGGTCAGTGAGAAAACTCTTTCACCTGTGTGAGAGGGGTGTGCTGTCTGGTCTGGCCCTAGCTCTGGCCCCAGGGCAGCAGCATCCACTTTGGAGCCCTTGGCCTAAAAACCCTGGGGGAATAGAGCACCTGATCTGGGTCTCAGTCCTAAGTGGAAGCCTTGGGGTGAGGAGGAGCTCTGGTGTAGTAGAGTTGGTGGTGACAGTGGAGAGGGAATCCTACTCACAGATCCTGAGCAGTGAAGATAGATTGCTTGTGGTTTCTCACAGCCCAGAGTGCAGGCCAGATAAGCATAAACTCCTCTCCCTTGATTGTACCACCTTGGAGGCACTGAGAACTTACAAGTCCCTAGAGTATACCCTCTACTTGACTAATGACTCAAAACTCAAGTAACTGGCTGGGAAAATGCCCCCAAAAGGGGGGAAAAATAAGACTACAGATGATTACTTTCTTGGTGAAAAGGTATTTTCTTCCATCCCTTTGGATGAAGAAGAACAAAGCATACCATCAGAGGAAGATATAAAAATAAAGGCTTCTATACTATAGAAAAGCTGAACACTGAATAATTGTAAATAAAAATCCTGGCCTCCAAGAAGAAATGTGGACTCATTTTCCTCTTTTGGATAGAGAGGTAGGGAAATGTCAAACATGCTCAGGGGCGTGTGGATGATTTTTTTTTTAACTGTATGCACAACCTACTTTTAAGTTTAATCTTCTTTCTTAACATTTTCTTTTTCACTTTCTTAAGTCTAGACAATCAACAAAATAATAAAACAAGCCCTGATTTGTAGCTTGCCAATTTCTGAGGTGTAAATGCTCACACTTGTTCAAAGAAAGCTGTCAGCTGTCAGCACAGCCTCTTAAAATGATTCCAGAAGCAGTAACTAGTTATGTGTTTTAGTTCATTTTTTTCTTGATAACATGGGCCATACCATAGATTATGTATGGGGCTAGATTTTTGCCCTGCCTCATGTACTATGGGCTACATGTGCTTTTACAAAAGATAGTTCTTGTTGTTCAATTATTTTCAGTTGTGTCCAACCCTTTGTGACCCCATTTAGGTTTTTCTTGGCAAAGATATTGGAGACGTTTGCCATTTCCTTCTGCAGCTCATTTTACAGATGAAGAAACTGAGGAAGAGTTAAATGACTTGCCTGGGATCACACAACTAGTAAATAGCTGGGATGAGATTTGAACTCAGGAATATAAATTTTCCTGATGAGGCCTGGTACTCTGCTGCTTACCTAGCAATCCACTTGCAAGAAAGATGTACATAATCAAAAGCTTCAGATTGTTCCTTGGACCCCGAGATGGTTGGGTAGTATGCCAAAGAGTTTGGTCAAATTAACCAGTCTTTTTTACTCTTCTGAAGGTTTTTTTTTCTGTTTTGTTTTTGGTACAGAGTGATTTCTCTCCTGGATTTCTAGTTGACAAGGGGAGAGGACTTCTCTCCCTTTCTACTCCTCAGAAGTAACTATGAGATTTATACCCCACATAGCAATGAGAACATGGGCTTGCCTAGGTGAAGCTCCAATGGCACCTCAAGTCTTTACTGTTCCTTTTGGTCTGTGTTTCCTTGAAGAGCACAGATCACCAAATAGCAGTCTTGAGAAATAGGGGTTTCTAGTCATAGTAACTATCCTTGTGAGTTCAAGAGGTAAGGAGCCATGCAATTAGGTAGTAGCTGCCCAAGGGGAAGTGTTTCCTGAAACTGCACCCTTCTTGGAGAAGAAAATAATCACTTCCAGAAGGATTAGTCTTTCCCTGGCTGACTGACAGACCTGGACCTTGAGTAGCTGTTTCAAGAAGACAGACTGAGGAAAAAGTGGCATCTGTTCAGAATTCTTTACTGCCTCCCAGAAGAGTATAATAGAGCTGGTGGTTTGAAACTTATGTTTAAGTGTGTGTTAATATGAGCTTATGAGTCTTCTATGTTTTAATTATTTCTTTTATGGTAGAAGAAAAAAATAGACACCCTATAATAGATATCTATTATTTTGTACATTGAAAATCTTTTCTAGAAGGAACCTCATTAATTCCCTTTGAATGGAATCTAGACATAAGCCAAATCCAACCATTGAGAGATTTTCCCTGGAGTTCTACTACACTCTGTTAAATTCTCTAAATTTACCTCCAGTTTGAGTGAGGAGGGAAAAAAAAAGTTTGAATCCTTTTTTTTTTTAAGTCAGTCTTCCACAGGATTGAATCAAATGCTCATGAGTCTACATCCATGGTCTTTTGAAGAAGAGGGATACCCCTCAGGTGATTGGTGGCATCTTTGTTATAAAGAGGGCTCTTTTGGGGGTGGGAGGAAAGCTATATTTAGAACTGAGCATGATATAAAGATAAAACTTTCAAAATCATGGAATTTGTGAAAGGGAATCAATCTCAGCAGTTATCTCATTCTACCCATAAATAAAAGGACTCCTCATTATAAGATATCTGACAAGTAGCCATCAAGTCTCTGATTAAAGACCTCCGAGGAGGGGGAGTTCACCACTTTTCAAGGCAGCCTATTCCACATTTGGACAGCTCTAATTGTTAGGAATTTTGTTTGTTTTTTCCCCTTGAAGTAAGCCTAAATTTGCTTCTTTGTACCACCCACCTATTATTCCTAGTTATAACCCCATGGGGCCAAAGAAAACAAATCTAATCCCTCTTTGAGATGAAAATACTTCAAAAACTTGAACACAGCCATAATGTCCCCCCAAGTCTTCTCTAGTCAAAATATCCCTTTTTTTCAGATGATGTTCACAGGACATATACCCTTCATAATGGCCCTCCTTTAGATACTCTCTAGCTGTTTATCAGGGGCAGCTAGGTGGTGCAGTGGATAGAGCACCAATGCAGGAGTCAGAAGGACTTGAGTTCAAATTTCCCCTCAGACACTTGACACTCATGTGCCAAGCCATGTGACCTTGGGTAAATCACTTAACCCCAATTGCCTCATCCTGGGTCACTTCATCCTGATGAATATCTGGTCACTGGATTCTCAGGAGGAGAAAAGAGACTGGTGACCTACACAGCCCTCCCTCACTCAAAACAAAGTTAAGTGTAAGTCTTGTCATCATTTCTCTGATGACATGGTCTTCTTTGGCAATGAAGGATGAACACACACATACATATAGCTGTTTATTAATGCCTTTCTCAAACCATGATGCCCAGAACTGAATAATGTACTCTAGATGAGGTCTGATAAGGGCAAAACATGGCAAGACTGTAACCTCCTCAGTCCTGGGAGCCATGCCTCTCTTAATTCCATCCAAATTTGCATTAACTTTTTTGACTGCCAAATTTTACTATTGACTCATATTGGGCTGGTAGTTCACTAAAATTCCCAAGTCTTTTTCAGAACAAGAAGTATCTCATCATGCCTCTTCCATCTTGTACTGATGAGATTGATATTTCTGCTCAAGTGTAACACTTTGTATTTGTCACTATTGAATTTCATCTTATTCACCTGTCCAAATTTTTGGACCATGACTCTGTAATTGTGTATGTTATCCATTCCTCCCAGCTTTGTGTCATCTGAAAATTTGATAAGTATGCCATTATCAGAGTCACTGATAATAAACATTAAACCTCTGCCACTCTGATAGTGAACCATTGACAACTACTCTTTGAGCATCCAACCAGCCAATTATGAATCCATCTAATTATATTACTGTCTAGTCCACATAATAATAGCAATAATAATAACTATTACTATCATATTTATTTATTTCAAATTTATCTTATTTGTAATTTATGGGATAAAGCAAGCATTTCCATAACAGTACAATAAAGAAAGATGATTGTACATGAAACTGCAAATCCCCTATACACAACTAACTATTCCTTTCAAATATACAACAAAATTATCCTGTAAATTTCTTTCTTTTTCTTCCCTATCCCCACCTTGGAGATGGCTACCATTAGATGCAAATAGGTGTGTGTATAATTATTCTATGCATACTTACATTTATCAGTTCTTTCTCTGCATACAAATAGCATCTTTATATGTCCTTTATAGTTAATTTGAGTATTTATAATAGTCAAAGTAATTTATTTGCCCAAAGTCATGCTTTAAACATATTGCTGATACTTTACATATTTTTTCTGAGATCATTGATCTCATTATTTTTTTATTTCATAGTAATATTCATCACAATCATATATCCCAATTTGTTCAGCCATTCCTCAATTGATGGGCAGCCCTGCAATTTCTATTTCTTTTCCACCACAAAGAGAGCTACTATAGACATTTTAGAACATATAGGTTCTTCTCCTTTTACCATAATCATCTTTGGAAATAGACCTAGTAATGCTATTGGTGTATCAAAGGGTATGGGTAGTCAGTAAATCAGTAAATATACTGCTATGTAGTATTAAAGTTAATAAATATAGAGGGTTTTAAAGTTTGTAAAGTATTTTACATGTGCTATCTCATTTCTTTTCTTCATGACAATCCTAGGAAGTAGATCCCTATTTTTATAGATGAGAAAAATGAGGTTGAGAGGTTAATTCACTTACCTAGGGTCACAGAGTTAGCAAGTGTGGGATGATGGACTTGAACTCTGGTTTTCCTGATTCCAGGAGCAGTGTTCTATCCACTTTTGACATCTCTCCCTATTTTCTACTCACATACAAAATAAAACAAATGAACTAAAAACATCCAATTTATGGAAGTCTTGCATATCAGCAATTAGGTTGACTTCACACATAACTGTTGGACATCTCACAAATGATTTATTTAGTATTTATTCTATTTTGCCAAAAATCCATCAAATAATATTTTTAGATGTTGCCAGATTTCTGTTCCAATATGAATTGTGAAATCTATCTATTACTAGATATGCCAAAGCTATATTAGAAGATAATCTGAGTTTATGGATAAAATGATGACATCATTTTTTTAAAAATTTCATCTGGAGGCAGAGCCAAGATGGTGGAGTAGAAGCAGGGACCTGCCTCAGTTCTCCACCCAAATCCCTCAAAATACCTGTAAAAAAATGATTGAACAAATTCTAGAGCAACAGAAGCCACGAAACAAGTGAAACAGATTTCCTGCCCAAGATAGTCTGGCAGGCTAACAGGAGGGGTCTATTGCACTGAGTTTTGAGCAGGGCACAGCCCAGAGTGGGCCAAAAAGGCACAGATGGGACTGGAGCAGGCCTCAGGGCACTGAAGCATCATACAGCAGTTTCTAGACTTTTCAACCTACAAATACCAAAGAGAACTTCAAAGTTCAGTGGGAGAGCTCTTTTACCTGGGTGAAAGAAAAACATATTCTGGCCCCAGAACCAGCCCCAGGATGGTGGCAGTCATTGCTGCAGTGGCTGGATGTAAATGGAGCTCTCAGTCTACAGATGGTGGAGGGATTGAGTGGCTGATCTGGGTCACAGTCCTGGGTGGCTCTCCTGGGGCAAGGAGGAATACTTGAGTGGCAGAGCTGGTGACAGTTATGGAGAGGGAATCCTATTCACATATCCAGGGCAGAAAAGAGTGCTTGTCATTACTTACAGACCTGAGTGCAGGTCAGAAAAAGAGCGAACACCTCTCCTTTATGCCACTTTGGAGGAGCTGAGAATTTATGGATCCCTGAAGATATCTCTGAAAGCAGTTGCACAAAGCCCCTAAAATTTGGGGCAGTATACCTTCCACTTAACAAGGAGCTCAGAGGTCAAGTAATTGGCTGGGGAAATGACCAAAAGGGGGAAAAATAAGACTATAAAAGGTTACTTTCTTGTTGAAAAGGTATTTTCTTATAATGAGGAAGATCAAAGCATACAACCAGAGGAAGACAACAAGGTCAAGGCTCCTCCATCCAAAGTCTTCAAGAAAAATATGAAATTATCTCAGGCCATAGAAGAGCTCAAAAAGGATTTTGAAAATCAAGTGAGAGAAGTAGAGGAAAATTTGGGAAGAGAAATGAGAGCAATGCAAGAAAATCATGAAAAATGAATCAACTGCTTGCTAAGGACACCTTCCAAAAATACTGAAGAAAGTAATACCTTTAAAGTCAGACTAAATCAAATGGCAAAGAGATGCAAAAAGCCAATGAGGAGAAGAATCCCTTAAAAAACAAAATGGTCCAAATGGAAAAGGAGGTCCAAAAGCTCACTGAGGAAAATAATTATTTCAAAATTAGAATGGAGCAAAAAGAAGCCAAGGACTTTATAAAAAATCAAGAAATTATAAAACAAAACCCAAAGAATGAAAAAAATGACAGACAATGTGAACTATCTCATTGGAAAAGCAATTGACCTGAAAAATAGATCCAGGACAGACAATTTTAAAATTTTTGGTCTACATGAAAACCATCAAAGAAAAGAACCCAGACATTATCTTTCAAGAAATTTTCAAGGAAAACTACCTTGATATTCTAGAACCAGAAGGAAAAATAGAAATTGAAAGACTGCACTGATCTCCTGAAAGAGATCCCAAAAGAATAACTCCCCGGAATATTATAGCCAACTTAGAGAGTTCCCAGGTCAAGAAGAAAATATTACAAGTATCTAGAAAGAAGCAATTCAAGTATTGTGGAAACACAATCAGGACAACACAGGATTTAGTAGCTTCTACACTAAGGGATCAGGGGAAGGTGGGGCTTGAAATATGATATATCAGAGATCAAAGGAGATAGGATTAAAACCAAGAATCACCAACCCAGCAAAACTGAATATAATATTTCAGAGGGAGAAATGGAATTTCAATGAAATAGAGGACTTTCAAGCATTCTTGTTGAGAAGACCAGAGCTGAATAGAAAATATGCCTTTCAAATACAAGAGATTGATGTCTCATGTTAAATGCATCAACTAAAAGAGGTCAGAGAATTTTAATGCCAGGTCTAAATGTTAGAAGAAATAGAAATGAATGAGACTTGAAAGAGCACAAAGAGAATCAAAGACAAACTGGAGGTAAATTTAGAGAATACAGAGTGTAGGACTTCAAGGTTATCAACACAGTTTCTTGTGCTAAACCAAATTCAATTTTAAAGGAATCCAATATGTTCATTGATGTCATGGATTCAACATGCCATATCCCTTTTCTGCCCCTTCAAGAAACAGGGCTCCCAGAAGGATTTACATTTCCTAAAGGGCCATTACAAAGTGGTTCAAGGACTTTCTATGATAGCTTTTCAGTTATCCTTATGAAGAAGTAGGGACTGAGTTCCACTCATAATATGCTAAAGTTCATTTCAATTGAAAGTTCATCAATAGCACAATTTTACACCATTTTGACAAAATATCTGAATTACTGACTCACAGTTTTGACAGAACTGACTAGGCTGTGTAAATATGCCTAAGATTTCTATTATATTATAGAGAAACAGAGGAACAATAAGAAGGGATATCTGAGATAGTTCACTGAACAGAAGAATGACAGTCACTCATAATTATAGATTCCCATTCTGCTGGAGCAATAAAGATGTCATAGAAAAAATCTTAAGGTATTAACTAGTCCAACTAATACCTTTTTCTTACAGATGGAAAATTGTAGTAAAGTAGAAAGAGTACAGAATTTGGAAGAAGAGCAGGATCCAACTCTCTTCGCTGCCCCTCACTAAATGTCTGATTTTTGAAAGGTCAGGTGACTTCCCTAAAATAATATCAAGGCTGTATTATCCAAAGGCTCAGAAAGTACTGCATCTAGAACCAATGACTTTTTAAAAATTGGTATGATACATATTTTAATAAAGATCAATTTTTGATATATATATATTTTTTCATATATATGTATGTGTATATATGTATATATATATATATGTGTGTGTGTGTATATATGTGTGTTTCACACACACACACACAGGTGCAAACACACACAGCTCAGCGGATAGAGTCCTGGCATTGGAATCAGGACGTCTTATTTTCATGAATTCAGATGCTTACAAACTATGTAGCCTTGGGTAAGTTACTTAACCTTGTTTGCCTTAGTTTCCTCATCTGTAAAATGAGCTGAAGAATGAAATGACAAACCAATTTAGTTTCTTTGTCAAGAAAACCCAAAATGTGGTTATAAAGAAGCAGACATGACTAAAATAACTGAACAACCACATATGTAGGCATTTTAGATTTTTTTTTTTAGAGTAAGGAATACTTCATGAAGAAATTCTTCTACAAATAGAGTTGACATCTCTCTGCTCTGTGGTATCTAGTCTTACTATACTGAGAAGTTAAATGACTTTCCCAGGGTCTCATAGTCAGCATATATCAGAAACAGATCTTGAATTCAAGTCTTCCTCCAGCCAAAGATAGTTTTTTATCCACTACAAAAATTCTGCCTCTAAATAATACATGTATGTAAGTATATATGTAGCTATCTATACATATGTACATTTACACACATATATGCGTATGTGTGTACATTTAAAGCTAGGCAGAGTATACACTCAAAGAGATAAAAGTCACATCAATGTCAATTTTTTTATAAAGTAAAGAAATTAACATGAGATGAACTTTCTGATTTTTTTTATTGCAAAATCAGATGCACTCATAAAAATGTAGCCAGCAAGGGCCTACAAACAGAAGTGCCTAGGGCTTACAAGGACCTTAATGGAACCCAAAACTACACTGACGCCTGCTAGTTTTCTCCTTGTCTAAATGAAAAATATTATTCAACCCATATTACACATGGGATAGTGTTGAATTAGAATGACAACTGATTGCTGGGAGGAGGTATTCATGAAATAGATCTGGTCAAGGACAATATAGGAAGGAGACAGGAGACTGTATTGTTGTGTCCTTTCTAAAATTTATTTATTTTATTTTTCTGACAGTAACTATCTGTGTGAACTTGGACCAAAAATTCACTTCATCTCTACAAACTTTAGGATTATAAGAGCCTAGACTTAGAGCTTCTTTATGTATCTGGCACTTAGTAGGTACTTAATATAAATACTGATTAAGTAACCTTAGAAGTCACTGGTGCCCTTGCCTCATTTTACACATGAGGAAACTGAAATTCAGGGAAATCAAGTAAATTTCCCAAGGTCACACATGTAGGAAGCAATAGAGTTGAGAATTGGTTGATGGAAAATCTAATTCCACAGGCGCAACCTTCGCCTAACTATAAAGTAAGGTCCTTGGTTGGATTAGATCATCTCTAAAGTTCCTTCCTTTATTGAAAATATAACACTATGTATGAGTTTAGATATAATGAACAAATGTCTACATGGAGTAATATAAGGGTGAACAATCTCATAAAAACATCTTCTTTCAATTCTTCAGTTTTAAAAAAAATGCAAGATAGTTTTACATAGTGGATAGAAAACTTGCCTTGGATTGCAGACTGTCTGGTTTCAAATCCCTACCTTGGACACTTTCTAATTGTGTGAAACTTATCCTTTCTCAGCCTCCACTTTCTCATCTTTAAAATGGTGATAATGATAGTATTTATCTCACAGGATTCTTGAAAGCATCAAATGAGATGATATGGAAATATTAAATGGCACATTTTAAAACGAAGAAAAACACTGGAAATTTTCAATATTACAAAAATATTAGCTATTATTATTTTCATGCTGTCTGACATGACTAATTAGATATTCACTTAGATTTTTCTTTATTTTATAAAGACCAAATACTTCTGGGCTAGAATAGATAACAATTTCTACTATAATGTCAATAGGCTTAAAGTGACTGTTTTCATATTAACATCTGAACTCTAATCCATTGAGGGAAGAATGGTTTTAATGGAGATTAGCGAGGACAAAGTGGGAATTTTAAAACATTGCATCAAAAGATGAGAATAGAGCCAGATAGAGCACTGAAAAGGTAGTCTTTTGTCACCCAAGGGACATCCTCAGGGCGGTGGAAAAGTTCTGGAAGACAATGCCAGAAGGTGAGAGAGGGGATGGAAAAGCAAATGGCATTTTGGCTAGAGTCAACCCTGAATTATAACACGATTAGATAATACTTACTTCAGAACCACAAGGGCTAATGATTATTAGAAGTATTTCACTTACAATGAGAATTGCAACCCTGCCCCACTTTCATAGGCGAAAAACAAAACAGCAAATCCTCCATACTTCAACTAACTGAGATGCCCAGACATTCCCAAGGTGCCACAGGTATTACGTAACAGAGCCCAGATTTGAATCAAGAGCCTCTGACTCCAAACTCAGCAATCTTTCCATTGCACCGCACTGCCTCTGCTTCTGGTGCCAACCTGTCAACAGTTGCTCCAACTTGTTCTCCTTGCTTTTTCATACCTTCCCTGTGTTAGTAGAATTAATTGAGTTGTTTGGGTTTAGCAAGTCAGAAGCCAGACTGCAGGGGAAAAGCAAAGTAAACAAATGACCTTATTCAGCTTATTATTCAAATGTCAGTGGAATTGGAAGGCAGTAATGATAGATGGTTGGCTTTTACTGTCCCTCTTGCAGCTTCCTGAGCTTCCATCATAATATTGAAGAAATGAGACTCACAGGAAAGAGGAAGGAGGATCTGGATTTGAACCCCACATCGGAAACGAAGTGTGCTGCCCTTAGAAAGTCACTATTTTAATAGAAATTCAACATAATCCCCTTAATGATTTTTGTAATAGTAATTGTCATCATCATCATAACTGACATCTATATGTAAAATGAGCTAGAGAAGAAAGCCCCAAATGGGATCATGAAGAGTCAGAAATGGCCGAACAACAACTGTGCTAAGTGCTTTACAGTAATTGTCTCATATGATTCTCACTATAATCCTGTGAAATAAGTGCTATTATTATTTCCCATTTTATAGATAAGCAAACTGAGGCAAAGAAAGGTGAAGTGGTCTGCCCAGGGTCACACAGCTAGTAAATATCTAAGACCCGATTTGAACTCATCTTCCTAACTCCCAGCACATTATTGTGAGAAGGGATCTATAGTTTTCACCAAGCTGCAGAAGAGGCCTGTGGGGGAAAAGAAAGGTTCAATATCCTTCCTCTTGAGTCAAAATCCCTATAAAATAAAAGGGAAATGACAGAATGACTAATCCAGACCAGGCTTGAAACCTGCGATGTCCCTGCATTTACACATGTCCGAACCTAGCTGTTCTGAGGTCACTGGTCACATAGAGTCATATGTATCTTTGATGGACACAAATAGCCAAGATTGCCTTGTTCTGGCACATTTAAAAGAAAAGGTATTCAAAAGAATTTACTTTAGGACCAAAAAGTGGGCCAATCATATAGAAGGAAAGATGACAGGTAAATGACCTAAGTGATACTTTCAGACTCTCTGGGTTCTAAGAACAAGTGAAAAGCCCTCCAACCTTTTGGGTGGATGATCTGTGGAAGATGCACGGCGAAACAAGGATTATATAGTATAAGGTATGAAGTGTTTGTCAGTTTCATCAATAAGTGGAACACCCACCTCTGTGAAATCCTGGATCCTTCAAAGAATTAAAGTGTTTAATATCAAAGAGGGACATAAATATAGTGGTTTCCCTCAGTTTGCCAGATTCCCTGTTCATAACCTCCAGAGAGCTGAGTAATTAAGCACATTTTGGAAGTACAACCAGTAGCAAGATGCACAACACCAATATTTATTGGCGAATAACTTGAATAAACTAATAATTCCACTATGCCTCTTCTCCAAGTTCTCCCTTATACTTCATTCCCAAGGGTATAGTATCTTTTTATCAAATAGGTAGCCTTCTCAGAGCATCTCCTTCCCTTTTTCTGTGTTAAATTCTTCTCTTGCCTTCTGCTTCCCCAACAAAGTACCTAATTCTTTTTTCCTTCCAATGTCCTCCTCCCAAAAAAACAAAACAAAACAAAACAACAAAACAAGAAAGGATATGTACCATGTAAGCATCAATTACACTGAGATTGAAAGTTATTCAGGACCATGGGTTAATTCTCATGTTAGTATTTGAAAACCTTTTGTCTCTAATTATGAAATAAATTGTTTTTTTTAAAGTCAAAAGAATTCTAGGCATCAGTGAGCAGGTGGACAGATTGCATGTGTGTATATATGTGTGTATATGTGTGTGTTATGGGTGTTGGTAGGGTAAGTTGCTGGTAGGTTTTTTATTTTATTTATTTTGTATTTTAAGTGGTTGGGGAAGGTTGCATTTTGTTTTCATTGGGTTTTTGTAAAAGGTCTTTACTCTTGGTCCTAAGTTCATTCTTGACCTCAGACTAGCCTAACCTTTCCTCTGGTGTGTGGGCTTGTGGAGAGCTAGGACCTCTCAATCCACATCATCATGAACTTCAAAAAATAGGTTTACCAAACATTCACATGTCCCCTAAGCATGAACTGGGCCTTCATTGACAAGTTCCCTCATTACATTTGTAAGTCATATTTACTTCAATTTTGATGATAATGATAAATAGTATACACATAAGGGTTAGTTCCATGAACTATGCCTATAAAAAAGTTAAATAAAAAAATTAGTGGGGGTCAGTTTCCTAAAATGATATGATTGAAAGAACCTTGGACATGCTCTTATCCAAGTTACTCATTTTCTCTCTGAGCATTAATTCTTAGGCTATGCTCTCTAAAATGTTAATATATAGTAACAAAACAGTTGTGGTTTTTTAATAAACATAGCGTGTCTCTTATAGTGCTGATGATGGACAGACATACATTTGTCATCTGAAGACCAGTCTAGCTAAGAATGAAGTGCTTATCACCAAGATATCATAAGGTAAAGAATTTTTTTTTTACTATAACTAAATCTACCAAGTCATAGAGAGGTTGTGTTCTGAGTAAGCGGAAGGAATACTTGTATTGATTAAATCACAGCTCTTTATGATATTGAAATAGGCCAGAATTCATGCAACTAAATGAGAAGAGTTGTCCTTCAATACAGTATTCTCAGGATGCCATAGATTTATTCCAGGGATGCTTTTATTACTTAAAACTATTTTTGAATTCCTGTTATAGAGTTGTCCTTAAAGCCAATTTCCAAGCAGTCAAAAAATTCTCATTATTTTTAGTCACACTTTGCTATCAAGTGGATAGCTACTTGAATAAATATAAAGAGAGAAGATAATTTTGATCACTCATCTACTTACAGATATCAATTGAAGAATCACAAAGGATCTATGATTCTACCAGCTTATAGGACTCCCACAGTGGAATCATAACCCTTCAAGGACAAAGTAGATGTCTTCCGCAGTTGCCTGAGGCATTGAGAGGTTAAATGATTTGCCTAGGGTCACAAAGCTAGTGTACTTCAGAATGGGATTTCAAACCAGATTTTTTTCCCTCTAAGCCCAGCACTCTTTTATACCCACATGCTATTTAAAGAAATTAATGCATTTAAAAATAAAAACCAAAAGCCTGAAAAATAAAAGGACCTACTTAGGACCTACTAAGACCTTAATCTAGCGTGGGAGTTTACAGTCTCGCAAATATAGTGATCTTTTAAAAAATATCAGCTTGTGCACATCATCCCTTGCTCAAAAATTTTCAACGTCTCCCTCTTACTATATACAATATAAAATACATGCTCCTTAGGCAAACACCAAAGCCCTTCAAAGTCTGGACCCTATCTACTTATATACCTCTATAAGACTCTACCTCTCAAGTCGTTCTCTCCATTCACACAGTCAACTATTCTATCTCAAGGTCTTATCACTTCTCATCTTATCTATTGCAGTAGCCTCCTAATTATTGCTATGCTACAGGTATTCCAGTCTATCATAGAGTTACTAAAGCTTTTCTTTTTTTCTAAAACACAGGTCTTACTAAGTCACTCCTCTACCCAGTAAGCTCAGATGACTCTCGATTGCCTATGAGATCAAATGCTGTTGGTGTTCTTCAGTCGTGTCTATGTGACACCATGAACGAGAGCATGCCAACCTCTTCTGTCAGCTCTAAGTGAAAGAAAAAAACCTGTTTCTTAATGTAGATTTTCGACTACTCTGTAATTTATAATCTTAGAGACTTGCCTAGGGGCATTGGGACCATAAATAGCTTGTCTGGAGTCACGCATTCAATATGTGTGTAGACCCAAGTTTTCTTGACCTTTTGTCTACTATACCATGCTCCTTCGTTCTCTGATTTTTTTGTTTTATAGAAATTTAACATTTTTTTAAATGTAAAAAGCACCTGTCTTGTCCCTAATACATTCTTCCATTTCTTGAATTAAAAGGATAAAAAAAAAACCTTCCCTTCTATAATCGAAATTATCCTAATTTTACAAGTGCAAGTACTGATGTATAGAGAGGCCCATCGATTTTCCCAAGATTTGGTAGCTGGGAAATGATGGAGCTGGTTCTTAAGCCTAGTCTTCCGAATCCAAGTCTACTGTTTTCCTCCACATTATGGTGCCTCCAAAAACCTGTAGGATTATATTTCTGTGTGGATCTCCTGCCATGCTCTCAAACTCAGCAGGGCCTTAAACCCTGGATTAACTGTGATTTGGGATCTCAAGAAATAGAAACAGTCACACCTCTCTAATCTAACTGTATAGTGTTTTAACTTTTTTTTTTTTTAGTAGTATACAAACACAGGAACACTTATTCACCAAAAATGGAGATGAGGAGATATGTATCTTACTGCTTGCTACCCTTTGGTCCTGGTCATGTCCTGCTTTGAGAAAATGAATCAAAATACATATTAGCACCATAATAAACTGGTTTAGTCCAGAATAGCTGAATGATTCAGAGCATTCTGGAGGTGAAGAGGGAAGCAGAAGAGCTGGGGGTCTTTGCGGTTTTATACTGAGATACTATAGGAGGATGCAGCCTTTTTACAAATACACTGATTTAGCATATGCTGATCCCAGTTTAATGACTTCTTATGAATAACGCAGAGGTTGGTAAAATTCCTTTGATGTCAGTCTGTTCATATGTATACATCAATTATTCTAGGTCTTTCTGCCTATGTATTCTCCCTCTGCGGGGGCAGAGGGGGTGGGGGGAAGGAGAGACGGCCTAATAGGGCTAGACTTTATGACTGGTATCTGACCATTCCTCTCAACCACTCTTATCTGAGTTTTATATTATTCTCCCCAACAACTATTCCTGAACTTTTCATCTGTCCTTAAAGCCTCAGCCAGAGTTCCAACTCTCTACCATACCCTTTCAGCAATTCATCCAGTACACTTCCACTTTCCACAGGGCGTACTCTACAAATCAGATTGAGGTCATTAATCACTCAAACTATGTGGCTGGCCTTAAGCTGGCTGTTGTGGATACAAAGACAAGAAGAAAAAAGGGTCCCTATTCTGAAGGAACATACATTATAATGAGGGAGACCCATATTACAGTATGCAAAATGCCTGTAAAATCAATACAAGGTAACTTTGGAAGCTGCCTAATACCTGGGGAAAGTCCCCAGCTAGAACTGGAGCCAAACTTTCAATGTGGAGATTCTAAGAGGGAGAGGTAAGGGGGAATCCATTTCAGGTACCGAGGACAGCGGGTGAACACACTCAGATTGGAGAGTGAATATCAGGCAGAAGAGCAGCTTGGCACCTATTTCTTGAGATCCCAAATCACAGTCAATCCAGGGTTTAAGGCCCTGCTGAGTTTGAGAGCATGGCAGGAGATCCACACAGAAATATAATCCTACAGGTTTTTGGAGGCACCATAATGTGGAGGAAAACAGTAGACTTGGATTCGGAAGACTAGGCTTAAGAACCAGCTCCATCATTTCCCAGCTACCAAATCTTGGGAAAATCGATGGGCCTCTCTATACATCAGTACTTGCACTTGTAAAATTAGGATAATTTCGATTATAGAAGGGAAGGTTTTTTTTTTTTTTATCCTTTTAATTCAAGAAATGGAAGACTGTATTAGGGACAAGACAGGTGCTTTTTACATTTAAAAAAATGTTAAATTTCTATAAAACAAAAAAATCAGAGAACGAAGGAGCATGGTATAGTAGACAAAAGGTCAAGAAAACTTGGGTCTACACACATATTGAATGCGTGACTCCAGACAAGCTATTTATGGTCCCAATGCCCCTAGGCAAGTCTCTAAGATTATAAATTACAGAGTAGTCGAAAATCTACATTAAGAAACAGGTTTTTTTCTTTCACTTAGAGTTCATATAACTCACTAATTAAATCACAATTCCATACTCACTCACTCCCAAAAAATAAGAAAGTAAAGACAAATTATTGGAAAAGATACAGCTGTATGACATATATATATATATATATATATATGTACATATATATATAAAACACACATATATAACACATATATATATATATAAAACACACAAATAACTCTTAAATAATCAGTGATAATTCCTAGTCCACAATCAATAGTCAAATGATATGAACAATTATTAAAAGCAGAAACAAACTTTTAATCATCACTTCTTTAAAAAATTGCTCAATTTGACAATCCAAAGATACAAATGAAGACAACTCTGAGGTAGTACCTCACACCCATAAAATGAGTAAAAATGATTAAAAGTAACAAATGGTAATGTTGGTAAAGTGATAGAGCATCAGGTCCACTCATCTATCACTGCTAGAGCTGCAAATTGAAGATTTGCAAATTTGAAGATCCTCTTTTTGGGGGAGCAATTTGGCAAATCACAGCAAAAATTACAAAAACGATGATGCCCTTTAACCCAATCACTCCACTGAAAATACTTTTTAAAATTATTTATTTAAAAAAATAGTTTCATTACAGCATTACAAGAGGAGAACAAAGTACCACAACCCTGGGAGCAACCCCACATATTCAACAAATAGGGAAATGGTGAAATTGTGGTACATCAATATAATGGAATACTATAATGAAATTTGAAAAGAACAACTCTAAGACATACAAGAAATCTGGAAAGGAAACTCACAAAGAGAAGAATAGACTATATACTAAGAAAAAAATAAAGACTCAATAGAATTTTGATAAGAACTTAGAGTAACCAAAAATGTAAATGTAAGAAAAGCGCTTGTATTGATGTTCAATGATAATCTTCTAATGAAAGAATTTAAAAGAAAAGAAAATTAGAATAAAAATACTAATATTTGTAAAGAGTTGTAGTATGGAAAGCATTTTATATTAGAATGTAAAATTTACTATTGGGGGGGAAAATGACTCTGACCCTTGGAAAAGATGTTATGACTAGAGAGTTAGATTTGATATCATTCTCCATAGAAGAAGTGGTTGAAAAGATGGCAAACAATGACACAGTATTCAAATAATATTCCACCAATGTATTTGACCCAATCTTTCCTTGCAGGGGGGAAAATAGAGAAATAGGCTTCACATGGAAATATAATTGTTTCCTACAATTAGAACTAGACAAAAATGGCATGATAGTGAGTTCCCCATCATGAGAAATCTTCAAGTGAAAACTATAAGACCATTTCTGAATATTGTGACAGGTGGGCAATGGGCTAGACTTGATAACCTCTGGGCCTTTTACAATGCTGAGATGCTCTAATTCTAAGTGAATTTGTTGCTGATACAATGATTACTGATTAATGAATGATTCAATTTCAGCCTTAAGGGAGATTTCTAGTGTCATGCCTCAGGGCTTTTTTCAGCAAGTTTTAGCAACACCTTAGATAAAGTGAGAGAATTAAATTTGCATTTTTATCACATTTGTAGAAGACTCAAAGCTGGGGAGATTGGTTAGTATTTCAGGTGGTAGCACCCAATTTCATAGGCTGAAATCATACACCAAAATTCCTAAGATAAAAATTAACATGGATGAAGGTAAACTTCCAGAGAAGTTTACAAAAAACAAATTCACAAATCAGGAATTTCTAACCTAGAAACTATTTTTCTTTATTGCATTTTATTTTCAATTCTAAATATTCTTTTTCCTTCCCCTCCTCCTCTACTCATTTAGAAAGCAAGATATACAATACTCATTATACATACAAAGTCATGTAAAACATTTCCATATTAGCCATGTTTCAAGAGGAAGGAAAGAAGGAAGGAAGGAAAGAAGGAAGGAAGGAAGGAAGGAAGGAAGGAAGGAAGGAAGGAAGGAAGGAAGGAAGGAAGGAAGGAAGGAAGGAAAAGAAAAGTATTATTCCATATATACACTGAGCCCATTAGTTCTCTATCTGGAGATGAAAAGTATTTTCATCATAAGTTCTATGAAATTGTGGTGGTTCATTGTATTATTGATCAGAGCTATTAAGTCTTTCACAGTTGATTAGCTTTACAATATCATTATTACTGTATAAATATTTCTTTTGGTTCTGCTCACTTTATTTTGCATCAGTTCCTATAAGTTTTCCCAGGTTTTTCTGAAACCATTCCTTTCATAATTTCTCAAAGCACAGTAGTATTTCATCACATTCATATACCATAACTTGTTCAACCATTACGCAATTGATGAGCAATCCCTCAGTTTCTAATTCATTGCCACTTCAGAAAGAACCACTACAAATTATTTTTGTAAATGCGGGTTCTTTTCCCTTTTTAAAATAATGTCTTTGGGGATAAACCTAGTAGCTAAATCACTAAGTCAAAAGAGTATGAACAGTTTTATAATTTGAAATTATACTTCAGAATGTCTGGACTAGCTCACAGCTCCCCCAGTAGTACATTAGCATTTCTCTTTTCCCTCCACATATGTCATTCTTTTTTTCTGTTATTTTAGCAAATCTGATGGCTGTGAGGGGGTATCAGAGTTGTTTTAATTTACCTAGTGATTTAAAGCATTTTTCATATGACTTTATAACTTTGATTTCTTCCTCTGAAAACTGTCTTTTCATATCCCACAACAATTTATTATTGATTAATTATTGAATGTTTCTATAACTTGTTTTTGATTCTCTTATTCTTTAGGATTAGGTTATTTTGATTCCAATTAATTTTTAAACTATTTAAAAAATCCTTTATTGAATGTAACCTTAATTGTATTACAGACCAAACAGGGTGCATTTAATATTTTTGGTTTTTTGCATTGATTTTGAGGTTTTTATAACCTAACACAAAGCCCATTTTTCTGATGGTATCAAGCACAGCTCTGAAACAGATATGCACTTTTCTATTCCCATTCAATATTCTTCTGAGGTCTATCATATATCCTTTTTTTCCCTTAAAATTCTGTTTGTATCTTTAACTTCTTGCTTATTCCATAGTTAGATTTATCCAGGTCTGAGAAGGATAAATTGAGCTTTCTCCTATTGCAATTTTACTATTTGCTCAAGTAACTCATTTAACTTTTCCTTCAAGAAGCTATGCTATTTGATATATATATATATATGTATAATATATATATACATATATATGTATATATGTATATATATGTTCAGTATTGATATTGATTCATTTTCTATAATGTATAACAGAAAAATTAGTTTCCCTGATTACCTCTTTTACTTGCATCTATTTTTGCTCTTGTTTTGACTGAGGTTATGACTGCAACCTCAGTCTTTTTCACTTCTGCTGAAATGTAATAGATTCTGCTCCAGTTCTTCATTTTAACTCTATATCTTTCTGTTTCAAATATATAACATATTGTTGGTTCTGATGTCTAATCCATTTTTTCTGTTTCAAATATAAATAACATATTGTTGGTTCCGATGTCTAATCCATTTTGTTGTCTTTTTCCATTTTATGGGTGAGTTCATTCAATTCACATTCACAGGTATAATTGCTAACTATGTACTTCTTTCCATCCTATTTTCTTATGTTTTCTTCTCTTTTTTCCCCATTCCTCACATCAAGTCTGTTTTGCTTTTGACAACTGCCTCCCTTAATTTACCCTCCATCTTATCCCTCTCTTTTTTTTTTTTAACCCCTTTTTCTCCTACTTCTCTGTTTGGTAAAATGAATGTCTAAACCCAACTCTGTGTGCATGTATATTCTTCCCTTCTTGAACAAGTTCAGATGAGAGTGAGGTTCAAATATTGCACACTGTCCCTCTTTTCCCTTCCATTGCCTAAACTCTTCCCTATGTAACTCACCTATGTGAGATAATTTTCCCCATTCTTCTTCTCCTTTCCCCAATGCATCTCATTTTCTCATCTTTCCATTCTTCTTTTAAGGTCATCCCAATTTAATATACTCCACACTCTTACTCTCGGTCTATGTAGACTCCCTCGAACTGTGCTCATGATAAAATAGTTTTTAGGGGAAACATGTATCATATTCCTATACAGGAATATAAGCAATTTGATCTTTAAACAATATGTTTTCTATGAACTTTTTGCTCATTTACGGCTTTTTAGTTGTTCAATGACTTAAATGATCCCTTCATGGTCCATTTTCCAGGTCAGTTTTTTAAAAACATTTTTCACATTTTCTTTTGTTTCTTTTTTACTTTTTCAACTTTGTTTTTATTGTTTTTGATGCCTTCTGAAGTCCTTAGCTTCCACTTGGTCAATTCAGTTTTTTAAGGAGTTATCTATTTCAGTATTTTTATGCCCCCTTTAACATGCTAATAGTTCTCTTTTCATAATTATCTTATATAACTTTCATTTTTTCCCTAGGTTTTCCTCTATGGCTCTTATTTCATGAAAAAAATATTCTTTTTCAAAATCTCTTTCTTTACCTCTTCTAGGAATTCTTACTAAGCTTGTGTTCAATCCATACCAACTTCTTCTAATTTCACAGTTTTTATCATGAGCAGCAACAATCACCCTGACTCCCATGTATTGAATCTAGTAGTTATTCAGTAACCAAGTTCTCTTGATTCCAACTCTTTCATTTGGCTCCTAATCCCTATTGCCATTACTACAACCCTGCTATAGACCTTCATTAACACCTGTCATGGCAATTTCAACAACTTCATAAAAGGCTATCCTGCCTCTATTCGTTTTGCCCCAATCCAAATTTTTTCTCTCTAAGATACTAATATTTTATTTTTCATAGATCTGGTCACATTAATTCTCAGTTCAAAATGTTGCTTTGATTAATAAGGCATAATCTTACTTTGCCTAGCCTTCAATGAGCTTCTTACTATCTGATCACCTCATTAGACATCTTCAAACAGAAGCCATATAAACACTTGTCAAGGTAACAAGATAGCCTCTGATTAGATAGTCAACTCTGAGGTTCTATGATGGTACTCTACCTTTCCAGATTCATCTTGAATGATTTTCCAGTATTCATTCTGTGTTCTAATCAAATTGAATCATACTTTATTACCTGAGCAATATCCTCTACTTTCCTGCTTCTGTAACATCCTATTCACACAGCAAGCCATGTCTGGAATTTTCATCTTCCTTTCTTTAATTGCTACTCATCTGTTAATATCAAACTTCACCCTTTTCAAAGAATTGTCTTATCCTCCATCCATTGGTAATTGTCTTCCCACATCATATCTTCTTTTAAATTTATTTATCTGTTTCTTATCTCTCTCCTAGACTATAAATTCCAGAAAACAGTGACCTTTCTATTTCAAACTCTATATCTCTCATACTAAATACCTAACTTCAGGGGACCTAGGTTTACATTTCAGCTCTGCTACTCACCCTCAGGTGATTATAACCAAGTCACTTAACAACTCTGGGTCTCAGTTTCTTCCTTTGTGAGTAAGTGAATTTGACTAGATAACTTCCAAGAACTAAATATTATTTTTACTATACTCTATACCTAATAGATCTATAATAAAAGTTTGTTGAATTGAATAGAATAACTCACTTTCATGTAGCACTTAATATAAATACTTTCCTCTGACTTCTCTGAGAAAATACATAATTACCCTTATTATATAATTATCCTAATTTTGCAAGTCAGAGAAAATAAGTGACTTGTACAATATCACACAACTAGTAGGCTTGGGATTCAGAAGTCAAGTGCAGGTACTCTCATTTCAAAGCCATTATTACTAAAAGAGGAGGCCTAGTGGAAGGACAAAGTGAGGAGCTTTGGGAGGCTGAAGGGAAATGTGAGAGCACTTTCTGCTTGAAAGAGTATAGACCCAAAGTAAGGAAGCACAAGAGTAAAACATAACCACAAATCTAATCTTTAGATATTGCCTAGGCCCCGTCCCATCTATTCTCCTAACCCAGACACAAGATGAAAAGGATTTTCTTTACATAACCCCAAATGAAATTTATATAACCCAAATGAAACTTAATTCATGTCAAATTCTTGTCCACATCTACCCCATCTTTCTCAGCTTTTGACCCAATTCTATCCTGCCCTGGCTGAATTGGCAAGCAGTGGAAGAGTTTGATGCTAACTTCTCTGACCCAGGAAATCATAGGCACCTCCTGCCCCCATCTCCTATTACATCATCAATATAGAAACCTGGGGTATGCTTTAAAACAGTAGTTCTCAAAGTATGGTCTATAGACCCTTGGGGTTCCCTTGAGACTGGGATGTTAAAGTCAAAATTAGCTTCAAAATAATGCTAGGGGGTGTGACGGGAGTGGGGCCAGGGTGTGAGGATGTGTATGCAGGTGACAGTTGTGGGCTAAGGGGCCAGCCCAGACAGAGGGGAGAGGGAGCAGGAAGAGAAATAGACCCCAGCGGTGATGGCAGCAAAGATACTGGAGAACCTGACAGAGGGGCTGAGTGTGCAGTAGGATTTCACCTCCAGGCTGAAGTCTTTAAGTGACAAGTCAAGAGAAGCAAAAGTTAAAGCAAAAAAAGGACTGTTCAATATTTGCCAAAGTCCTCTGCTGGACTCAGCTACTTGGCAGATATGAAGATACATGGGCTGACCTTCATAAAAAAGTAAAGGAATGTGCAAGTGCTGGAGAGTGAGTGGATACTGAAGTGGTGATGCTTTCAGTACACTGGGAGAAAAAGAGGACAAGTTTGATAGAGTTCCAAGAACAGCTCCAGCAGATTCCAGGGTTATTTGCAGATCTAGAATCCATGACTGTGAATTTGACTCAGTTAGAGGCTAATTTTGAGGAGGTAGGAGACCACTTACTGCACTTGGAAGATTTATGTGGGCACTATGAATTAGAGAGACACAAACATCTGCAGATACAACTGGAAAATTACAAGGAAAACAAAAGGAAAGAATTTGAAGCCTTCAGAGCTGAGCTAAATGCAGAGTGTACTCACAAAGTGCTAGATATGAAACATAGCCAACAGCTGAAACTAAAGGAATGCCAGAAATTCTTTGAAGAAGCCTTCCAGCAGGACATGGAGCAATACCTTTCCACAGGCTATCTGCAGATAGCTGAACAATGAGAGCCCAGCAGCATGTCATCCGTGGAAGTAAATGTAGACATGCTAGAACAGATGTACCTAATGGATATGTCTGATCAAGAGGCCCTGGACATCCTTCTGAACTCCAGAGAAGGCAGTGCGCTAACTCTGACTTAGGGCCTGATTCCAGTACCTGCCAGAATGAAATAAGCCTTGAGGTTCCCAATTGCTCCGCAACTCAAAGCACACTGTTTTCCTTATCCTCAGAGTGCACTGACTCTGTCACCCAGGAGAATAGTGAAAGTGGAGAGTCCCCTTCTGTTCAGTCTGATGAGGAAAAGTCCAAGTGGACACTGCTCTAGCTACTATAAAGGCCAGGTCAGATGTCAGTGATGAAAGTGACTCTTAAATTCCATGAAGCCCACCCTTTGTTCTTTGACTCTACAGTATTTCAGTGAAGACAGCTCAAGTTTTGACCAGATACCTGCCTGAAGTCAATTGTTTTATGGGGACACTAGACTTTTATAAAATTGCCAATGAGTGGGAATTACCTAAAAACACAATTTTCTCTAACAATAAACTCTCAGACCTTTGAGTATTATTAAACTTTGTATAGCAAATAAACTCTAAAGCTCTTAAAATAATAATAATAATATTAGGATGTTATTTGTCTATCCATTAGATTATAAGCTCATTGAAGACAGGACTATCTTTGCCTCATTTTGTATCCACAGGGCTTAGTTTGGCATATAGTAATGCTTAATAAACATGTACTAAGGTTTTCTGTTGGGGTAGAGCCAAGATGGTGGAGGACCCAGGGACCTGCCTGAACTTTCCCACCAAACCCCTCAAAATACCAGTAAAGATGACTCTAAACAAATTATAGAGCAGCAGAAGCCAAAAAATGATGGAATGAAATAGATTTCCAATCCAACACAACCTAAAATGCTAACAGGAAGGGTCTATTGCACTGGGCTCTGAAAACAGTATAGTCCAGCATGGGCTGTGCTGACACAAACAGGACTGAAGCAGACTTCGGGAAGCTGAATCATTGGCAGCTTAGAAGTTTCCAGACTTCTCAACCCACAAATACCAAAGACAGCTTCAAAGGTCAATGGGAAAGCTCTCTCATCTGGGTGAGAAATGAATGTGATCTGGTCCCAGTTCCAGTCCTAGGGCAGTGGCAGTGACTGCTGCCTCTGGAGCTCTCAGCCTATAGGCAGTGGGGGAATCAAGTGGCTAATCTGGGTCTCAGTTCTGGGTAGGAGTTCTAGGGCAAGGATGAGTGCTGGCATGGGGGATGCTGGAGATGACTGTAGAGAGGGAATCAGTTGCAGGGCAGAAAAGAATGCTTGTGGTTGCTCACAGACTTGAGTGCAGGCCAGGAAAGGAATAAACATCTCTCCTTTTATCATGCCACTTTGGAGTAACTGCAAATTTACAAGTTCCTAGAGATGTCTCTGAAAACAACTGCATAAACCCCACCCCCCAAAACTTGAGGCAGCACACCCTCCACTTAGCAAGAGTTCAAAAGTCAAGTAATTGGCTGGGAAAATGACCAAAAAGAAGAGAAAATAAGGCTATAGAAAGTTACTTACTTAGCAAAAAGGTATTTTCTTATAATAAGAAAGATCAAAGCATACAACTGGAGGGAGACAGCAAGGTTAAAGCTCCTACATCCATAGCCTCCAAGAAAAATATGAATTGGCCTCAGGTCATGGAAGAGCCCAAAAAGGATTTTCAAAAACAAGTGAGAGAAGTAGAGGAAAAACTGGGAAGAGAAATGAGAGCAATGCAAGAAAGTCATGAAAAATGAGTCAATAGCTGGATAAAGGAGACCCAAGAAAATACTGAAGAAAATAACACCTTCAAAAGTAGACTAACCCCAATGGCAAAAGAGGTCCAAAATGCCAATGAAGAGAACACTTTAAAAAGTAGAATTTGCCAAATGGAAAAGGAGGTCCAAATGCTCACTGAAAAAAATAGTTCCTTCAAAATTAGAATGGAGAAAATGGAAGCTAATGACTTTATGAGAAACCAAGAAATTATAAAACAAAACCAAAAGAAAGAAAATATAGAAGACAATGTGAAATAGCTCACAGGAAAAACAACCAACCTGGAAAAATAGATCCAGGAGAGAAAATCTAAAAATTGTGAG
Organism: Bettongia penicillata ogilbyi; assembly: GCA_023548195.1. NCBI lineage: Eukaryota > Metazoa > Chordata > Mammalia > Diprotodontia > Potoroidae > Bettongia > Bettongia penicillata. The sequence continues at coordinate 1,296,766 of JAJHZJ010000658.1, forward strand.
TCTACCTGAAAACCATGATCAGAAAAGAGAGCCTAGATATCATCTTCCAAGGAAAACTGCCCTGATATTCTAAAAGCAGAAGATAAATAGAAATTAAAAGAATCCACTGATCACCTCCTGAAAGAGATCTCCAAAGGAAAACTCCTAGGAATATTGTAGCCAAATTCCAGAGGTTCCCAGGACAAGGATAAAATATTATGAACAGCTAGAAAGAAGCAATTCAAGTATTGTTTACATATGATCAGGATCACACAGGATTTAGCAGCTTCTACACTAAGGGATCAGAGGATTTGGAACATGATATTCCAGAGGCCAAAGGAACTAGGATCAAAACCAATAATCACCTACTCAGAAAAACTGAGTATAATACTTCAGGGGAAAACATGGAATTTTAATGAAATAGGAGACTTCTAAACATTCATGTTGATAAGACCAGAGCTGAATAGAAAATCTGACTTTCAAATACAAGAAACAAGAGAAACATGAAAAGGTAAACAGGAAAGAGAAAAGTCATAAGGGTCTCATTAAAATTGAGCTATTTACATTCCTACATGGAGAGATGATATTTGTAACTCATGAGAACTTTCTCAATATTAGGGTAATTAGAGGGAATATGTGTGTGTGTATGTGTATGTATGGTGTATGTGTATGTATGTGTATATTATATATGTGTATGTATGTATATGTATGTATGTGTGGAGATAGAGAAATAGATAGATAAATAGACAGACAGGCAGACAGATAGATAGATAGATGGATAGATAGATAGATAGATAGATAGATAGATAGATAGATAGATAGATAGATACAGATATAGACAGAGGGCACAGGGTGAGTTGAACATGAATGGAGGATGCCTAAAAATAAAATTAAGCATTGAGAGGAATGTACTGGAAGAAAGAGAAAGGAAGAGGTGGAATGTAGTAAAGCATTTCACCTAAAAGAGGCAAGAAAGAGATTTTACAATGAAGTAGAAGATGGGGGAGGTGAGAAGAAATAAGTAAATCTTATTCTCATTGAATTTGACTCAAGGAGGGAATAACACACACACATTCAGCTGAGTATGGAAATCTATCTTACCCTGCAGGGAGGCAGGGAGGAGGGGATGGGAAAGGGAAGACAACATAAGGGATGACAGATTGGCAGCAGGGGTAATAAGAAGCAAACATTATTTTGGGGGGACAGGTCAAGGGAGAGAATGGAATAAATGGAGGGCAGGGCAGGATAGAGGGAAATGTAGTTAGCCTTTCACAACACAACTGTTATAGAAGTGTTTCGCATGGCTACACATGTATGACCTATATTGAATTGCTTGCTTTCTCAATAAGGGTGGGTGGAGAGGGAGGAGGAAAGAGAATGTGGAACTCAAAACTTTAAAAATGAATGTTAAAAATTGTTTTTGCATGAAATAAGTTATACAGGCAATGGGATATAGAAATCTATCTTGCCCTACAGGAAAATAGGGGGAAGGGGGAAAAGAAAAGGCAGATGATAGAAGGAAGAGTAGATTGGGGAAAGAGGGTTAGTACACACTGTCCTGGGGTGGGAGGAGGGGAGAGATGGGGAAAAAATTTGGAATTCAAAATCTTGTGGAAGTAAATATTGATAACTGAAAATGAATATATTATTTTAAAATATAAATCTCTATCGATTTATTGTTAATGCTTCCTCCCTTTTCCAACTACTTATGTGTGTGAATCCAGATTTTCTTCACAGACTTCAACCAAAACAATGTATCTCAACATATTGAATGCAGAAGCAGATATGAAAACCTGGCTATTGTCTATTAATCCAGACATTGAAGGGCTTTGCAAATGTATTACTACTCTTCTCATTAATTTTTTATTTTGTAAATTTTTGTTGTATTTCACTAAAAATAGTATTTATATTAACATGAAATGAGTTTTATTGTCATTTTAAAATGAAGTAATAAATATTTTTATTTTGTTTTAATTTCTAATATAGTAAATATTGATAAGAACTACATAAACAAAAGATCATTGTAGTATCCTCTATGATTTTTAAGTGCTTAAAATGATCCTGTGACCAAAAAAGTCTGAGAAATTTTATTTTAAAATAATAGATGTATCCCCAATTGATAAATGGTCAAAGGATATGAACAGGCAATTCTCAGAGAAAGAAATTAAAGATATCTATAATCAGATGAAAAAATGCTCTAAATCACTTTTGATTACAGAGATGAAAATCAAAACAACTCTGAGGTACCACATCACACCTATAAGATTGGCAAACATGACAGAACAGGAAAATGATAAATGCTGGAGAGGATGTGGGAGAGTTGGAACACTAATTCATTGTTGGTGGAGCTGCGAAATCATCCAACCATTCTGGAGAGTGGTTTGGAACTATGCCCAAAGGACTACAAAAATGTGCTTACCCTTTCCCCAACAATATCACTACTAGGACTGTATCCTCAAGAGATCATAAAAATGGGAAAGGGTCCCACATGTACAAAAATATTTATAACAGCACTCTTTGTAGTTGCCAAAAACTGGAAATCAAGGGGATGCCCATCAATTGGGGAATGGCTGAATAAATTATGGTATATGATTGTAATGGAGTACTATTGTGCCATAATAAATGATGAACAAGAAGACTTCAGGGAGGCCTGGAAGGACTTATATGATCTGATGCTGAGCGAAAGGAGCAGAACCAGGAGAACATTGTGCACAGCAACGACCACAGTGTGTGAGAGTTTTTCCTGGTAGACTTGGAACTTCATAATAATACAAGAATTAAAAAAAAAATTCCCAGTGGTTTTCTAAGGTAAAATGCCTTCCACACTCAGAGAAAGAACTATGGAATTCATTCACAGAATGTAGCAGATCATGTTTGTGTGTGTGTGTGTGTGTGTGTATTATGTTTTGATTTGTTATATGATTTCTTCCATTTATTTTATAGCATGACTGTAGTGAAAATGTATTCAATAGGAAAGTATATGTAGATCCTATATAGAATTGTAAGCCATCTTTGGGAGGGAGGGGAGTGGTGGTGGGGAGGTGTGGGGGGGTAAAAATCTAAGTTTTGTGGTAGTGATTGTAGAACATTAAAAAAATAAATAAAATAATAAAAAAATAAAAAATAATCTAAAAAAATAATAGATGTAAGCTTGGCTATGGAAGAGAAACAGTTCATCTATGAAGATTTTGCTTTATGAGAGTACTAGGATTGCTATTACTGTCTGCTACCCTCTTTAACTACTTGTCTTTGTCCATTTCTTCTGTCCTAGGACTGAATAAGAGCTTTTTCTATCTGCCTCCAATAATAAAGTGGAGTTACTTATTTATCTTACTTATCCCTTGAAATCCTCAAAGTAAAAAGAAGGGAGCCATTAATGAGCAAAACTGAAAGACATCATTTCTCTTTACTAGGAATAGACACTTGTGGAAATGAGAGTTTTAAAGGTAAATAAATTTTGGCCAATGTACCTTAAATCCACACACACATTCTTCATATTCAAACACTGCTGCAGTCTGGCCATAAGAGGAAAGGGAGGCCCATAGTGGTTAAGTGATTTACCCAAGATCATTTAGTTAGTAAAGTTAAGATTTGAACTGGAAAGGAACCATTGTTCAAAGCTGGGAAGAGTTGTAGAAAGAGAGTCAAAGGACCTTGGATGTAATCATGGATCTGCCATTTAGTGTTTTAACTTCTGGCATTTCACAATCTCTTTCTGTTTCTGTTTCCTTATTGTTTAAAATGAAGGGGTTGGTAGATGACCTCTAAGGTCCCTTCATTCTAATTTTAAATCTAAGATACTAGCTAGAATCTTCTGCCACAAAGCCAGTGAGTAGATTCCTCTAGACCAAGCTGCCACATCTCTAGATGGAAAACTTTTCAGTTGGAAAGAATCTCCTTTAAAAAACACACACACACACATACACACCCTGACAGGATGGGACTTTCAGGCTGTTATCAGATAACCTTGCTTAGAACAGTTGACAGCCAGCTGAGAAGTATAAAACAGTAGTTGGGTGAAAATAATCTAAGTAAGGGTGAGGGAGTGACACCAATAGAACTGTGTTTCTCTCTGAGGTGGCCTAAATTATCCAGCGAGAAGTAAAATCTACTGAATCCTCTCGTGTTCTGCTGTGTACATTATAATGTTTATTTTTTCTTTTCCTATTTTGTATTTGAGTAATTTTAAACTTTTAAGAAAAGAAGTGCAATCAAAAAATGTTTTACTTATTGGCAAATAAAAAATAAGCACAATTGGTTCTCCTAGGATGTTGGTGCATCAAAACAATGGTTTAAACATGGGAGTTAAAAAATGATCATAGGTATAATTTGCCATCTTTTATGTACTAACAATTCTGAATTTTTTTGTTCAGTCAACAAACTATTAGTTTGAGAAGAGACTCAATCAAGTCAAGGTCTAGTGGACTACTTTTATTCTTATCTACCACAGTTAATTCTAGATCAGATAAGAAAGAACAGTATTAGTCATTTACTAGTTCGATTTTTTGTAGAGATTTAGAGACAAATTTTATTAAGGATCTACATTTCTGAAATAAATCAAATGATGAGGACTTTCCCATTCAGATCAGACAGTTAGAGTGGAAGAGGAACTTAAAGGTCATTGAGTCCAATTCTTTTGTTTCACAATTGAGGAAACTGAGGTCCAGGGTCATTCCTCTAGTAAGTATTTATTGCCTGGGAAAGACCTTTTTTAAAAAATGAGAAACTTTTATTATCAGAGAAACTTACTGTAAAACTTTTTGATATTGTTTTTATTTATGGTACCACTTAACGAAATGTAGTTTCCCCAGTTATCTCTTTTAATTGAGTCGATTTTTCCTTTTGCTTTCTCTGAGATCATAATTGCTCTCCCTGTCTTTTGTACTTCAGTTGAAGCATAACAAACTCTGCTTCAGTCCCTTATTTTTACTCTGGGAGTGTGACTTTCTATTGCAAATGTGTATTTTATAAAAAATATATTGTTGGATTTTGGTTTCTAATCCATTTTGCTATCTGCTTCCATTTTATGAGTGAGTTTCATTCATATTCAGGTATGATTATTAACTGTGTGCTTCACTCTATCCTATTTTCATTGGTTTATCCTATTCTTTCTCTTTTTTACCCTACTCTTCCTCAAAAGTCTGTTGCTTCTGATCACTGCCTCCCTTAATTTGCCCTCTCTTTTTATCACCCCTTTCCTTCTTTCATTCCTTTCCCCTTCTACTTTCTTGTTTGGTAAGATCTCTCTCTCTCTCTCTCTCTCTCTCTCTCTCTCTCTCTCTCTCTCTCTCTCTCTCTCTCAATCTCTCTCTCTCTGTCTTTCTGCCTATCTATCAATATACTTTTCTCTTTGAGTCCATTCTGATGAGAGAGAAGTTCAAGCTTCCAATTTTTATTTTATATAATTCTTCTCTCTTCCCCCTTTTCCTAGTACATCCCTCCTTCTCACCCCTTCATTTTTTGAAGATCATTTCAACATAATCAACTCACACCCATGAGACTGTAGGCTCTTTCTTATTGCCCTAAAATGATAAAGTTGTTAAGAGTTAATATATCATCTTCCCATATAGGAATGGAAACAGTTTAATCTTATTGAGTCCCTTGTGACTTTTCTGTGTTTATCTTTTTATGCTTCTCTTGGGTTCTGTATTTGAATATCGAATTACCTATTTACCTCTAGTCTTTCATCAAGAATGCTTGAAATCCATTTTCTCCCTGAAGGACTATGCTCAGTTTTTCTGGGTAAGTTATTCTTTGTTGTAATTCTAGCTCCTTTATCTTCCAGAATATCATGACAAGCCTTCTGCTTTTTTAATGTAGAAACTGCTAAATTTCATGTCGTCTGACTATAGCTCAGTGGTATTTGAATTGTTTCTCTCTGGCTGCTTATAATATTTTCTCCTTGACCTAGGATCCCTAAAATTTGATTGTAATATTCCTGGGAGTTTCATTTTGAAGTTTCTTCTAGGAAATGATCGATGACCAGTGATCAGTTTCACTTTGTCTGGTTCTGATATATTGGGGAAATTTTCCTTTATAATTTCTTGAAATATGATGTTTAGGCTTTTTTGGTCATGGCTCTTAAGTAGCTCAGTAATTCTTAATTTTTTTTCCCTCAACTCATTTTCCAGGTCAGTTGCTTTTCTGGTGAGGTATTTCACATTTTCTTCTATTTTTCCATTCTTTTGACTTTGATTTATTGTTTCTTAATGTCTCATGGAGTCAGTCTGTACTTGCCTATTTGTAATTTTTAGCAAATTATATTCTTCAGAGAATTTTTGTACCTTTCTTCTCATTTGACCAATTCTGATTTTTAGGGAGTTCTTTTCTTCAGTGAGTTTTGATGCCTTTTTAATTATTTGTCCAATTCTGTTTTTTTTTAAGCTGTTATTTTCTTCAGTATTTTTGTGCCTTTAAAAAAAACTAAACTGTCAATTCTCTTTTCATAATTTTCTTGCATCACTATTATTTCTTTTCTTAATCTTCCCTCCACCACTCTCATCTCTTTCTTTAACTCTTCCAGGAATTCTTGTGGGCTTGTGTCTAATCTGCATTTTTTCTTTGAGGCTTTGCTTGTAGTTCTTTTTACATTGTTGCCTTTTTCTAAACTTTTATCTTTGTCTTCCCTGATACTATACAAGTTTTTCATGGTCAAGTTCTTTTGTTGTTGTTGTTTGCTCATTTTTCTACTTCTTTCTTGACTTTGAACTTTATGTAAAAGTTGGACTCTGCTCACCTGGGAGTGAGGCACTGTCCCAAACTTTGGCCTTTTCATGCTCCTGTTTTCAGAGCTAATTCAGGGGTTCTGCCAATTCCCATGCCTACCAAGTGGTGTGATCTGGGGAAAAGTGTGGTCACTGCTCTTTTGATCTGCTCTTGTCTTTACCCAACAAGGGTCCTTGTTCCCCTACAACCACAAGTGCTAGACCTCCTTTTTGGCTCTAGAAATGTGATCAGGTCCTCCATTATCTTGTAGCCATAAGCACTAGAGCTCTTGTCCTCTCTGGAACTGTGACCCAGAAATGCATATGAAAAACAGAGTTGTCAAGCAGGTCCCAGTTTTTCTCCCAGTTTCAACTCAGAGTCCCCTATAATCTTTCTTTAACCATTTGTCCAACCCCCTTACTGTCTCTGAACTGATAGCTCTGGAAGCTGCTGCTTTAGCTGTCACAGCTGCCTCTGAGACCCACTGCTGGTGTTGCCTCAACCTAACGTCACCGACTGCATCTGCCAATCTCTTAGCCCAAAGCTGGAAAAATGTCTTACCCTTACCTTTTGTTGCCTCTTCTGCTCCAGAATTAGATTTGAGGTATTATTTTAAAGTTTTTTGGAGGGAAATCTTGGAAGAATTGGGCTGGATTGCTGCTTCTACTCTGCCAACTTGGCTCCACCTACAATTGTCACAAAACCATTCCTAATCCAATTCTTCCTGATTCTAAGTCCTATGCTCTAGCCAGCACAAAGAAAATTAAGGAAACATATGATCATGCAAAAATTACACCAGGAGAAAAAGGAACACTGTGTGGATAATACTTTGACTCTATTACATGAAATAAACTTACATCCCACTTAGGTGGGTTGGAGTTTTTCTACCTAAAATGTTCAGTCACATAAAACAGCCTGCTTTGCTATTCCTCCTAAGTTCCTCCTTGCAGAAATTGATGTTCATGATATACCTACAGGAAACCCTGCCATGCCCATTCTCTACCCCCACCAAAGTACACTTTGCCACTTTACACTTCACTGATAAAAAACATGGAAAGAATACAGCTTTTTAACTGACTCTAAATTTGGAAGTTCACAGAAGCATGTTAGTAGCTTACATTTATATAGTCCAATTTCAAAGAGAATATATCATAACAACTCTATGAGTTAGTTACCACAGGCATTGTACCTATTTTTTAAATCAAAGGATTATAGATTTAGCATTAAAAATGAAACTTCAAGGTCACTTAGATAAGGAAACTTAGGGACAAAGAGGTTAAATGACTTGGTCACCAGTGGAGCAACTCTTGTCAGAGGTACGAATCAAATCCAAGTCTCTTGACACTAAGATCAGTGACTTTTTCCATTATGCCATCTAGAGCAGTTAAGGTAACACCAGGTAATCCTTTGCCTTGTCAAAGAGCAGACCCTAAGTCAATAAAATCAAAAATCCTCAGACCATTGTAATTATATTTGGTTTAATGACTGTCATTCCTGTGGAGTTGGGAGGTTTCCAAAGAGTGTCTTGACATTCCCCACACATATGACATTCCATATGTGTCAGTGACCCAGTGAGGATTGCATGACAAATCATTCCGGAAGACTAGCTGAGTCTAATGTTGATCTTTTCCCCTTGTTCTATCAAACCATTGCACTTCTGAACCATCACAGGATTCCTGCTTTCCAAAGACACTATCAGCTATATTTAAGACAATTTAAAGTATTGGAAATTATCTTTATTTTTATCCATACAGTGGGTTGAACAGATGTGTCTTTCAACCAAGACAAAGTGCTAGATGCAACTATGCTTTCCCATTCAACTGTAAACAATACTGAACTGACACAGAGGATTCTCCAAATTTGTCTTGAGATGGACTTTTTTTTTTTTAAACAGGAGCCATGTCCCTGTTATGCTATCTTGGCTGCATATGATACTTTTAAATTATTTCAGAATATGAGAGAATAAAGGGCATGTTGAAAATGAAAAAGTAAAGAAAAAATCTTCAAGTGGACCAAGAAAAGAGTTGGAGACAAGAAGGATTGGGGTGGCTGTGGAAATGGGGCATCGCCTAGAAAGAAAGAAATCTTTTTAATATGTTTATATTTGAGAGGCATGTATAAAGTGCTGAGCAAAAAGAAGGGAATATCTGGGTTCAGATCCAGCTTCAGTCACTTCTGTGTGACCCAGAGCAAATCATTTAACTTCTCTTGGCCTGAGTTCCTCTTCTGTAAAATGAGGGGATTCAATAAGATGGGCTTTAAGCTCCTCAGCAGCTCTCAATCTATGATTCTGTGATCTGAGGGTGTTTTCTCTGTGAACAACTATAAAGAAGGAAATGCAAAAAAAAAAAAAATGTCAGAAAGATATGCATTTTTCCTCTACTTAGAAAGGGAGATTCAGGATTATTTGATTAAAAAGTTATAACTACCAATAACATTCCTAATTTTGCCACAGACCAGTAATCGAAACCAATCAATGCTGGTACTTTTGATAATGTTATTAATTTTTGGTAATGACTACGATGGTGATAATTATGTTAGAGGAAGGAATCTGAGCCTAGCATTTTCTAGAGCAATTAGACTTCTGGGGCCCCCACTTCCATACATTTACAGATTTGTAACTCTAGGGAGATTTTTTTAAACTTAAGTTTTAGTAAGGGCACGGAGGAGGATCCCAGAACTGAGAAAGGACAAAGGTCAAAGAACTTTTAACTTCTCCAGTCATCATAGCATCCAGGACACTAATCTTAGTTTTCTGGAACTTGTTGGATAGCTCTTCCTCCTCACTCCCACTCCCAAATACTCACCCTTGGGGTGCCCTCCTCCCTCACCCACTTCCTGTAAATTTACCAGGTCTCTTTCTGGGTTTCCTGGGGCTCAAACTCGAAAATAGGAGAAATGAGTCTCTCTTCCTACCTCCCGAAATTGTTTTGGTGGTTTTTTTTGTTGTTTTTTTTTTTTCCAATCCCAGAGAAAGGATCGAGTCTCTCTCCGGTATCTCCTTTACCCAAAGGGCAAAAGATATACAACCAGTAACACTGCCCGAAAGGTTCCAAGCGGTCTTTCTCTGGCCTAAGGTCATAAATGTGTTTTGCTATCCTTGAGGAGTCTTTTCCAATCATTCAAAGATTTTGGTTTAGGACTCCAAAAAGTGGAGTCAGATTCAGGGGCTTATAACACCCTTTCTTTAAGGTCACTTCTTTCCACTGGTAGACGTGACTCTTTTTCGATGCTCGGATTTCGCTTGCTCAGTTGAGATCCCAGAGAGATTGCTTCTTTCCGGGATCTCAAATGCGAAAGAGATGTCAGGAGGGCGGGAATTCAGTCATCGGCCGTCGGAGAAAACATCTCTTCGCCAAGTGTAGCGAAAGCTCTGGCTGCTAGGAAAAGAAAGCTTTTGGGGTCCCCTTCTCCCTCACCCACACCCACACAGCTTGTTGGGGTAAAGAGGTGGAGGTCGGAAATGGGTTGAAAATCACTGGCTGATTGTATATTGACTCGTAAGTCTGTATTCTAGATTTCGATCTTGCTCTGAGCAGACACCACAAGTTTTTGAAAATTATTTTGGAAATAAGTTTATTTTAATTTTCAAACACTTGGGCAGATTGGAAAGCCTGTTTCGGGACAGGGGGTTGCGGGAATTTTTGAACAAGTAAACTTGGAGCAAACAAGGGAAGGAAGAAAAGGGGGAGGAGTAGAGAAGGGACCCAAGAAAAGAGTGAGGAGAAATAAAGTCCAGTTATTAGGAAGGTCTTAGGGTGGGAGTAAGATTTTCAGGGTTCAACAGCAAGCATAATGCTGACAATGACTGTGCAGATAATCATCTTTGCTACGGATCAAAACTTTCAGATCCAAGAACACATATGGTTCTCACAATATTACTGTCCCCATTTCATATGTGAAATGTCCGGTGAAGACTAGTTGACTTTGCCCAAGGCCACCCCGCTTGTAAACAACAGAACCCGGGCTAGAATCCAGTTTTAGGACTCTTTGGTGACCCAGTACTAATTTGGTTTGGATCAAGTGGGGCAAAGTAGAGTTTGGTCCTGAGCAATGTCCTGGTGAGATGGGACAAGTTGCTCTGATCTTTGGAGTAAAAGATCAAGTACTCCAGGAAAATTCCCCCCTGTAACCTCCAGACACCTTTAAGAATTGAGTTCACAGTATTTTATGTTCTCGGAGCGTTGGCCAGCATGATGTTTTCCTATTGCTAGTATAAATGTACGAAAGGTATCTGTTCTCCAAACTTACTGGGGCTGGAGAGACATTCCCTACGCCTTCTCCGTAATTTTGTTAATACCAGAAAACTTGCATCGGGGAAGCAGGAGCATAAGTGGAAAAGTTGGGTGTGCTATGGAGTTGGAAGGGGAGGGCGGTGGGAGGGAGGAGAGCGCTAGCTTGGAGATGGGAATGGTCAAGAGGGAAGAGTGGAAGTGGTGGTGTTGATGGAGCTCTCTTCCTAGCACCTTTGCGCTGGCTAATCGGAAAGGCAACCAAGAAAGTTGCAGCAGAGCCTCCTCGCCCGTGCCTTACCTCACTTTCCCCAACAAACCTTCCCTCAAGATTTTCTCTCTCCCTCTCCCCTTTACCCCCACCCAGAGGGAAAAGCTGCTGGAGGAAGCGGCTCCGCTCAGAAACTAGGAGATAACCATTATAAGTACAGACTGGGCGGCGGGATGCTATCAGCCTTGCATCTGGCGTAAATCAATCCTACCAGTCATAACCGCCCCCCCCCCCCCAACCCCCGGCATTATCCTCCGCTCACGACCTTCTGAGCTCCTTTGCACAACCCCTGGTTGAGATATTAAAAGTAATCGCAAGAGAGTAGCTGAGGTGGACCTAACCCAAACAGAATGACTGTGACATCACCTTACGCTGGCTAGGGGTAAGTGCCACTGCGGAAGGGGGGAACAGAGGAGTTCACTGGAAAATGTGGGAATCATTGATTTCTCGTAGGGTCTGTGGAAAAAGGTTACGTCTCAATCTCCCTGATCAGACTTATGCTGTACTATCTGCCTGGGAAGGATAGAGGCCACCGGGGGATCCAAGGGGTGGAGTTGAAAGGTAACTTAAAAGTTCACTCCTCCGAAGGGTTGGTAAAAAGCATCAAAGAGAGGAATAAAAATAAGATACACAAGGAGAGTACCTTCGTCTCCAAAATGCTAAAAAAAAAAAAAATCAGAGTATACTGTAATCTAAAACTGGGGCATGGGGGGAGGGGGAAGAAGTGTGGGTCGGAATGCACTGTGCGCTCTGACTAGGCAGGTTTTGTAGCCTTGGTCCTCTTCAATGCGCCGCTCAGTTTCCTATTATATAACGGATTGTAAATGTTTAGAGGCACAGTGCTCGGGTTCACGCCCTGTGTGAAGTCATCTAGAGTAGCGGTTTGGGGTTGTTGGTGTTTTTTGTTTTTTTTTTCAATATTAGGGACTTATCTATTTCTTCCCCCTATTTGCGGGATCACTGCCCCTTATTAAAGCTTGCGGGTCACACCTAACTCACCGACCATATCTGTGTATACTAGATAATCTGTACGCACCCCTCCAAATGCGTGAGTATAAGGTAGGTAGCAGGTGGTGCCTGAAGCACTTTGAAAGCTATACAGGTGAATGGACCTTAAATCATTCCTCCCTTCCCCTTTTACCCTGACGCCAAATGAAACTAAGTTATTGCACAGAAACGCAAAGGATGGGGAAGGGAAGCTAAGGCATCTGGGGAAATAATGTGAGCGAAAAGGAATACAAAGGCTGTACATCTGCTCCCTAGGCGTATACGTATATGCATAGCTGAAAATGCAAAGGTGTGGGCATATAGAGAATCGAGAACAGAAAATGCCCTTCTCTGGACTAGTAAGACTGGGAAATAAATAGACCTTGCCTAATAGGGCCCAAAATGGGCACCTTATCTCCACTGCACAGTCTTTAAGGCTTCCCTGTTCACGTCTGAGATTTCATATTTTGCTACAGCGCACATCAAACTCACAGAAATCCCTCTTTCCAACCTCATAGCTGCCTTTCCTCATATTCCGAAGGACTGACCATTCCTTACTAATTCAAAGTCGGGACGAATTCAGAATACGGGTTTTCTGGTGGCAAAGGAGAAATGAGAAGTTTTGCTCTAGAAGTTGTTGCCCTAAATGCGGTTTGTTGTTGTTTTTTTTTTTATGTGAAAAGAAAACCCCTCAATAAGGAAAGCATTCCAAGGTATGCGAAGTGAAAGGACCAATCTCTTTTTGAGCAGCCTGATTCAAAAAGCCAGTAAACCCTTAACCAACCGAGGTCCCACTGGACCCAAGACAATTGTTTCCATTTAATAAATATTTTCCCCAAGGGCATTTCACATTAGGCAGGCAATTATTCAAAGGAAACAGGCGGGCAGGTTGATTCTTCGAGGTTATTTAGTGCTCTTTACCCAGAGAATTACCATTTATTGGAAAAAAAATAATAATAGTAACAGGCACCCTTTGGTTCAAAGACGCCTGACAGTAGGAGCGCAACCTTATGAAGGACTGTGTGGCATAAAAGCCAGTACAAAGTACTATTGCTCAGAAAAGATTATGAAGGTAAAAGGCTCTCTGTCGCTGGCTTAAACTCCATCAAATTAATCAAAGGGCAGTGTTGGGTTTCATTATTCTTTTCCAGTTTAGAAGGGGTGCAGAGGGGAAGCTAGAGTTTTTTTTAAACTCAAGCTGGAAAAAACTGGTTTTGGAAAGACAAGCCTTCCTCTGTTAATAACAGATTGTTTTCATCTTTAGCAAATCGTCATAGCTCCCGGGCTTGCTTTTTTTTTTTTTTTAATTTTTCACACTGATTATGGTTTTTGATGACCCACCAGGTGTATCTATGTGGAAACGAAGTCTCCGGTGCCCCAGCTCGGAGACGTGAACCACCATTTCCACTTTTTCACCGGCTAGGTTGTTACTGGTCTCTTGGGGGTGGGGGAAGCAGGAAAGTGAGGGGAGAATAGAAAGGGACTGGGTCTGGGGGAGGTGATTAAGGGACAGGGGATGTGAGGAAGGTTGAGTGGATGCTATAAAAAGTTGATTTCAAATCTTACCTCCCATTTTTACTTTGAAGGGATCTTTGACAAGTGGGGGTGGGCGGGCGGAATGCTGTCTCAGCTTGAAATGCTATCCTATTTATAAACAAACCCTAACCTTCTCCCGCTGCTCCCCCTTGAGTCCCACCCTCTTACTCTTTGTATTTTAAGTCCTATTTATTCCCTACACCCAGGAAATAAAGACAGGAGGCGTGAAGAGTTTTATTTGCTGCTAATAGCGCAGTAGTGCAATGTCTAACACAAGTCTTCCCTTTAATCCTCTATACTTAACTCTCTCTCTCTCTCTCTCTCTCTCTCTCTCTCTCTCTCTCTCTCTCTCTCTCTCTCTCTCTCTCTCTCTCTCTCTCCCTCTCTCTGCCTCCTATCCTCATTTCCCTCCCTCCCTCTGCCTCTCTTTCCTCCTATTTTCTTTCTTTTAAGGTATTCTCTCTCTGCCTCTCTCATGCTGATTGGGCGTTCAGGTTAGGGAGTCAACGCCCCATGATTATGTCAGATTGCGTGCAGTCCCAAGCAACCTCGCCTTTGAACTTCACCGCTTTTGGCTCATATTCATCAGACTTCCCTCATTCTCAGCCAGGTGCTTTGCAAGGCTAGACATCTCCAGGAAAAGAAAGGAGGGGAAAAAAAGAAAAAGAAAAGAGAGAGAAGAGAAGGGGAGCTTCCTCAGACTCATACATACAAATACTTGAAAGCTTAATCACTGAGACCTCAAATACTTCTGGATTTTTTTTTTGCTCCCCCCACCCCTTTCTTCACGCTCTGTTTACATTCTCCTCCCTCTTCTACCCCCACCCGATCCCCATCCCTACCCCCCAGAGAAGGACGCTTCTGAAAGGACCGGATTTGCTGAAGAACTGGTATGATTAGTTGAGTATTTGGGGGAGCATTTTGGGGGGTTTCTTTTGACCCCCCCCTCCCTCCACTCACGAAAGCAAGAGGGAGATAGGAAAGAGGAGAGAAAGGAAGTGGGAGAGAGGAGAGAAAGACTGAGAGACTCGGTCTCGGATCACTGAAGAAACTCCTATTCCCCCTTTCCCCCCAGCCTACGGGACCATGTCCAAGCCCACCGACCATATCAAGAGACCCATGAATGCTTTCATGGTATGGTCCCGGGGCCAAAGAAGAAAGATGGCCCAGGAGAACCCCAAGATGCACAACTCGGAGATCAGCAAACGTCTAGGGGCTGAGTGGAAACTGCTCTCCGAAGCGGAGAAGCGCCCCTACATCGATGAAGCCAAGAGGCTTCGCGCCCAGCACATGAAGGAACATCCAGACTACAAGTATCGGCCGAGACGTAAGCCCAAGAACCTGCTCAAGAAGGACAGGTACGTCTTCCCTTTACCTTACCTCGGAGAAACTGATCCCCTCAAGGCAGCCGGCCTGCCCGTGGGGACCACGGACAGTCTCCTCGGCTCTCCCGAGAAAGCCAGGGCGTTCCTGCCCCCCACCTCGGCACCTTACTCCCTCCTGGACCCCAGTCAGTTTAGTTCCAGCGCCATCCAGAAGATGACTGAGGTCCCTCACACCTTGGCGACCAGCACGCTGCCCTACGCGTCCACCTTGGGCTACCAAAACGGGGCTTTCGGCAGTCTCAGCTGCCCCAGCCAGCACACCCATACCCACCCGTCCCCTACCAACCCGGGCTATGTGGTGCCCTGTAACTGTACTGCCTGGTCGGCGTCCAGTTTGCAGCCCCCTGTTGCCTACATCCTCTTCCCCGGCATGACCAAGACTGGAATAGACCCTTACTCTTCAGCCCACGCAACGGCCATGTAACCCCTTTGATCCCCACCCTGCTCCCATCTTCGCCCCTCTCCCCGGACCTATCCCTGCCGAAAGCAGTCGGACCATTTTGGGATGCGGGGGCAGGGCTGGGTGGCTGGGGGTTGCATGTGTTATTATCCGCCCTGTGCTCCCTTGCCCTTCCAGCCCACCTGAGCCACTGACGCCCGCTCCACCCTGTTCCAAGGGCGAGGACTTCTCTGTAACCACAGAAATTTGGCGGATCCCAACCCCTGCTGGCCCCCCTTACAACTTTTCCTTTCTTCGCCTGAGGGTGAAAGAAGGAAGGGGGAAGGGGGGAGGGAGTCCTCCAAGGATTCAAGGCTCAGACAGGTGCCAGAAACTTGAAAGTGTTTTGACAACTACGAAACCCCCCCCCCCCAAACAAACAAAAACAAACCTTTGACTGGACCCCCTTTGGACAAAAGAGTAGGCAGTTTCGCTTTTATTTATGTTCTCTTCTATATTCTCGGATGTGCTTTGGACTTTAATCTTCCAGGCCCTGGTATTATATATAGAGAAATATACATATATTTTTTTCTTTTGCACACTGAAGACAGAATTAGCTGTGTCATATCTGTGTTTGCCATCAGACAGGGCTAGGCGTCATTTGCTTTACATGTCAGAATTTTAAACGGCTTAAAAGTTTAAAACTACTCAAGAGGGAAATATTTCTATTTCAAATCATGATATGATAGTGTTTGCTTCTTTAAATGAAAATAAAAGAACCCACATAGTCTTTAAATTTGTGTGAACCAGTGCAGCTAGACCTAAGTTTACTTTAGACAGAACGTTGGGTTATGAAGTCAGGATGTAGAATCATAAAGATTTTTTTAAAGCAAAAAAAAAAATCCTAAGTGGTCATTGAAATATGTTTTTGACGATGTCTTGGAAAAGAAAATGTACCCGGAAGGATTTTACCTCGCTACTCTGTTCATTTGTTGAACAAAGACGTTTTGAATAAAGACAATCTGTCCTCAAAAAGTAACCTGTGGTGTTCATACAGTCTGAGATGTAGTGTTTGCCCAGACACTCTCTGCCCCCCCCCCCCAGTCATGGATTCTAAAATTCGGAGACTAAGTAGATTTAGACTGAGAGATGCTCAGAGCCATGACAGTGTCTTAGAGCTATCTCTCTGTATTTGTCTGTATATGGAAAGTGTATTCCTATGTCAATATACTCAGTGGAAAGAAAAGTAACAGGTACCAAACACTGTTGGGTTTTTCTTTCTTTCTTTTCTAATAGAGACTCCCTCTACATCTGAAATTGTTGGGGTTTTTTTTTTTCTTATGGTCAGGGTAGACAAAGATCTCTACTCTTTCCTGTGTGCATCTGGGGATTCTCTAAAGGCTGTTCTAAATCTTTGATCAAGGGATTTGTGTATTTAAAACAAACAAACAAACAAAAAACCAAAGCCCAAAATTGGTCACCGCAATAAATCACTGGCAAAAGGAGAAAAATAAATTGTTATAGGGGTAGGGGTGGGG
Organism: Bettongia penicillata ogilbyi; assembly: GCA_023548195.1. NCBI lineage: Eukaryota > Metazoa > Chordata > Mammalia > Diprotodontia > Potoroidae > Bettongia > Bettongia penicillata. Next base: position 1,313,778 of record JAJHZJ010000658.1, read on the forward strand.
GGAGAGAATAGTCCTAACATCTTTTCAATGGCAGTAAGATTTAAGTTTAATGTTCATGGCAAAAGAATAAGGATTAAAGAACTTCCTGTACTATTTGAAAACTCCATCATGGCTCTTCTTCCTAAGACTTTTCACTTGACTTGACCACTTGAGTAAGATCCAACGCTTTCTTTAAAGAATCATGTGGCATGTCCTTTAGGGAGACAAGTAGCCCCAAGAAGTTATGTCTCAGGCCCAAGCCTGAGTGGAAAAAGGAAAGATGGGAAGGAAGATGGGAAGGAGGGAAGGGAAAAAGAAAGGAAGGGAGGTGAAGGAAAGGATGGAGGGAGGAAAAGAGGGATGGAGGGAGAGACAGGAGAGAGAAGGGGAGAGAGAGAGAGAGAGAGAGAGAGAGAGAGAGAGAGAGAGAGAGAGAGAGAGAGAGAGAGAGAGAGAGAGAGAGAGATTGATTGAAGCAGTTTCTGAGAAAATGCTTCTATTTTTTTTTGGTTGGTTTTTGTTTTTGTTTTTCCTTGAGTCCTTACTCCAATGTGACTGTTTTCTGGCAGAATTTGAAGGAAAGGAGGGTGGTTTCATACCCCTACTATCCTATCTATTTAAACAGGAGTTTGAAACTCCTCTTGCTCACCACTCAGCCACCAAGATTTTTTCATCATTCTTTGCTGAGGCAACATTATCATTCCTTCCCCCCCCCCAACCCCCCATAGGGTGTGTAGTTTTGCTTTACATTTAATCTAGGAAAGGCAAGGGAGAAGGCCGGAAGTGGTTGCATGTGTGTGTGCTGTATGTCCTGGGGTGGGGGGTAGGGGGGTGGGGGGAAACGTACTAGTTGTTTAGGTTTGTTTTCTTCGCGTTGCTGTTGTTATTGTTATGTGTGTGTTTCCATGGGGTTCGGTACCTGGAGGTGGATTGAGGAGGGAGAAATTATAAACAGAATTTGAAGCTGAAACTAGTGGATTAGCATATTGTCCTAAAAACAATTAGCAATGTTTGAGGTACTATTTGAAGCCTATTCATCGGAACCCCTTTGTTAAAGGGGGATTTTCATTAAAAAAAAAAAAAAAAGTTAGCAGTTGTCCATCTGGCTGAGCTGAATAGCAGAGTGATCCGTGTTGGATATGCTTTTCTCATTAAGTGCTCTTTTGAGACCAATGTTAGGATTAAATGGTATAACACAATTAACATACACGGGGACTGAATAGGAGGGGAAGCGTATAAATAATAGATAGATAAATAAAAGAGAGATCAGGCTAGGGTAAACAAAGGGCCGAGTAAGGGGGGGAGGTATGAAAGGAGATGGTAGAATGGCTGAACCACGCTTATTTAGCATCACAAAAACCCTCTTACAAATCAAGACAATTAGAGACTGGCTTGACTGAGGCTGCAATCAGGAAGGGAGACTTGGGACACTCTGGGAAAGTCTCCTCCTCCCCTAATGCGGAAACAGAGGTAAGCCTGCAACTGGGAACCTTAGGTGAGATAGTGTGGTCTCTGATTTAACCCCAACTGACAGTAGCTGTCAGCCTCTCTGATCTTCTGCATAGCTCAGTGTCCCTTAACATCTCCCTAGATTAGGTTTACAGAGGTCGGTCTTCAAGAAGTGCTCGATTGAAAAGCGGGCTCAGAGAAGACCCTGCAGGAGAGGAGGACTGGGGTTCAGGAGGGAGTGTGCACAAGCACCCTACAAGACAGTGGTACATAGGAAGCATCAGCCACGAGGGAATGTAGTACCTGCCCTAAACGGAGGAGAGCAGTTTTTCAGGGAAAGACCCCATGAGCTAGAGGTTAGTATCTGAGCAGGGCCAATAGAGTTGTAGTTCATTGGTGGCTCTAGGAGGAGCAGAGACGCTCCAAGGGTCCCCAAACTCTTTTCATTCCACAGGATGCTATGGTCAAAATGGTTCCAAAGTTGTGTGTGTGTGTGTGTGTGTGTGTGTGTGTGTGTGTGTGTGTGTGTGTGTAGGATGAGAATACGGCTTTTCTTTTCTTTTTTTAGTACTGAGACCAATATTCAACAATATTCTGTATGGAGAGTTAAATGTTTATGACCAAATAGAATTTTCTTGCACCCCACCCCCTTCTTCTTTTCTTCTTCCTTTCTACAAGGTTTATTTACAGTCTATTCCTTTAACCTATTCTTACTATAAAGTCGTTTACCTTCCTTTACCTTTTAAGGCATTTCAGTCTTTACTTTCCCTGAAGAGTCACTCGCCAGCGTGGGGAGCAAGTTACTCAGCACAGATAAATACATTAAATAATCTTCATGACATTGAAATGAACCGATTACTGACTTTGATGTCAGAAACAGACAAAAAGGAAATTCCCTCGAGAGGGGGGGAAACGCGGCTCCTTGTCAAACCTGTTTTCTCACAACTGTCTCTTCTTTTCAATAAAATCATTAAACAATGACTGTAGGGATATCCAACACCCCGCCTGCAGTCTGGAATCTGGCGCTTTCAGAGACCTTATCGCAGAAAGAGTTGACTTGCACCTATAAGCTTTCTCTCGAACCAAAGAAGCAACTTGTGGGATGTGGGTTTGCGTGAGCACTTGCGCGTGCCCGGGCGATGTCCACTGAAGTCTCCATCCCTTCTCACTGTGGTGAGATCAAGTAAAAGACTGAGAGGAATGGGTTCTGATTTGCCTGACTAAAATTTCAGGTGATTACTCTAGAACTTTGAGCATGTTGTCTCTCTGTGGTTTGCTCCGTGAGAGCACAGATTTCAAGGCAGTCTGACGTTTGACTTAGTGATCATCCAGGGTCCCCTTTCCCCAAGATTTTGCAAAAATAGAAAAGTTGAGAGGTCACATGCTCTTTCTTTTCTTACTAGCAGGAAAAGAGCCCACCCGCTCAGTGCCTCGGAGCTTGAGAAGCGGGGAGGAGGCTGGAGCGGAGCTTCTGCTTGTATTATTCATAGACTCCACAGGAAATTGCGAAGTTGCCGAACTTTGACTCCCTCATCTCCTCTGTCTTGCCCCTCCATTGCCAGTAGACCAGGGCATTCAGGTGGTCGGTCCTCTCTAACTCTGCAACTCTTCACTCAGGACTGACTCCTCTTCTTTTGGTATTCCACACTTCGAGGATTTTTCTGGCGTCTAGCCTAGACCCTCATCCAAACTCTCATTAGGTCAGTTTTCTCGATCTCAGTTTTCTTAAGGTAGTCAAATAAAACATTTAGAATAATTCACACTAAGGTGTGAGGGAGTAGATGTGACAACTCTAGGATAATTTCATTTTCCAAGAGATGGCTATTTAACACAAATAAAACAGTAATTGTTGAAAATGTGATGAAGTGAAGTATTTCAGGCCTTATGAAGGCAGTATCTGAAGGCAGGGAGGCATCCCTTTTCTTCAAATGACACCATTTTGGCTATCTCTCTGTTCTACCTATTCTACAGTCTCTCACTGGGATATGGGTCTATACTAGACTTCCTACTTTGATAACTTGGGTGGGAATATTGAAGACGGAATTCACTGGATGTAAGGATTTTTCTTTGGTGGTGCAAACGGTGAAATCATTCTTTCTCCTTATGCCCACCAGCTAAACAAATAGAAATAGAATTAGGAAAATGTAGTGAGTCTTTTCTCATAGTTCACTTTTCAACCTTGTCACTCTTGTTCCCTTGGTCAAAGAATTTCTACTAATTTGAATGTGAATGTCAAATAATTCGTAAGAATTTAAAACTCCAATCTCACTATTTGCTGGGGGGGGGGGGGAGGAGGAGGGAGAGAGAGAGATTCTTTTAAAAGAATGCGTGGCGTTATCAATTTTATTTAAAAGTAAGTATTCGAATGTTCTCCAAGTTGTAAACAGCTTTTTATACTTTATCTGTTTGTTACGGATTACAAGGTACAGCTCCTCCGAGAGAAATAGACATACATTACGGGCTTTTTCTGTAGGTGGCATATTGTCATTAGAGACCTTTTGATACTTCAAGTAAGTAGCTATTTTGCTTTTCCGATTTGGGGTTCATCTTTTCCCTGTTCTTAGCTGTTCTTTTGGAAAAATAAGCAAATAAATCATTAACTCCAAGGCAACTTGTGGTCAGAAATAGCTTTCTTGTTGTCTCCGAAATATTTTAATATTTTTTGAAAAGCTAGAAGCATATCCCTAAATCAGCTCTTCCTTCGAAAGCGGGAGTGAGTTCTGTTCCACTTTGGAGTTGACATTACCCAGATGTGTAGAGACCCAGCCATCTGGTTGGTTAATAGAACTTCAAAGTTCTAGTGTTTCTGTAGGCAGTAAAGTGTATCTGCTACCAGGCAAGGTAAAAGAATAAATAAGAGGAATTTTCGTTCCCCGTGAATTTTCTCTTTTCCTCCACTTTCCCTCCCTTTCCAGCCTGAGTAGAGAAGGCAGGTAGCCCAGGGAAAGGGATTTCCAACTCTCTTCACATACCAATCGAGCTTGCCTAAGAGATTTTTCCCAGGTCTTTTCCCGATTCCAGAAGATACAGTCTTCCCTCCTCTGTCACCATCACCATAGCTGTGTCCAGGTCTCTTTCCACCCACTCCCACTCTACGTTCCACCAGCCCTCCTTCTCCTCCCATTTCCCGCTCCAACTCTACTCTTTACTTTCAAGACAACAAAGCCGCGGGGCTCTAACCAGGGTAAATCTGAGAGTAAGAAGTGTAAATCAATGCCCGTAGCTGAAGGCAGCAAGAAAATGGAGAAGTTATTTTGCTGTTGTTGTTATTGTTTTGTTGTTTTAAAAAATCACTTCTTAAAGCGGAGTGGAATTGACTCTTGTGAACCTTTAGAGGTGGGGTCTGGGTGGCAGCCAGATTAACTTCAATTTAGAAACTTTCACATCCCGAAGATGAGGAAGGCGATCATAGACAAACTCCTCTTCTAACTGGAAATAGCCATTGGGGGAGGGAGGATATTATTAAAGATCCAAACTGGGGATTGGGCCGGAGGTGGGTGTGGGTGATAAGAAAAGGGTGTGGCAATTGGTTTTATAGACTCCACGTTTGGAAGGGCTAGAGCCACACGAGAAGGAAAGACTGGAGATGAATCCAATAAAAGGACGGATGAGATGAATGGGAGGGGGAGAGGAGAGAGACAGAAAGAAAGATAGACAAAGACAGTGGGAGCTGGAAGCTGGGGAGGAAGAGAGGTAAACACTGGGGAGAGGTAAAAGTTCCTGAAAAAAAAAGAAATCAGTCAGATCCTCTAAAAAAAGGAGTGTGAAAAGGGGCTCCAGGTAGAAGGAAAAATTAGAAGTCCCTGTTGAAATACCTGAAAGTGTGTTCTTTGCCAGCCGGATCGAGAGAAACATGCTTTAAAACATTCCCATTCTATCCGTATCCCAATTCTCTCTCCTCCTCCCTTTTGGTTCTTAGTTTTGACTCACCTTCACTCCCCTGCCCCCATTTCTGGCAGAGCTAGGAAACATCAAAGGAGAATTTAAGCCTGTTCAAAAATGATTTTATTATAGCAAATAACTAAATACTTCGCTGTTGCTTAACATGCCACATCTGAATGGCTAGACAAGAAGTAACGTGCTAGGTCTCCAGCTATCGCTTTCCAACAACTCTTATATTTGTACTTGGGAGAAAAAGAAAAAACAGTCCCTAGAAATTAAATCCAGGTTGATGTCTACTTGTAAAAGAGACTGTTTATTTAAAAAAAAAATAAAAGGAAAGAAAAGGTGAGAGAAGGAAAGAAAAAAAGAAGAGGGAGTCAGCCTTTGAGTGTATTAGAAAGAGGAGTTGAGTAGCTGGTAATTATTGAAATATAAGATGAGATTAATTCAAAGGAAGCAAACTATGAAAACAATTGGGACTGGCTGAAAAGCAAGAGCAGATTAGAATTTGTGGTGGTTGCTTGTCCGCTTTTTCCCTCCCCCCCCCCAACCCCACCCCCGGTTGTCGCAGGGCAAGTCAATGGGATTTGCACACTTGAGGTGTAATAGCATTACTGCATTAATTAAAATTTTCATTTCACGTCCAGATTGTTTACTTATCTACTAGAAACATATGTTGAGAGAAGTTAAGATTCTGGATTCTGCACCGTTGCCCAAGGTGCAATTCAATATAGGAGGTTGGGTTTGGGGAGGGGGGGAGATACGAGTAGAGGGGGTGGAGAATTGCTTCAGAATTTTTTTTTTTATTACATCCTCCAGTCTTATCTAGTGCTGTAAATTATAAGGATCCTCCATTGAACTGCATATGAAGATTATATATATTTTGAATATCGGTTCCCAAAGCTTGGATATTTTCACTTTGAAATGGAACCATCAGCTCCGGTACTACGGGTCCTTACCTCACTTCTTTACTGGCCAGCGGAGTGGAGACCTTTTCTCGAGGAAAGGAGGGGCCACTCACATTCCCCTTCTTGCACTCAGCAAAAAGGACTACAAATTACCCTGATCTAATTCTCGCTGGAAGTCCACGTAAACACCCACCCAGAAACCTCTTCCGACATAAAAATCTCCCCGAGACTATGTTCGGTTTCCCCTTTGCCCTATTTCTGTTTTTCCCGATACAGTTGAAACAGCTATAGTTTGCATTGTATACAGTTCCCCATTTCGATCCAGACAGTGATCAATGCTGATTCCGAAAAGTCACAGAGAAAAGTCAAGCCTATCTGTTCAGCCTTTGTAAGCTGTCTCTTCTCGATGTTCCCAGAAAGGGTTAAATATATGCGTATGAGCCCGGGTTGAATCTTGCCTCCCCTTCACTTATAGGGTTCCAAAATGTCCTGAGCATCGAGCTCTGGTTTGGGGTGTTGGAAAGGAGAAAAGGGGGCCTGAGGTTGAGGGAGGTCGATCAGTTGAGCAACAGAATGGAAATGGTACATAGAAGGCAGTTGACTGCTAGTAAGTGTTTCCTAGTTGATTTCATATAAGCAGGACAGCCCGGAGAGCTGCACCAGAACTGAATCCCATCTTTCTTATCTCCCTGAGACTCCTTTCAGGCTGAGATCAGAAAGGGAGGGGAAAAGAAGAGAGAATAATTGTCTTCTTCTTCTTTTTAATTTAATACACCAAGCCATCCTTTCAGGTCATTTATATGCTTAATTTAGTGATAAAAGTCAATAGGCAAGTATCAGAGGATTCTCCCCTCTTCCTATTCCTTTTGATTAAATATTTCAGAGTAATTGGGAAAACATAGTAAAATATACTTGCCTGTTCAATGCTTTATTTGAATACATCATAATTGTAATAGGTGCTTTTATAATGTAATTAGTTTGATATATTATTTTTGCTGTGACACTATGAAAGTTATGTTGTTTCTTTTTTCAGCTACATTTTATATTGTCTTGATTCAGACTGCTGGTTTCATCTAGACTGTGTATATAATACAAGAGATGTACACCGACTCACAAAAGCTAAAACTCTGAGAGAAATTTCTTGGAAAATCGAGTTTTTATGATTCCAAAAATCCCTTGGGAAAGCTATTGTGATGGTATATCAGGAACAATTAAATAGGCCAAAGAAATGTAATTTAGGGAGAGAAAGGGTAAGGCAGAATAATGGGGAAATAAACAGATCTCTTTCTATTAGGTATTGTTTTGGGATTTCTAATTTTTCAAGACCTCTAAGAAAATTGTGAGGTGTCATTTCTCTCTTCTGGGTCTATCTGTAATTGAATCTAGGTCACTATTCTAAAGCAGGAAAAGTCTGCTTCCCACTTTTCTACATCAGCCTGGAATTTGGGGGAGGGAGGAGGGTCTTGCAATTTCATTTAAAATGTAATGGTGGATGAACTGATAAGCAAATAGGGAAAAAAGACTCTGCTTAAAAGAAAAAAAAACTGCATGGTTTTAATATGCTTCCAGATGGGGGGAAAATGATTTACATGAGAGTTTATTTCCTCTTTGCTGATATGAAAGAATTACAGATACAAAACCCACTGATCTATAGAATAAAAAAAGAAAAGAAATGTTATTTTCCTGTAAAGGTGTCAGTTCATTTATATTCATTTAACCATCCATCCATCAATTCACTTTCTCACTCCTTGCACATTCTCTCTGGCTCTGTTAAACCTTACCCTACCAATATACTTTTCTAGAATATGGAATGAAGTTTCCTTTCTTTAAAATAATATGAGATTGAGATGAGGTAGGTAAAGAGAGGACTTTTTTATTTGAAGAATTATGATTTTTAAAGCAAAATTTCAAGTGTTACACTCTAAAAATTCTTGCTACAATTTAGTTGGATGCACATCTGTGTTTAAGTTATAGACATAGGGTTTATATTCATACATATATATGTATGCATATGTGTACATACACATACATTCCTCCATTCAAGGTATGCAACGAAAGGCCTATTTATTGAGTTAAAACCTTTCTAAAAGTAGTAAATGACCTGAAGGATGGATGAATGGTTTGTGTACAAGATAGCCAAATGGATCAGTAATATTTTGTTTCCTTAAACCAGACAGGTTAATGTGTTGCAGTGACCACAGATTCTTGAGTTTATATTTGGAAATGATATGCCTGATTTTAAAGCTGTGAATTTTAATATTGCCTGATTAAAACTATTACATGAAAAACTTTGCATTGATTGAGAAAAGAAACCAAAGAAGCAGCTGGAATTGTTGGCTTTAAAATGAAGTAAAGATCATTTAACAATGTGCTGTGCTTTACTAGTATATCATGAGTAGTGACTAACACAAGAGACCTCCTTCATCTTCGTCTGTCAAAGAACTAAACCAGGCAAAACCATGGATATTACCCACATTTTCAATAACATCTACAGAAATGGAGCCATTGAAACCAAGATGGATATTTGGAATTTTAAAACCACACCCACAAAAGTGAACAATAACCAAGTTACAGTCATTACTTTTTATTTAAAAGACAAGTAATAATAATGATAAGAGAAATATACTTACAGGAAAAAGCTTTGCCTGACTGAAGATAATTCTTTTTTCCCCCAAATGTGAACACTGCTGGCAAATCAGTCAATTTCCTTTCTAGGTCCTATTAATTTGTAGGTTAAACTTTTCATCATGTATGATTCCTCTTGGTCTTGATTTTCATCCTCATGTAGATAATGTTTACCTAATGAGTTAATTGCCAATCATATTTCTACATGAATATGACACAATTGGCACAGTGATGCAATAATGTTATCCACAAAACGTCTTACTTCTGACTCTTTAGGACAGTTTTTGGGTAATAATCATTTCACTTCAATCAACTGAGTGTTATTACACCTTTCAGATGACACAGAATTTCTTCTTACTGTTGCTTCTTCCCTCTTGAGTTCTCTACAAGGTTTCTTCTAATTGTAACTTCTAGTAATGAGATGTTAACATTATTTTTGAAAATCCCACATGTGATACAAAAAGCTCTGGACATCTGGAAAAGGAGCATCTGCTTAACTAGGTGAGTCTACTTTTCTTTCTTTGTGAATGTATCAGAGTGTGTATAGTGATGCTTCATGTAGTCACAGAAATGCATGTCCATATTGCACTTGGAGTAAAAAAGTAACCCAGCATTGCCAGAAATGAAATGAATTCCTTTTCCAGTACTTGCACTAGACTGCAGTACTACCATCGTATTTATAAGTTAACTATGACGTAAGAGGTTTCTAATGGTACTGTGTTACTGTGTTTCAGAGGACATAGCTTCACCTAAAGTATGTCTGAATCCATGAAACAAGGAATGATATTAGGACAGGATTCCACTCTGTATAACTGAATAGCTGACTTCTAGGACAGGAAAAATCAAATTTAAAGAACAACAAAATGATCGTATAGCAACGTACAAAAGAAGAACTTTGCTTCTGTCATGATAAATGCATGTAACTTCAGGGGGCTACATGTAGCATATCTCAATGCCAGACTGTTTAAGTTCTTTCTGTGTGCCAACTTCCATTTCCCCTCTTTCTCCTGCTATATATTCCATCTGTCTGCTGACAGACTTTGTAAGAGTCCTTGTGCCAATATTTGGTGAGCTGAGCTTCTTTTATTTTTCCTCCCTGGGGAGTGATGAAAGGTCACCTTTTTGCAAACCCACAGGTATTTTTGAAGGAGGCAGCATGGTACAGTACAATACAACATAGCATATGGTAGAAAGAGGGCTAGCTTTGGAATCAAAAGACTTGGGTGGAAAAAGCACTGGATTTGGAATTAGAAAATTGAGTTTCAATGATTGCTTCAATACTATGGTCAAGTCACATCACCTCTTTAAAAATTAGCATTCTTATCTGGAAAATGTGGGCAGTTATATTTTCATTGTTTACCTCACAGGGTTGTTGCAAGGAAAACTCTGTCTAAGCTTTAAAGCCTAGGATCCCAGGATCATAAATTTAGAGCTGGGAAATACCTTAGAGCTAGGTCACATAAGTCAACTCCTTCATGTTATAGATGAGAAAATGGAGTTTCAGGCAGATTGAGTGACTTGCCCAAGGCAGTGGAAAGAAAGTCAAGATTCAAACAGAGGTTCTCTGACTCCAGATTCAGCTTCTATGTATTATGCCCTACTGCCTCTAGAAACAAGTATTGGCCTTCTCTGAATTCTCTGTACTGATCTGAGATTTAATATTCTAGGATATTCCTCTGAGGAAACTATGGTTAATCAGACAGTTATTCTACAATTATAGTCTTAGAGAATCTCACTGACAGGTTGGTCAGATCCACTGACCTACCCAGAATCATACATAGTATGAGCTCAAGTCAGGAATTGAACCCATGGCTTCCTGACACCAACATTGATTCTCGTTCCACTTTGATATGCTTTTAAGAGTGTCTTATTCTTATTCTCTAGGAAAGCTTCTTTGAGATCAAGTAAACTAGCCCTATCCTAATTTCCCTGTCTCTGTAACTCTCCACCACCACCCCTGAATCTAGTGTACATCAATAAATAGCAGATCTAAGACTGTTGAAGGTAACTGAGGCAGTGAAGAAAGAAATGAATTTGCCTAAAAAGGTTAGGGAATATTTATGCACATGTATATGTACATAAACTTATAAGTCATGCATGTACATGTATACATATATGTGATATGATTGTATGTATAATACCTATGTCACACACATACAAATACACATTTATGTGTATAGAGAATCTATATATACATATATATGATCATACATGTATTTCAAATAAGCTTTCTTAGACACACAAAAAAGTTTGATTTATAAAGTGCAAACAGAGCTGTGAATGATTGTAGAGGTATGTTGTGCTGTTGCTCAGTTCTTCGCCATAAAAATCTCTTATTTACCAAAACAAATAATCAATATAGATGTAGTCACATGTATGATAATTTTGTGAATTCCCACATGACAGTAAACAATGTTTTTTGAATACTCAATGCCTATGTAGTCTTTTCCATTCAGAGTGTCTATTTTCATTATCGTTCTCACATTCTCCAAGCTGAGATGTAAAGAACCATTAAATGAGTGGCAGTTTATTTCAAGTTAATCAGAGAGACACAATCCCTGCTTGATACCATCTTAACCAAAAACTTCTCACATATTCTTCACCTTTAGAGTGTATTACCAAAAATAATGACCACACAGAAAGAAAAAACCTCCCAAGAAGCAAGAAAGCAACACTGGACAGGATGGTCTAAAATGTCTTGAGTCCTGGCTCCTGGAAGCTCAGTGGAGACATTTCCATGAATGGAAGCATACTACAAGGATGCAGGATGGTCAAGAATGAAAATCATGTATATGAATTTAATGAAGTCATTTTAATACAAAAACTGTCTATGTCACCATAAAATTCAAAGACCTACGTTATTGTAGAAAATCATATTTGATTCAAAAATAGGTTTAAATCTCTATCTGCATCTAAAACTGGTTGAGAAATAACAGGAGGGAGGTTGAATTTTGATTTCTTTAAAAATCAATGAATGAGAGAAAAACACAACTATGATTTTATCCATATTAAGTAGGTAAGGAAACTGGCTCTGAACCAGATTTTTCATTAAAATATGCTTAGGGATTTTTTTACTTGATTACTTTTTACTTCAACAGACTGAAGATTTGTTCCCATTCTCCCTTGGCAGGTGTATTCTGTTAGCAAAGATAGGGAATGTTCTAAATTATTCTAGAAATGACTTTATAAATTCAAGGTGTAGCTAGAGAAAGGCATTCTGATCCAGGAGTGAGAGTGCTGGCTGGAGGCTTACAGCTACTATGATTTAGGGTTTGCAGTAGTGAAAGATAATTGGTGGGGGTGGGGGGGAGAGAATGGAATAGGGTAATTCAGAATGAGAAAGAGAAAAGTTGTGTTGCTTTGGATACTCCAGCCTGAAATATAAAATGCAAGGACTAATTACATCCTTTCATTTGACTATTTATGTAGTTCTAGAACTATTTACAACTCACATAGCTCTCATGGATGCTCTGAGTTAATTCTGGAGCTCTAATCTAATGTAACTATTTACTAGGGTCCCAGTAAAATTCTGTCCAAAGGATTATCTTTTTTTTCTCCTATTTTAGTATATCTCCAAAAATGACCTTGGATGTTGGGTACAGACTCACAGATTCCTGGGTCCATGGGGGCAAAGAAACAAATGGTGATGGGTGCTGTCAAAGATGGAGGGAAGCAATTTAAAGCACCTCTGTTTTAAAAGGGACAGCAGCAAAAAATCTCTCAGCCAACTCAAGCCCCTCTATCTCTGGAAAGGTAGTCTGGTCCTTGGAGAAAAGAATCGATAGAGAGAAAAAAGGACATGGGTTCAATTCCCATGTGTGATCTTTAGCAAGTCACTAGCCTTTCTGAGCCTTCATTTTGTTATCTATAAAATAAAATACCAGTCTAAAAGGTGTCTAAATTTTCTTGCAGCTCTGCACTCGTGATCTCCTGGTGTCTCTCTTATAAACATGGCTTCCTCTTTAAATAGTACCCTACAGAGAAAAAAGTAGTGGGACTTGGAGTCCTGAGGATATGGTTACAAATGCTGATTCTTCAACTCTTTGCTTGAATGATATAGGGCAAGTCACCTCACCATTCTGGACTTTAATTTCTTGGTCTGCAAAAAGTTCCTTCTGGCTCTGATTCCTATGGTTCTCCCACTGAACTGCAGAGTTGAGTCACTTTAATCCTCCACGAACCAGATTCTTTTCCTTAAAATGAAAACATCTACCCACCTGTCATCAGGCTGAAATGTCTTGTATTTTAGTGGGAAAGCACTATCGATTGACTTTTTTCTTTGCTCCCCCTGGTTATATTTAGAGATTCTTTCTGGGGGAAGTGATCAAAGCTCTTTATTTGGATATTTTTCTATCACCTTTATAATACAGGCTATCTCAAAGTCTTAACACAGTTTTCAGGTTTAATAGTTTAAACTGCACTAAAACTTTTGGGACATGCCTATTTATCCCTCCCTTAACATTGCCCCAGATAATCACAAAAGACATTTGAGATTCATTCCACTAACACATTTTATTCTTTCAAAACTCTATGCCCATAACACCCCTAATTCCACATACCTTTTAACCTTTGTGTTTACAAAATGATATGGTGTAGAACCTGAGTTAAAAGTGGTACATATTCTGAAAAGACTCTGGGAAACAATGGAAGACATTAAGTCCAAGGTCAGCTAGGGGACAAGACCACTATTCAATGATCATATTTCATTTTTTACAAAATATGCCAAATACAATGACAGAGCTCAGTCATGTAAAATTTATTCTCACCTTGTAACTTGATAAATTATAAATTAATACATTATTTTATACCTATACATTTTATGTTAAATTTTTCACCAAATGGGTACTCATCTGACTCTGTCCAATTGGCTCATCTTTGAGTTGAGTCTTAGAAGAAGCCACCTTCTAGAGGAGGGGATCTTAACCTTTTGGGGGGTCTTTGGCTGTCTGATGAGGCCCATGAGCACCTTCACAGAATATTTTTTAAAATGATAATTGAATGAAATACTAAATTTTAATAAGAAAATAAAACATAAAGATGGTATTTTTTGCTCAACTAAGTCCACTAATCTTCTAAAATTTGGTCCTAAATTAAGAACCCCAATTCTTGTACCCCATGTCCAGACATTCAGACTGCCTGACTTCTTTAATAAGAAGGAGAGAAAACCTTCTCTGGGGCATGAGAGATAAGGAGAAGAAAGGAAGGAGACTATGTCCTCAAATTTGCTTTGGCAGCTGCCTAGAGGAAGCCACTATCCTCTTCTTCTAGAGAACAGATTGAATCATAAATCTAGAGGTGGAAGGGACCTCCAATTCTGGCTTCTACATTTTATAGAGCAAAATTGATTCTGAGAGTCTAATTTTCCATTGATTTTAAACAGCAGGAGGGAGATTTGAACCTTGGTCATTTGAGTGACTGATCTTTCTACTTTACCACCCTTCATATAGTTTCTGTCTTAGAAACCTGGGAATCAAAGAGGGAGATTAACATTATCACCAGCATCCATTACAGGGATACTTAGCTGATCAAGATGGAAAATGGCTTTTCTCATCCCAAGACTTGAATCTCCAATCTGACTCAAGTGATTAGGCACCCATTTCCACCAACAACCAGGAGGCTGTCTCTTGCTTCATCCTTCTTAAGAAATCCCACATTCTTCTCCCTCTGACTCCTTATTATTTGCAAAGCTTGTCTCCTGGAATATCTCTAGAGTCATGCTAACTGATAACTAACTGGGATTCACACACACGAAGTAGTGAAATGGTATTTTTGGCGGTGTGTGGTTAGTTTACAAGTAAAGGTGTTGGGAACCTGGGGAAGAGGGAACAGGAAAAAAAAAAGTAAGCTGAGGAGGAGGTGGCAGAAGGCGATGAAAGGGTCAACAAAAGGATGTCCAAGTGGGTCAAGGGCTGTTTTTATTGTCCTACCTTGGCCTCAGTTTCCACACAAATGAGTGAAGAATTTGAAATAGATAGCCTCTGAAGTCTCCATAAGCTCTGAATCTATGATCCTTCATCACAGTGACAGCACAGTCCAGTATTTAAAGATTAACTTGTTTTAGAGAATAAAGGCAAATATTCCTGAGAAAATTAAGCCTAGCACTCTTTTCTGTCTGTGAATTACTCTAATGAGATACTTTTGTCTGAAACTCTAAAATAGATCTGTGAGTAGGGTTTCTCTGTACCCTTTTTGCTCTCTCAGAGAAGAAAATAAGGAGGAAAAATAATTTTGAAACTTGAGGGAAATTTATGTAACTTAGGGCAATAAGAAAGCAGCATGATGATAGAGGGTGTTTCAACTGGAATACCTTCCTTTCTCTGTCCATTCTTTAAAATCCAACTTAAACATCAAAGCCTTCCTTGATACCTTTGGTTAGTGAGAAATTCCTTTGGTTAATAAGAAATTCCCTCTTCAAACCTCATGTTTTTCCTTCTCCAATGGACTTAGAATATAATATTGTCTATTAAAGTCATCAATATCTGTGTCTGAACCTCCTCCCTCCAACTTTACTAAAAGCTTCAGGAAGGTCATTCTTATCTGAGTTTTGTGTTTCCCACAAAACCTAGCATATGGCTAAGTACACAGTAGTGGCTCAATAATAGGTTGCTGATTTTGATTTAATCTCATTTCAACAGACTGACAGCAAAAAAGCAATGAGGGAGACAGTCAAATTTTTTGATGAGTCATTGTATTGCATTTTGATATAGCTCAGTTCTCTTTTCAGAAGGTTGGTAGCAGATCAGTCTGTAAACCCTTGAATGTTGAAATTGACCTGCTTCTCAGTGCCATCACAGAAACTGTGTCTCAGAGCCTCTTACAAAGCTGAATACTCATCTCATTTATTTCTCTATCTTACCTTCTTAGTATACAAAAATCAAGCTTTTGAAGGTATCTTTTCTTCATAATGTCCTTGGGTACTTTTCCTTCCTGACCTTTGTCCATAGTACTTATTTTCATTCTTTTCGGCTTTATCTCTCTTCAGTTCTTTGTGTGTTTGGGTGTGTGTCTGTGCATTATTTATCCTATATTTCTTTTCTAGGAGTTATTCTCTTCCTTTTTAGTATTCAGGAATCTCTTCTACACAAGCTCCTGTGAGGTGAGTGGAAATGTCAATATTGGTTCCATTGTCCCCATTCTCTCTATTAACATTAAAACAGAATAGACAATATTGTCCATGCCCAACCCTCTTCCTCCTAGTATCAAATAGCAAACTTAGTCATACTCTATGAATTACCTTGAATTACTATTTTTTCTATTCACTGGAATAAATGGCTACACTTTTTTTTTAATTTCGTTGAATTCATTATTTTCTTTAAAAAGTAAATTGATTATTTTGATGTGTGTGTATGTGTGTGTGTATGTGTATGTGTGTGTATGTGTGACTATGACTTGATAGAGTCACAGACAGGTCGATGAACCAATAGACTGATAAAGCCTAAGCATCTTTCATTTATTTCCTCATACTCAAATATTCAAATTTATTCGGGTTTCCTTATAGTGCAATTAAAAGAAAACTAAATAGAACAGCTTTGGGAAATATCTATTCATGTGTGTATGTGTGTATGTGACTATGGTTTGATAGAATCATGGACAGATAGATGAACCAATAGACAGATAAAGCCTAGGCACGTTTCATTAATTTCCTCATACTCAAATATTCAAATTTATTCAGGTTTCCTTATAGTGCAATTAAAAGAAAACTTAGTAGAACAGCTTTGGGAAATATGTATTTGTGTGTGTGTGTGTGTGTGTGTGTGTATTTTATACAGGTGCCTTGAGCAGTTCAAATGTCATCATTCATTCTCACTCATTTTTATCTAATATAATACTTCTGGCATTACATTAAAAGATTTTAGACACTTTTCTATTTAGTTAACAAAAAAAAAAGAGAAAGTTCAGTGTGACTTTCTTGATTTCTAGGATCAGAGAAACACTATGTTTCCTCTTTTGCAAATCTGATTTGTCTTCCTCATAATTCTCTTCCCTCCCCCCCCATTATCTTTCCTTCTCCTGAACAGTCTTGCAAATAACCATAATTGGGGAAAGAATTCTTGAGTTAAAAATAATTTTTTTTAACATCACTTAACATACATTTCTAAATGTATTCCCCTTCCCTTTCCTTGTCAGGAACTATCACGGGCAACAGCAAGTAAAAAAGAGAAGGAGGAAAAGCAGTTCAGCAAAACAATGCAATATGTCAACCAAATCTAACTGCATAAGTGAAGTTGCACTCATAGTCCCCCATCTCTGGCAAGGAAAGGAGATGTATTCTCTCATCTATTTCCATCAGAGGATTTTCTTGGTACTATCTATATCTAATATAATTTCCCACTCTTTTTCCTCTCCCTTGTATATTATTCTATCTTTCCCTCATTCCTTTGTCTTACATTTTCTTCATTATATTCCCGTGCCTTTTCTGCTGCCCTGGCTCTTCTCTTTCTGTGAAGCCTTTAGAGAAGGGAATGAGCATATATTTGTTTTTTCTTCTGATATAGTTTGTCTTCTACCTAGATCCAGTAATAAATATGTTTGGGGTGAAGTTGGAAGTTTTGCCAGTTAGTTGGATAATTTGGAAAATGTTTCCTTCTTTTTTGTCCTCCTCCCCAGAGTATTCAATGTTTAAAAGTCCTTTCTTTCAAACTTCAATTGTTTAGGGAGTTTCTATAGAGTCCCTAAAGTACAGTATGATATACAAGGAAAAAAACTAAGAGTTACTTGACTTCAATTCCAATCTACCCACTACCTAGCTATGTGATCTTGGGCAAATCAGTTCAACTCCTTGGGCTTCAGTATCCTCAATTATAAAATAAAGAGTTGAAGCTAGATGGTCTCTAAAGTCCTTTCCAATTCAAATACTCCTTGATTCTATATTTTGCCATGTAGGCAGGTAAAATATGAAGGTGAAAGGATTTTATCCCTTTATGGTTAAAAATTTAGGTTCTACCATATTATAATGGTAAGGTGGAAAAGTTTAGTAAATTCCCTATTGCTGAAGACCATGCCATCAGAGAAATAATGATATGACTTGCACTTGACTTTATTTTTTAGTGAGGATGGGCTGTGGAGGTCACCAGCCTCACTTCTCCTCCAGAGCCATCTGAATCCAGTGACCAGATATTCATCAGGATGACTGGAGATGACTCAGAATGAGGCAGCTGGGGTTAAGTGACTTGCCCAAGGTCACACAACTAGTGAGTATCAAGTGTCTGAGGTGAAATTTGAACTCAGGTCCTCCTGACTCTTGCACTGGTGTTCTATCCACTACATCACTTAGCTTCCCTGAATATCCCCTATATTTGATAGCTGAAGACTGCAACAATGTCTTTATGCCATTTCTGCTGGCATAAAATGAGTGATAGGCCTAGAATCAAGCAATCTGAGTTAAAGTCCTGGCTTTGATACCTGCTAGGTCTGACAGACAAGTCACTTAAGTTTTCTGAGTATTAGGTTCCTTATCTGTGAAATAAGGGTAAAAACACTTTACCTCAAAGTGTTTTTCTCTTTTTTTCATTGGGGAGGGAACTCAGTCATTGTTGGGCCATCATCATCATCTTCATCATCATCATCAAAATCATCCAACTTTAAAAGGCAGCTACTGTATTTACCCGTGCAATAGTTTGCAGAACATTAAATAGAAAAGCATAATAGCAGGATAGCAACCTGTTCCATGGTCATTTATGACTAAATTACATTGAAAAAGATGAGAATTATGATTATTAATAGCAATAATATTCCCAGTCATTTCAGTGAACTTACAGAAGATCCATCACCTTGCATCCCAATTCTCTTATTCAATTACAAAGAAGCAGTGGTTTTTCCCCTTTGTGTAACATGTAAATATGAAAGAATAACCAGATAGTGACTTTTCTCTGAATTCCATTAAAAAAAGACAAGAACACCAAAGTAACACCAATAAAAAATAGCAATAATGACTAATATTTACTTGAACTTTAAAGTGTTCAAGAATTTTGTGCACCTTATTTCTATTTAAATCTGACTCTTTACTGCCTGACAAAATGACAAAGCATTTGGTTGAAAAGTGACAAGTGTAGTTAGATGATTCCAGTGACAAGTTTCCAAGTGACTTCCTTGGAGTCAAGGAAGAAGTTTATAGACAGGTGGTTTCTGTTTCTTTTCTTTTTCCCATTAAGTTGATTAGTTGTGTTGGTATATGAGGTTCACATGGGTTAGTGCATACATTTGGGTGCCTTTGTCAATCAACATATTTACTGAAAAACGAATATTTGCAAAGCAGTCTTTCAGCAAAACAGTTTCTAATTCTAAGTATATAAGTGCCTGGAGGAGAAGCTTTTAATGCCAGAGATATTGGAAATTTTTTCCTTCTTTTTTTTGTTCTCCTCCCCCATAATATTCTATGTTTAAAAGTCCTTTCTTCCAAACTTCAGTTATTTGTTATTGCATTTGTCCTTCATTCTTGAAGAGGACCATGACATCAAGGTGATGACATGACTTGCATTTGACTTTGATTTGAGTGAGGGAGGGCTGCGCAAGGTCACCAACCTCACTTTCTTCTCCTGAGCCATCTGGGTCCAGTGGCCTGATATTCATCAGGATGATTGGAGATTGCCCAGGATGCAATATGAGACCCTGTCATTTTCAGACTAAGATCTTATAGCATTCACTAATAAATAGCAATTGTTCTCTTTTACCTTGGAACCCTGAGGGTCTTCTCCTCCTAGTTTTATTTTTTTTTTAATTAAAGGGGCCATCCCTTGAGCAACGACTTAAAGAAACCTATTCATTGAATGGGTGTATCTCACTGAAAGTGAGAATGCTAGAAGACTTCAATTATTTAGGGGGTTTCTATAAAGCCCCTAAAGTACAGTATAATATACTAGGAATAAAACAACTAAGAATTGAATGACTTCAATTCCAATCTACCCACTACCTAGCTGTATGATCTTGGGCACATCATTTCCATGTCTTGGGTTTCAGTATCCTCATTTATAAAATAAGGAGTTGAGGCTAGATGGTCTCTAAAGTCTTTTCCAACTCAAATGCTCTCTGATTCTATATTTTGTCATGTAAACACAGGTCAAATATGAAGATGGGTGACATGTGAATACACAGTTGTGTGTACCTATGTGTAAAGTGTGAAAGACTTGTAGCAGGTGAGTTTGAGCTGAGTTTGAGTCAGCTTGATACTCAGAAAGAGAGTCACACAGAGCTTAGAACGAGCCAGAGTTTGCCCATGGTAAATGTTATTAGGTTGTCTGGAATATAGGATCTGTTTTAGAGAGTAACAACTAAGTTGGTAAGATGTGGGCCGCATAATAACATAAACATTTATGTAGCATTCAAAGTGTGCAAAGAACTTTACATGCAATATCTCCTTTGAACTTCATAACTGTAGATTATGAATTGTTTTCATTTAATCATTGTATCTATTAATTATCATTTTAATTTTATAGATGAGATTCTGAGAGATTATGAGGTTGCATGTCACTGTTCAGTGGTGTTCAAATCTTCATGACTTCATTTAGGGTTTTCTTGGCAGAGATACTGGGGTGGTTTACCATTTCCTTCTCCAGCTCATTTTACAGATGTGGGAAGGGAGGCAAACAGGGTTAAGTGACTTGCCCAGAGTCACACAGCTAGAAAGTATGTGAGGCTAGATTTGAACTCAGGAAGATGAATCTTCCTAAATCCATGACTGATAGTCAATACACTGAGCCATCTAGCTGCCCAAGACTCATTCCAAAGAGTCATAAATGCCACAAGATTAAAAGAAAAGACACTGTATTTAAAAAGTAGAATAACCTCTGAAGAGCCTACAACAATATATTCACAATTTTGCTAACTACCTTTAAATTTGTGATATACTTCAGTTACATTAGACTAATGATCTCTAAAGTCTTTCTGTGTCCTTCCAAATTTTTATGATTTTGTGATCCTGAGGAAACAGAAACTTTTAGACTTTGGAAAAAAAAAACTGCCTTAGAGTTCTCTGCCTACTACTGATCTCACCTGATTGATAGAAGTCATTTATATTATCCTAGGAAAAAACACAGCCTTTATGAAGTTACTAACAAGCTAATACTTCCATGCACTTCTCTAAAGAGGATATCTAGTACTTCTTTATATTTATGAAGTCTTCTAATGTTTACACATGATTTTCACTGATTTTAATCTCAATGGATACCCAAAACAACCCATTGAAATAATTGGGACATTTTCCAAAAGAGGAAACCCTTGTCCTCACAGAGATAAAGGAATTTGCCTGAGGTCATATAGTGGACGTAGGAAATGACATAGCTGAGAACTGAACCCAGGATTTTAGATTCCAGAGCTCTTGCTATTATACTACGTTGCCTAAATGAGATGAATTATTTAGGGCAGATTATATTGGACGCTCAGTTTGGTGTTCCCTGAAGTTACTTCTTTACAAAATCAGATACAGGCATGGTTTTCCTAAAGATAGTCTGTCATTCCAAATTAATATTTTAGGTCATCTTATTAAGAATCAAATGAGAACCTATTTATTGGTGCCATTTGTATTAGCTTCACAACTCAAAGTATGTGAATTTGAGGTAGAAGTTTAAGATTATTGGTTTAGTGACAAAAATTTCCTCTTTAAAGCTTTAAGAAAGTACTGAGAGATGATGTGGTATAGTGGATAGAGGACCAGTCTTGGAGTCAAGAAGACATAGTTTTAAATTAGATTTATATTAATTATGTGACCAAGAAATTCTTAGTTATTCAGGTCATTAAGACTTCATCTGGTCTATGGGAGGAGTTTCCACACTGGGAAC